>CM076584.1:504327649-504660982 GCA_034641835.2 Pinus albicaulis
TGGCCTAGAAGAATGTGTATAAGGCTTGCAGCGGCTTGGGTCTTTGTTATGGGGGATTGGATTAATAAGGATTTAATGGAAAAGATGGTCTGAAATATTTGCAAGGAAGAAAACAAGCTTTAAGACAAACTACACAGGCACCATATCCCTAGAATGCCTGCTCATTCATTTGCGCTTTGTTTGATACAACCTGAACATAATTAAGGATTATATTTTTTGGGATATCAAGGATGGATCCAAGGCTAAGGTTGTGAGAACTCATGGAACTTGAAGATAATGCTTTCTAGCATGGAATATTTAGCAAGTCCAAAGAGGCCCTTACAACAAATCTTGGGATCTATTGTTTGGAACTTTAGGTATGAAGTTGAATATGGACACCTTTAAGGAGAGACATAGGAAAATATTGGAGGAATTTAGAACCCAGATCAATAGAGATGCAACAAAGCACTCAACAAAGATCCTATAAATTTCAGAATTCCAACGAGGGGGGATAGGATGACTGAAAATGGAGAGCTTCCAAGACTGGATTGTACATGGTAAAGAGAGGTCATGAAAGAAGGTGCAACTTCAACAAAACCTGGAAGAAGGTTTGGGTGAAGGAGGAATTAACTAAAGCAAAGACTTTATTACAACTATCCACTAAAAAAAAACCTAACACAGGATCATATCCTGAGGAAAATACTTCCTTGGCCCTTCTTAATGCCCCCTTTGCCTCTTCTCCTTATGTGTGAGTACCCCTGTCGTATTTCAAGTCATTTTAGAGAGAAACATGACCTCAACTGGAGTTTTCCTACCTTGTTACCAGATCTCTTTCAAAACTGGCATATGATATCACAATCCCCAAAGCTTAAAGAAATTTCGAAACATGTTTCCAGCTATAGAAGTTTAGTTAGAAAAAAACATAAGGATTTTCAGATATCCGTCTATGAGGAAGCCCTTGAGAAAGACTAGTAGCAAGCGTGTGGACCTTTATAATTGAAATAGTAAAAGCCATTGTGTCTATAGAGAGAAATCCCCTAGCAGATGATTGTTGAATTTAAAAACAAAGGCAGCTTAAATCCTCCATCCCTGACAAAGGAAGTGGGACCTGCCATAACAATCAAACTAAGAGACAAGGAGGATATTTAAGACACAATAGACCTATGGGAAACTGTAACAATCTAGCTAAGATAGAGGCATGTTCAAGGGATTAAAACTGTCTTTTCAAATAGGATTTGCTCATTTGAATTGGAAGAGGACTTTGCCATAATCATTAGAGCTTGGATGAGTAGTCAAGGGGCTTATGTTGCATTCAAGATTGAATTTCATTATAGATGAAGTTGGTGAAATTACAAGCAGGTTTGCATCTAGAAACGTAAATCATTACCCAAAACATCAAAAAATAGCAACTGATTTTCTTTTCCAATAAGGGTTTGATATGCTAGAAAAGATGGCAATGTTCTTTTACTTGAATAAAGGGTTGGGTGTAATTATTATTGATAATATCAAGGAAAAGAATCAAAGTTTTAAATGGCACTATTATAAGGTAATTCACATTTAATCTCATCATGAAGCCTATTGTAACACCCCAAGGATGACCCCTATGTGTGATGCACATATTATGTTTAGGCTGGTGACCCATGAGGCCGTTGGAACTCCTGGAAACCACAAGGCTTTGGAACATCCCTAGATGGTCGAGTTGGACACCTTGGAAGGGTAGTGGCATGTGCTAATGGACTATGGATGTAGAAAAGGGATTGCACTACTTGGGTTGTGGGGTTAATGGGGAAATGAGCCTATTTGTTGGACATTGTTGGGTTTGATACATTGAACTGGTTATGTACAGTAATGGTATGTGCCAAGATTTAGATAAGCCATTGTCCTATGGAGTCGAAGCCCCAGTCCGGGGGTGACCCGTTGTTGAGAAAATGTGAGCATCGTGGTCTATGGCTAGGTGGAAGTTGGAACATATGAAGATTTGCAGCCAATTTGTCTCTCTTATCAGATAAGTGTTTATCTTTAATGTTTATATGACTTCTGTTATAATTAATTATATATTATTATGTGCTTCATGTGAATAGTAATCTAAATGGTGTTATTATGAAATTACATTCTTGTATATGAGAGAAATGCATCATAGAATGCATTAGACACAGATAAAATATGTTATAGGAGGTGAATTGAAGAAAAAAAATCACCAAATAATGGGTTACATAGTTAGTTAAACACCCCAGTAGGTGACTGGGGGCATTACACTTGCAAGGCTTTAACTCAGGCCTCTCTTAATTATATGAGTGTGCAAGATGGTGACTCCTTATGGGGGAAGATATAATGGAAGGAGTTTTTATTCAGATCAAATTCATTTTTGCAGTGCACTTTCTTCTTATTTTTCACCTCAGCCATCCTTTGTTTCTCTTAACAGTTTGGTTCAATAGCTGACGAGTACCTTGTGATTGAAGATTATGAGCAACAAGACATCATGGTGAAGAAAATTCTAGAGACGAAAGTAAAGAGGCCATGGAGTGGGGGATGGAGATTTGAACCCCTGCCTGTGATCCCTCAAAACCACCAAGGCAAAAAAACCCCCTCATTAACAAAAAGTTATGTCTGAAAGCAATGGAAGTTCTATATGATGCGGAAGGGCGGCTGCATGAAAGGAGGATAAAGAACATAGTAATTATGTAAATGGTGGCTGCTAGAAGAGAAATTGTAGGAAGAGCCACAACAAAGGGGAGCATGGATTATCTAATGTTTGATTCAGGATCAAGGAGGAGCCCCACACAAATGTACCATATCCAAACCATGATCTTGTGCCTGAACACAATATTCAGTAGCTTCTGGGCGAATCTCTATTGCAGGTTGAAGTAGCAAAGAAAGATCGATATTTTCAAGCTTCTTATTACTGTCTATAACCACTTTATCCATCTCTAGAATATCTGCACAACCGAACATATGCTTTACAGTTCTGAAACCCATATTAGACAAAGTTCACGATACTTTCTGTTAAATATTCAAATAGGATAAATATGTTATGGAAGCTTATAATTTGTAGCACGCACTCTTTCTAGCCTAAAAGAAGTCATTATCATGCTCAAAAGTGAAGAAACTAAGTTTGAACACACAATTTTGTGTTAGATGGGCTAGGTGTAGATTAAGGGTGCCTTAGTTTGAGATCAGGTGTGGCACTAGCCTTATAGTCTAGATTTTTGGACTTATTATGTTGTTGGTTTGCCTTCAGAAGGAGTTGAAACCCTGAATTGCTTCAAACTCTATCAACCTTGTGTATTGATGTGCTTTAAGGACACTTTAAACAATGTCACAAGGTGTAATCCTCATCACCAATGCTAAGAGATGAGAAATTAAGTGTTATATGACTCAGTTTCAGAGCATATATCATCAAACAATGATGCAATAAACTTCAATACTTGACCACATAAAATACATAGAGAAATAGTGAGAACCAAAGAAAAGTTTTTATGTTAGTGGAAAATCTGAGTATGTTGTTGAATTATAAAGTGGGTTGTTGAGCTCATTGTTGAATTTTATTGCATTAGAAGGTGTTCAATACTTCATTGTGCAAAAAAAAAACATTAAAATAATCAAGGTGTAACATGGCGCATTTTAGACCCTACTGCAGAGTGAGTAAAATGACATACAAGAAATAAATCACATGCATTGAGGTGTTAAATGAATAACCAGGAAGTTGTTCATACCATGGATCATGCAATATCCACCAAAAACAAAATTAGATCTGAAGGCTTGAATTTAACCCTAGACATCAATCTCAAATGGCATGAATTGTTCCAATTATTATTAAGTAGGTCATTCACCCTATTTTGACATTAATTAGTCTTCTTTGAGTGTTTAGATCATAAATATATCTCAATATTGACACAAGTCATTGTAAATTGACCTCAAATGAGCAATACATATTCAATTTTCCCAAGCATGACAACTCAATTAAGTGCTTGTCTTAGATCCAAGATAAGTAAATGGGTGAAATAAAAATATAGAAAATTAAATAACCTTGGATCTAGTGACCTAGATTTAGAGATATAGAATGAAAAACCCTCCAAATAATTTAGAGCAATATTCCTTTTTCTAATGAATCATCAATAGGGTAGTTCAACCATGAACCCATTACATCTTCATGAATGGAACTAGAATTGGTTAATGACATGTCATGTACAACTGACTCCAAAGTATTATCCTATCGATAAGAGAAGTCTTCCTAGGTAACACAACATCATCATTTTATAGTGTTTTGACACTTGAGTTGGAAAAGGACGCTTGACCACTTTGTTCACAACCTGACCATTTTCCACAGGATTTCTTCGACATCATTCTCTACATCCTGGATCTCTTATGTAGTTGTACATAATCCCAATTCACCCTTGTCACATCTTAACATGCTATATATCCATTATAAGTTAATGTTGAGGAAGAATCCATTTTTTAGGCATGAACAAACTCTACAAATGGATGCATAGGAAGTAAATATTCCAGTTTTTGGAATGGTAGAATGTTATACATGAATCAATAGAAAGTGAACACAACCTGTGAACCATCATATTTTGGAATAATGGAGATGGAAAATGAAGTTTTGACAATGACTCTCTGATTGTACTTTGAACCCGTTATTGAATGCAACCACATTCACACGTTGGCGGTGGAACTAGAATATTTCCAGTATTTTATTGAGTACAAAATGCATTTATGTCCAACAAACTTGTAAGATTAAGACATGGAAAATCAACCAACAACTAACAATGAAAGAGGTTGATCCCAACAGTTCTGGAATGTAGTTTGAATACCTTATTTTTAAGTTGGAAATTACATAGCATTGAGTTCGATGCTTCTTCACTTTCATGATTTCCTCATCCCACACCAACTATCAGCCCTAACGTTTTCCTTTGAATTTAATCCCAAACTAGTGTTTTCTACTGCACATGTGGAAATAAAGAAAACAATTTTTTCAATGTCCACAAATGACCAAAATAGGTCAATGGGACAACTATCTCAAATCCTTCACAAGGTGATAAGCCCAGTGGAAAAGGGAAGTGTCACCACTATCATCGAGGCAAAAACTTTCCTCATTTTAGTGAAACTCTACCTGTGCCCTTTCTCCTAGGCCTGTGCATCTACACAATATCCATATCCATCTCCCTTGCTACCATTCACATCAATACAACCTCCCTACCCATCACCCTATGTCTCCTACTGTCATTCTTGTTCCCCATCACTCTCCCCCAACACATACCCTTGCAAAAAAACAACAAATATATGGAAAATTTACTTGTTGCATTCATTGATTTTAATGTATTTATCACACATATTTAATTGTTATTCTCATAGATCAGTTAAAATTTAATGAACAAGTTGTAGATTTATTGCATATTTTGAAGGATTTAAGACTAGATCCATGCTTCTGATTCACTAATTGGTTAAGTGACAGATTTTGGATTCTGAATCAACCAATTATCCTAGAGACATGCCCTATAACTAGCATTCACTAGCTTTGAAGTGAGGATTATTTTCGGCGAAAGTTGTAGCTTTCCTAAACTGTCCAATCAAACCCCTTGCGATTTATTCAAGGGGAAAAAGTGATTGACAACACTGCCTGTCTGATTTTGGATTAGGAGCAGAGAAAACTTCACTTTGAGAGACCATGGATCCTTATACAAATCAACAAAGAAGAATGCCCACTGAAGATGATGAAGCCCACAACTCAGAAAAAGTAGTGTTCTGAGTATTGACATTTACATTAAGGAAAATTCTAGTTTTGATATTTTATAGTTATAAAATGCTAATATCTTTCCATTGAGAAATTATACTTTCAATTATTTCTCTCTTTGAATGTAGATCTAGCTAAAAGTTGCAAAACCATTTAAATAATTTATCCAATATTATATTGTCCTATGATTTACCAACATCACAATGGATCCATAATGACACTCATTCTGTGTTTAAGATTCTAAATGATATGGAGTTTCGAAACAAACCTGTGACAACCATGGGTAAAATTGTTGATGCACTTCACTCACTAGATCTCCCTTTATAACTGACTGTATAACCTATCCATTCATAAAAGTTGTTAAAAGTCACCACTTTTTAGCAACACTAAAATTAAGATGGGGAGAGCCATGCCTTAAAATTACCCATTTCAAGAGTTAAAGTATAGTTCATTTAGTTTCGAAAGCATTTTTAAAATTTCAAACTGCAACTGCATAAATAAAATACACTTCTAGTTGGAACTTAGTTTAGATCATATATGATTGTGAATATTCTATTGTATAAGAAAGAATGCACCTAACTCATACCAGTTCATGTTATCCTAGATGATGCAACATTTCTTCTACTTAAATGTTGATGTACCAATGAAAGGGTCAATTCTCATAGCAATGCTTGCTGGAAGTCCCAATAGGGAAACATCTTGAACTATTAGGACCAAAAACATAAGCACCAGAAGCCTGCAGGCAAAGTCATTAAAGTATATTATAAGGATTGTTTCCCTTATTGGTAGAGAGAAACATTTAAAAAATATAAACACGTAATATTATTAAACATATTTGAAAAATGAAACTTCCTTCAATGAATCATTACTCTTAATTAGCCATATCCTATTCATCATAAAAAAATATCAGAGAAGGAACTAAATCCTAGCAAGAGGATATAATGTCATTGTAAATTATTTATTAAATACAACAATCCTAGCCTATATTGCTTTAAGTTTTGATTTTAAAAGTAAATTTTGACAAGATCCTGGCGCATCAGTGTTCAATAATGACTTTGTATTCATATTAGTTCAATATTACCTTGAGTTCTTACATTAGAAGGTAATCATGCAACGCTTAGTGTTCTCGTTTTTCTAGTATTTAGAAGACGACCAAAATGTGAGAATGAATGGCATACATTACTGAAATTCCTTGTTTATGAGAGTATATTTGCAATTAGAAGTGGAGCATATGTAACTCAATCCAAGAAGTCTAAAAAAGTTCAAATTCTTCAAAAATAATTCATGTTGGTGAAAAAAGTTCAAATTCAATATAATTCGAAATACATAACAGAAAAATTTAAAACAAAGATAGGTTTAAAGAGGATATAAGTAAAGCACAAAAGCATTCATGAGCCTTACAACACAAACCATTCCTAAGCCTTGAATAAATTTTTAACATAATTTTGGGATCAGCTGGACTTATTATTTACTACTATCTGCTACTTTTTTTACTCATCCAGGCCTCATTAAAGCAATATGTTTGTAGTCTTGTGCTCTCATTTGGTCAATGGTCACATATTGATACCAAATTTGTAAATTTTAGGAGCCTGTAGGGTTAGGTAAAGTAGACCATTAGGAGTTTGTAGAGCTTGAGTGGGCCTGATAGTAAAGAACATGCATTTCATAAGAGGCCAAAGGATAAAATCCAGAGTGGGGTAGAATATATACACCTCAGTAGACTTTTGAGGTCAAATCACTAGGTGGAGGTGGGTCCCTTGTCCCTTACCTCAGAGAGAAGAAGTAGAATTGATGAAATATAAAGTTTTATCTCAAATTTATAGCTTATCACTCATGCGAAACCTACCCAAATTTGATTTCTCAAGTAGTCTAAGGCAAATTTTGGATTTTATCTTGAAAATAAGTTCCAAAACCCTTTCACTATAGTCATTTTACAATGATCTATGTTTCCAACTACCTTTTGCAGAACCTTTTTATATTTCTCATACAGATAACAAGGGCTTGACTAGTGATTCGTTGTGCCCAAGCCCGCACTTTGCCTCCTGGTCTACCCTGCGCATAGGGTTTTTGGTGCTACGACAGGGTGGTGTTGGTCGGGGTGCTCGCCCTGGCTTGGGTTCGGCCCAATGGTTGATTCTCAGGCTCCTCCCCCACCCCCTCCTCCTCCTCCTGAGGTCAAGGCCTTCAAATTGCTGATTGCTTCCCAGCCAAAGAAGAAAAAACAACGCACCTCCAAGTTTGTCAAGAGATTGGATGAGATCCCCTCGGTGGCTCTCCTGCCTGAGGGTACAATGAAGGTGCCCCTTTCCCTTGTGGACTGAGCACTGGTTGGGCAGTTCACGGGCTTATGGCCTTCACCAAAATCTATAGAAGCCTAGATCACCCAAAATTGGAAGCCCCTCATTGCAAACAACATCACCTCGTACTTTCTAGGGCGAGGTTTCCTCCTGTTTGAATTCAAATCAAAGGAGGATAATGAATTGATTCTCAGGAATGGACCCTGTTTCATGGGTCCTCAAGGACTGTATTTAAATAGTTGGACTCCAGACTTCGACCCCTTGGGAGATGTTCCATTTGCAGTTCCAGTCTAGGTCAGGCTCCCAAACTTGTCGGTGCACTGTTGGAACTGGGAATCAATGCAGCAAATTAGCAATGCCCTTGGAAAATTCATAGACAGAGCAAGCAACAAAGATCAATATGACTGTGCCAGAATCTGCATGGAGGTTGATCTCAAATTTTGGTTGCCATAAGCCATTAAGCTAACGGTGAGAAATTGGTCCCATCTGCATAAATTAGACTACGAACAGTTGTCATTCAAATGCCACGGATGCCATGAGTATGGCCACTTTGTCAAGAACTGCCCCAAAAATGTAGGCCCAGAAAAGGAGAAAGAAGAAGGATGGAAACAAGCCAAGAAATGTAGAATGAGCCTTATGCCAAGGCCAATCGAACAAGGAGTAGAGAAAGGAAAGGGAAGTATAGCACCCACGAGGAGCATTCCTAAAGCCAAACCCACCCATAAAGGTCAAGAGAACAGCTTTGCGTTCTTGAACTTAGAGACAGAGGAAGTCTAAGAAACCGACCCACGGGACGTGTAGAAGGATCTCCAAATGTGGGAAGCCCTAGAACCACTGAATATTGGTGATTATCCTAAAGAAACCCCGAAAGAGAAAGAGCCTATCTCTGAGGGTGAAGATCTGGATTTAGAGGAGTCAGAGGAAGAAGGAGAAATTAGGGATTCCCAAAATTTGGTCAGAAGATCGATCAGGGGACAGAAATCCTCCAGGGAAAAGAGAGAGCAAGAAACCTACAAGGAGAAGTTGCAGGGGAGCCAACCAACCCTAGAAAAGATGTTGGCAAGAAACCCTAAGGCAAACAAAAATCAAAGCTAGGGCTCTAAGGGAGCCCTCTCAGCTCAAAAAAGGAAGTAATGAAGATCGTCTCCTGGAACTGCAGAGGGATGGGGAGCAACCTAAAAGAGGAAGAAATGAAAAGTATAGTAAGGTTGGAAAGGCCAAACATTCTTCCCATCCAGGAGACCAAAATGGAGGAAGGGGACTTTCTCCATAAAAGAGAATAGTTTTGGGGAAAAGGAGGAGGTATTGTTGTCTCCTCTAGAGGTGCCTCAGGAGGGTTGTGAATTCTATGGGACAAGACATGCTTTGAGAAAATCCTGGTTAAACTCAACTCAAACTAGATTTTTGCTCAGTTTTTGCATCTCCATACCAAAGAGATAGTGGGTCTTTCCAATATTTATGCCCCAGTCATCTTGGGAGACAAAAAATCCTACTGGGAATCCATTAGGGATCTAGCAAATGAGATTCAGATGGATAACGTCATTCTCGCTGGAGACATGAACATCACTTTAAGCCAAGGGGAGAAGCAAGGGGGCAGTATTGTAAGGGATCTAGCTAGAGAATGGGTGGAATAAATCATTCAGGTCTAGGATCTATTGGACATCAAACCAATCAAGGGAAAATATACATGGACCAATAGAAGAACGGATTCGGGTCACATTGCTACAAGGTTAGATCAATTTCTCATCCAGAGTTCCTTCTTGATTTTAGGTCTTGATGTCAGTTCTATTATTCTTTCTTCGTCGGTCTCTGATCACAGGCCCATTAGGCTTGAGATGAAGCTGCATATGAATCTGGGGCCTATTCCCTTCCGTTTTAGTGCTCTTTGGGTGCAACATCTTGAATTTTTTGACAGAGTTGAGGAAGTATGGAGACTCCCTGTCAATGGATCCCCCTTCTTTGTGTGGGAAGAAAATATGAGGAGAGTGAAGAGGGCCCTCAAAAGCTGGGCTAAAGCCATCCCTTCTCCGACCGAGTCAAGGCGGGCTGCCCAGGCCTATTTGGAGAGTCATAAAAAACAAATGGAAGATATGGACATCTCGAAGGACAACTTAACCTTGGAAGAAGAGCTCCAGGTTAATCTTCATAAGGCTTGCATCTAGGAAGAGGAATTCTAGAGACTTAAATCTCACAGTCTGTGGATAGAAGCTGGGGATAGGAATACCTTCTTCTTTCATAAGAAGACTCAAGCCAAAAGAAGCTTCAATTATATAGTGGAGATAACCTCAGGAGACCAATCCTTATCTGAATTTGCCAGCATCAAAAAAGTTTCCCATCAGCACTTCAAAGACTTGTACACAGAGGATAAGCAAGTGAGTCACAACTCTAACCTACTCAACCTAGTCCCTCTAAAGGTCAATGCCCAAATTAACACTAAGTTGACTGCTCCTGTCACCATCAATGAAATCAAGTAGGCCCTTGATGAAATGGATTCGAATAAGGCTCCTGGGCCAGATGGGTTTACTGCTCGATTCATTAAAACTTGTTGGAACATTGTAAAAAAGGACCTCTTAAAGTCTCAGACCTACCACAAGCTTTGGGGCAGCACAAACTCAGACTTCTTGGCCCTTATACCTAAAGATAAGGATGTCAGTTATTTCAATAAATTCAGGCCAATTTCTCTCTGCAACATTGGCTACAAGCTCATCATTAAAGTCATGGAAAACAGGTTGAAAGGCCTTCTTCCGAAAATCATTCCTAACAATCAAGGGGGATTTTTCAAAGGTAGGAAGCTAACTGATAATTTCATTCTTGTTTAGGAAGCGATCCATTCAAGCATCCAAAGACGAGAAAAAGGCATGGCTATCAAGTTGGACTTGGCTAGTGCGTTTGACAGAGTTAGGCACAAATTTCTCTTTGGGGTTATGCAACAATTTGGGTTTGACTACCGTTTTATAAGTTGGGTCAAGGCCTGCATTGCGGAACCATGGATTGCCTCACTTGTCAATGGGCGTGTTGCTAACTTATTCAAGGTGATTCGAGGGATAAAGCAGGGATGCCCACTATCCCCCATTCTCTTTTTCATTCAAACCTCTGTCCTCAGTTTTATCCTGGAGAAAAGACGAATCGATCAAGAGCTTATGGGTCTTAGAATCACCAGGGGAGTCAGAGACATCAATCATGCACTCTTTGTTGATGACTCCATCCTACTAGGGGGTGCTTCCTCCAGCTCGGCCTCTTGCTTCAAGCTGGATCTTGATCGCTACTACCTCGATTCTGGGAGTGAACTTAACATGGGAAAATGTTTCATTTATGCTTGGAACCTTTCTAGACTCGAGCTAAGCACGATCACCAGGATTTTTTGCTTCAAAGGCTCCACGAAATGGATGTCTTTTAAATACCTTGGACTGCCAATATTTCATGGTTGCTCGATTGGGAGGGACTGGTACTCCTTGCTAGACAAATTAAAGCTCAAAATGCAAGCCTGGGGCACGCTATGGTTCAACCTGGCAGGTAAGACTATTCTCATTAAGTCAGTCCTTAATAGTCTTCCAATCTTTCAGAGCTCTGTTCTGTTGGCTCCGGTGTGCATTCTTCGCAATATGGAGCAATCCATTCGCTCTTTTTTCTAGAAGGGAGGGAAGAATAACGCTAAGAGAATTCCGTTGGTCAGCTAGAATAAGATTTCTACGCTGCTGCTGGAAGGTGGCCTCCACATAAAAGACCTCAGGGAGCACAATATCGCTCTAGGGGCCAAGATCTTATGGCAACAGGTAGCAAGGAATCCGAGATGGGCACAGATTACTTTGTGAAAAAAATATAGCTTTGGAAAGCGTCTTCGCAGCCTAGAGAACTTCCAAGCTAATCGACATGGCTCCTCGATCCATCAGCTATGCAAGCATGCCCTCCCGTTGATGTGTGACCGCTTTTTCTGGATTCCAGGAAATGGGAAGCGGATCAGTCTGTGGGAGGATAGGATCATGAACGTAGAAGTGATCGGGAATGATCTTTTGTTGCAGCAGCTAAGAACGTGGATGATCGCAGATGGTCGACGAACGATGTGGGACATTTCTGAGTGGGACAGTAGCAATTGGGCAGGGTGGCAGAAGATAGATATGCTTGCTCATTTGGAGCAAGCGTGGGCCAAATTCATGGTAGTGTTGGATGGGAAAGCCCCTCTAAATGCAAATAAAAAAGACAAAAGGGATTGGGGTTCCTCGACGGGATGATATTCCACAGCACAAAGCTACAGGTGCCTTAAGGCCATTCCCACTGTCCCCTGCAACCCTGTGATTTGGAAAGTTATTTGGCAAGTTAAAAGCATTCCAAATATTGACAAGTTCACCTGGCAGCTGGGGCACAACAGTATCCTCACAACTGAAAACCTGCAACGTCTTGGCTTCCACTACCCCTCTCAATGTCCACTCTGTCAACAACAAGAGGAAAATTTAGTCCACATCTTTCTTGAGTGCCTCTATGCTCGAGACATTGGAATGAAATCTTGCTAATTTGGAACAATAGCCCCATCCTCCCAATCACCATCACGGGTATGCTGTCTAATTGGGGAGACCTGTTTCCTAAGTCCTTCCTCGAGAGAGGTTGGCCAAACGAGGGGTAGATGATTATCCCTAAGCTCATTTTCTAAAAGATTTGGCTTGAAAGAAACAATTAGATCTTTCAAGAGAAGGCACTAAGCCAGTGACAAATCATTGTGAAAATCAAAAGCTTATTCAAAGAAATAATGCAGGCCAAGGTGAACCAAATCCAGGTTTGTAGCTTAAACCAACAAGGTAGGGATTGGTGCCAGTAGCTGGGGCTAAAACTTCCCACTGGGCACAATATGGAGAAGTGCAAAGAATAATGGAAAATTAGATTAGAGGATGAAGACTTCAACAAATGGAGAAGGATAAAAAATAACCACACTATGTTTTTTGACAGTGCAGCAAAGGGGAATCCGGGGAAGGCTGGAGGCAGAGGAATTATTCGCTGCCATTTAGACCAAATCATTTCCAACTTTCCCTGGGGTTTGTGGCTTACTTCAAACAATAAAGTGGAAGCCATGGCTCTCCTCCAAGGCTTGAAACATCTGCAAAAACATGGAATCAAGGAGGCTCGAGTCATTGGAGATTCACAAAGCCTCATTGGCTTGATTGTGACAAAATCGATCCCGAAAGACCTACATCTACAATGACTGTTTGCTCGCATTAATAAGTTGATCGTGTCCTTTCACAAAATTCAGTTCTTTCACGTCCTTTAGAAAAATAACAAAGATGCATACCTTGAAGCCAACATTGTTGTCTCTTTACAACCGGGATCTCTCCTCTGCGAAGAGGGGGATTCATGGGATCCTCTGCCTTAGCCAGCCCCTCTCCTTTGTCATGTATTTTTGTCTCTTGCTACAACAATTTTTTTGTATTAGAAGGTTTGCTAGTCTTTGGGAAATTTCTAGATTCACTGTAAGAAGCAGAGTAGGTGAATTTTGCTTGATCGGAAACCCCCTAGACATTGGGTCTCCAGATGTAACACCCCCAAGCATAAGCCTCAGACCTTTTGAATCATTATACAAATAACCGTTTCTATAAAAAAACAAGGGCTTGACTACTCTGATGATAACTTGCAGAGAGGTAGTTCTTTATTTTACACCATTTTAGTTGTCTTTGTTCCTGAAATCCTGTGTATTGTACAGAGATTCCTACAATGCAGGAAAACAATGTCATGGACTAAATCTGGTAAGTATCTCATAGCTGACATCTGCTTTTCCACAACTGATAAACATTTTATTTTGTTCTGAGCTCAACTTTTCTTGAGTTTGGAACCTCAACACTACTTCACTTTCATATGATTCTCTTTGGTATGGGTGTTGTTGTGAGGTTGCTACAACTGATCCTGGATGTATATTGTTACACCATTTTTTGGTCATCTAACCTATTATCATTAGATGGACCCAAGTACACCATGTAAGACCAATTTTACCCTAAGTAAAATTGCTTTCACTATGTTAAAACCGGAAACCCCAAAAGGAAATATTAAACAAACCTATATTTGTTTGATTTTCCTCATGGCATAATTAATTAAACCATAATTTAATTATTATTCCCAGTCATGTTTAACCCAAAATCAAAGAAATTAATTAGATAAACCTTTATTTATCTTATTATTTTCTAGGAATAATTATTTAAACCTTATTTAGATAATATTCCTTGTTAAATATGACCAAATCACCCACAAATAATTAAATAAATCATTATTTATTTAATTATCTCTCAACCACTTCCTTAAATAATTAAATAAATCATTATTTATTTGATTATCTTCTAACCGCTTCCTTAAAAAGATAAATAAATCATTTATTTATTTATTTTTGACAAATTAAGGGATTTGACCCAAGTCAAATACCTTTTCCTCCAACAAATATAATAAAATATTCCATAAAAAGTGGATCTAGATCTAGTTAACCCATGCACCAAGATCTAGAATGACCCAATATTTTGTTATAAATAGGAGGGTTTTTCCTACCATTCTTCACCTTTTGTTGCCTATTAGATCACTCTGGATCTATACACCTGGTCACATATCTCCATCATTTGCTCCCATTGAGCTCTACTCTTTGCATTGGGTTTTCTACATCAACTAGAGAGAGAAATCTTAGATCTGAAGTGCTGAGGACTTCCAAGAACCCATCCCACTGAGGGGAATTGGATACTCCTTCTAGTTTTCCTCACAGGTGCCCCATTAATACAAAAAATTATTTCAAAAATTGTTCTTGTCTTGTCTATTGGTATATGGAGCAAACCCTTGTTTTTACTGCTTAATGTCTTTCCATGCATAGATCTGGTATTTTGCAGCTCTTTTCTTGTCTAACTAACTACAGATCTGAAGATATTGGTAGCCGCTTTTGTTGTTAGGGCTATTAGTTATGCGTAGCTAAAGTGGTCCTTTTTCGTACACTTCGACAAAGGATTCATACTAACATATATTTTTGTCCCATTTAATGAAGTATTAAGGAATATATCAAGGATATTCACTAAGCTCACAATTCAAAATTACCAGGTAACAATCCAACTAAGAAATGTTATAAATATGGACATTACCCACATTCTAATAAATCATAACAACCCTCAGAGGCAGAAAGTTATGAATATGAGAAGCAATTTGGATTTTGGACAGCAAACCTGAATACATCAGATTGACAAGATAATAATAATTCATACTAAAATGAATAAACATGGACTGGAAAAGTTTTCAGATCAGATTTCCAAATGGACAAGCATACCCACTCTACAAATATGTTCATTTTAGTTTGAGTACAACATTTTGTTTTCAAACTAAAACACAAATTTTGACTAGGGGATCCTTGGCAACATGTTCCACACATATGTTGCAAACATCTCTAACAAAGAAATAGTCGTTGATATGATTTTCTTGGTGCTTTAATGAATTACTTTCTCTCTCCCCTTGTAACCACAATTACAATTGCAACAACTAAAAAAATTCAAAAGTCATGCCTTCGTCTCCTCTGATTATAGCTTGCAAAATATATTTTGATTAAATGACATGATCGATGAAATTTCACGCACCTGCAAGAAATTAATATTATTGCTACACCCAAGATTTCACTATCAAATTCGATAACCCTTTGAAAAGTCTGGAATATTTCCAAATCAGTTGTTGCAAGTCATATGCTCAACACTTAGGCATTTAGGCTATATATCGATATTTTGAGCTTCCCTTTCATTCCTCTCTGAAAGGGAATTTAGTTCCCCCTATATTCAAGAAACTAATTGAAACCATTTAGCTTGAACCTATACTACAAATTGCCTAAGTATTTTGTTGAAGAGCGGTATTTTATAATACAAAAGTTAGGGACTGAAAGAGGCGGAAAAATTGAATGCATGATGCTAGAAACCATCAAATTTGACACTTAATTGAAGATTCAAATGCTTGCAATAAAGGTGAAGCTTACATTATATAAATACTTTTGGTTTCTTTTTGTATGAGCTTGAACTGTCTACATGATTATAGAACAATGAATATCCAAGCCTCATCTTCTTCAGTACAAGATGATTGCAAGTGGAATGGAGCCATAAACTGTAAGAATTACATTATTTTTGTTTTAATCATCCTATCAAATCCAGATTTAGTTCTTAGAAGGAATGAAAAGGTATACCTTTAACGTTTATTTTCATAGAAACATTAGATCACAAGAGGAAAAATAGATAGAAGAAGACATAGGCATCATTTTGTTCATGCTGAGATGTTAAATTAGAAATTGAAACTCAGATTATTTCAGAGGGAATAGGGTGAATGGATAGCAAAGGATATATACACCTCAGGAAATACTTTGCAATTAGACTGATGATGGAGAAATTGTAACCCATAGTTGGGAACTCCTATGTTATATTCAAACGCATACAGAGTCAGAGATAATGTCAGAGTTAGAGCTTGAACAAAATCCACAGAGCCTAGGAAAGAGCTAGAGTTAGGACCTAAAAAAGAGCCAAAGTTCGATCAAAGGAAATAATTATTTAGAAGTAGAAAATAACACCACATGGGCTTCATGTCATGATAGTAGCACAGTAACCCACGAACTGTTGTAGGAAGAAAAATTTGGGGAATTTTCCCTCATTAGGGTTTATTGGGTACGCTAAAAGGTAGATGGATAATGGGTGTTGAAGATAATGCAGTCAAGAGGACGCAACACAGGAAGTTAGAGTCAGACCAAAGAGGAAGTTTGTTATTATTGCAATATGTAGAAAAAATAGGGATAAGAGTGGAGCATCAAATATTTGTTGTCCATGCCAGGGCACAAGATGAATTATGATATGATCTGAGAAGGACTGGATGAAGGCGTCTTAAAATTCTCTTTATATATGCAAAGCTCCACGTCCAATTCCATGATCTTTTCATTAATCACAACGCTCTCTTGTTCATCTAATCCAACCAAAAAATAAATTACACAGTGAATTCCAACACAGCTACTATGTCTGATCGTCTATTGCAGCTATATTATCAGTAAACAGTTTCTTAAATGCTTACCTTTTGATAGGCCTCCTCCACAAATGGACGAGAGGAGCCACCTTCTTCTTCTTGAAACTGAGTAATTTCTTCATCGTCATTTCTTGAGTTGAAATCTCCAATGCATTATCAGTCTTGATGGATCCCCTCTGTAACTCTTCTCGATGGATCCCCTCTGGATCCTCTCTGTAACTCTTCTCTAGTGTGTTGGTAACATGATATTATTTGTGTTAGGTCTTCCTGCCAATCTTCCATTGAATATACCTTCTTAACATTTAAATGGAGTGCGAAAATGAAATTCAAATGAGTGAAATCAAATCATTTTAACAGAAGGCCAAATTTTTTTATCATAATGTAAAAAATGGTTATTTGAATATAATAAATACTTCATTTTTTTTGTTATTCCAATATTATAAATATTTTATGTTTTTTAAAAGAAAGGTGGAAATTAAAGTTATTCGAATATAATAATTACTTTATTTTATTAATTTATTTCAATATTATAAATATTTTATGTTTTTTAAAAGAAAGGTGAAACTATGTCGAGTTTGTAAGCCATTTTTTAATTTTTTTTATTTTTTTCATTGTATATGATCAATCTAGATCTATCTTAAATTCTGATTTAGCAAAATCTAGATCCATCTTAAATTATGATCTACCAAATTCTCAAAGGGATCAAATCTGTTTTCACTCTAAAAGAGGTTTGCACCTCAATAGATTTGATTCCTCCCTTTCAGCACTTGGTAGAGATAGATTTAAGATAGATCTAGATTGATCTAATTATTAATTATAATTAATTATAATTATTGATTTTATGTTTTTAAATTTTAGTATTGTTATTTTACTTTGACGGAGTTAAAATGTTAAAGTTGACATTACAACATCTCTACCATGGCAGAGGAATTCAACACTGGAGAAACCCTAGAGGCCCATAGAAAAATTGCAAGTGAAGAAAGGGTCGTGGAGTTTCAAACTAGAGTAGGGCATAGTTTTGACGAAGACTAAACGGGCTCTAGACAATGTCAAGCTCTGATACCCTTGTCAAAACGCAAATTAAGAGTAAATGGTATCTGTGAATTTTTTATCCACGTGATATATAGTTTGAAGTACAGAGATGGCCACCATGATAAACCCTTTGAAGACACAAAACCACACGTCAAATATTCTTTCCAGATGAGATGTCAGTTTCTTACTATTGGAACCACAAGGAGGAGGAGGAGTTAGTGGAATATTAACCAAAGGAGGGTGGTTTTAAGCAAATTTGAGCTAGTCCCAAGGATTTTATACATTCACATTTGGAAGTCATGTTAGAAGGTCACCATTCTACGATTTCTAGGCTTATCAGGTCTTTAGAAAGAAAATTTAAGAATTCAATAGGAGACCATCTGGAAATTCGGAGGCCCTTACCATTGCTCCAGCCACACACTATTCAGTTCCTTTATTTTTGGTCAACCTAGGGCCCAAGGACATTTTCCAGGGGCTAGAGAACTCTTCTTGGGGTACTTTGGCTCTGAGTTTAATTTCCCTACCATCTTAGAGATCAAAGGAACACATACAATGTGTTATGACTTCCTTAGGGTTTTCATAATTTTTTGAACACATTGGGGATTCTTCGCTCTCATAAGCCTCTCCGATTTTTTTATTGTCTATCCTTAATCTCATGAAGTACCATTGGTCTCGCTCTCCTTGGGTGAATTAGTGAAGGAGATCCTTGCCTTGGCAACAGAGGAAGGTTGAACTAACGTTGTGAATGGTGTTATGGTTTTTGTGGAGAAACAATCTTGTGAATAAAAAGGAATTTTAGAAAGCAAGGAAGAGGAAAAGAAATTGTAGTGTCAAGAATAAAAACAAATTCCTCCCTTCTCTATTGTTGGGAGTCGACATCGCCAATTAGAAGATTGAGGAAATTTCCCAAAATCTCTAGTGGGGCTAGTAAGGGGTCGAAAATTCAAGTCCTCAACCCTAAAAGCATGGGTGGAAAAGGAAACCTCATGACCTGTTGTTGAATTTCCTCCAAAGGTTTCATTACTAGCCCAAGGTTGGATTTATTTGTGCTTCAAAGATGTGGCTGACGCCCAAAAGGTACATCAGATGGTTTGGAAAATTGATTCATATCCTATCCTTTTTAATTTTTGGATGCCCCTCTTTGATGCAAAGTAGGAGAGGCTACATATGTCCCTAATATAGGTTCATCTTCCAGGTCTCCCTCCTAACTATTGGGATGCCATAATTTTCAAAGATAGAGGTAACTCAATGGGATCCTATCTAGACCATGAATTTATCTCTACCATGAATTTTCATATTTGGAGATGGGTATTAAGACATACTCTCGCACTTTCGTTAATATGTACCTTAGGGAAGTGCTTCTATAAGACATGGATTTCACGATTGGGGTGGAGTGTATTCAAATACTTGATTATGAAGGAATGTATTTCAGGTGTAGGCATTGCCATAGGTTTCGCACCTAGCTAAAAACTATGAGCTTCCCTTTTCTACGAAGGACCATATATCCAAAGGAAAGGACTCGGTGCAAGGACATATTGGGTCAAAAAATGGTTCTGGATTGGAGGTTTTGGGTGTCAAGGAAAAGAAATTTCTAATAGAAATTTAAAATTTCCTTTCAATATCCCTGATGAGAGTTGGGTCAGGCACTCACTATTTCAAAGTCATTTGTCATAAATTAAATTTCACCTTGCCATCTCCCCCACGAAGCCTTGCATCACACCAAGAATATGTGCACACTTGAACAACCGATATGCTAGCTAGATCAATGTAAAATAAATACCATGACATGGAAACTCGTGCTTCCCTCCTTTATCCTCAATCACAACATTAGGGCCCTTAAAAAATCAAGATGAGTAAATACCTCCCCACCCATCTATCGCCCATTATCTATTGTTTGACTTTGTTGTTGTCTTTGGAATTTCAGGGTGTTCTAGGAATTTACAATTTGGATAATTAATTGTTTGATCTCAATGTTGTTCTTAAGTTCTTAGAATATTCCCTAAATCTACCATTGAAATGATTTCAACAGCTTTAGGTTGGCCAGGAATTGTAACTTCTTCCACCAAATTTTAATTGGCTTAATTTTATGGAATTCATGATTTAAGGGTGGCAGCTAAACTTATTTATCATTTGTAGAAAATATATCATTAGTGCCCTTAATCTGTCCCATATATTATCTAATAAACACCAAAGGGCGGAAGCAGAGACATTGGTGTTATAATGATCTCTCCGTGCACATGGAGGGTCCCTAATCAAGTTGGTCCCAAAATGCTTATAGCGGTGTCTAGATCATATCAATCCATTGTAGCCTCACACTCTCTGTAATTTTATATATACACATCCAAATCAACATGTTACATAGATGGATGTATTGTGTGAAGTTTCCCATCAACTCAAATTGAAACTGCTCATCATCAATCTGTGATGGGCCACATAATATTGATATGGTCGGTTTGTGGCTGAGATTATAGGGAATGAGAGCCTGCACTGGATTGGAGGCCTAGATTCCCAAATAATTCTAATCCTCTATTGGTAGAAAACCGTAATGTTTGTTTGTAACCTCAATTATATTGTGCCATCAATCATTTGTTTGAAGTCCTAAATTTATGCAGGGTTGAAAAACAAATCAATTATGTGAAATTGTGTTTTGAATTTGCAAATCGTTAGAAATATTAATGCATTATCCAAAACCAACCTGTTTAAAAATAATTGACACTTCCTCTGAAACTAATCAAGTTTTAATGGATACGAGAACTGAAATTCAATGGCTCTAGCGAGCATCAGGGGTAATCATAATGCTACTTCCCCATCGACACAACTCTTATATTTTTCAAACATCGACACAACTCTTATATTTGTCAGATAGTTGATTTGTTTGTTGCAAAAGAAGGGAACTGAGTACTAGAGGCCATATGGGGATTTTGTCTTTCGATTTTATAAATAAATACAAGGAAAGTTCCAAATCAATCATTATCCTCTTCTAATCCCTATAGAGACCCCTTTGTCTCTAAATGTTACACTTCGGTATCAAAATTGCAATTTTCCATTTATGGAGTGACACAATTAAAAATTACTAACATAAATGACTAATTCATATACTTGTTGTACTTGTTATTTGGTCATATTTTTATTCTTGGACTATAATACTCATTTACATTAATCATTATCACTTTTGTCACTTATTATCTAGTCATATATTTTAATCCTGACTAAATTAGTCATTTAAGTTAGTCACTTTTAGTTTAGTCATTTATTATCTAGTCATATATTTTATCCCTACACTAAATTAGTCATTTAAGTTAGTCGTTTTGAGTTTAGTCACTTATTATCTAGTCGTATATTTTATTCCTAGACTAAATCAGTCATTTAAGTTAGTCATTTTTAGTTCGGTCATTTAAAATTGCTCAAATTTAGTAGTAATTTACTTGAAATAATTGCGGTGACTAACATTTTTAGTCACCTGGTCATTAATTTCATCATTTTTTACTAGTGCAAGTTTTAGTCTCAAGGGTAATTTTTAGATACTTAGTAGTTGATACTTACTTCTTAGCTTAGAGAAGAGAATTTCTAAAGGAATTATACTCTCCACGTTTAGCATTATTGCATGAGAGAGTTTACATACTCATGGCCATAACCTTATGCTGATTCATAGAGTTGGAGCCTTGTCAAACTAAGGAAAACGACTGTTTGGGACCTCGGAAGAACCTGTACAAACATCAAGGCGTCAACGTTGTAAGGTTTCTTCTTTTATTCAAAGTTAATACAAATGGATTCTATTTTCATCTATCTTTTGAATGTGTTGGGGTTCCTATGTTTTGGCCAGATTGGCAAAACGAAAAGATAAGACAACATCAAACTGCTTTGAGATTCAACGATCTAGCCCTCCTGAATCCAGAGAGGGATCTCTCTATGAATGAGTTTTAAAGATGTGATCTTTAAAGCTTGAAATGTGATATTATGCTAGTTATGAAGAGCATGGGTTTTGTTTCTTTGTTTTTGGTTGGGCGAAGACATGATGAAGGTGAAGGCAGTTCAAAATAAAGGGTGAAGATGTATGCGAGTGAAGGAATGATTCGGCTGATAGGAAAGGTAAAGATGGTTTCAACCCATTGGGCTATGGAGTCATAGGAGGATTTTAATTTGACAGCAAGGTTCAAGAAGGATCCATGGGGCAAGTCACTTATGGCAAAGGATCTCTTAAGGTGATTTTATGGAATGAAACAGATAGGAAATGGAGAGCAAAAAAAAATGAAGAAACAGTGAACAGCCTAAGATCAAGTAAGTTCTTTTAAACTATCTTTCTTCAGCATGTACTCAGGGAAAAACATAAAAATTTTCTGAGATCAGGTAAGTGCTTTTAAACTAGCCTGCATTAAAGTACTTTCAGTTAGAAAACAATTTGAAAACGGTTAGAATAGCTTAATATCAGGTGAGTGCTTTCAAACTACCCTTCTTTCATCATATTCAATAAGAAAACCACAGATAACAATCACAAAGAGAGATTTATATCAGGCAAGTGCTTTGAAACCAACCTGCTTCAATATACTCTAAAGGAAAACACAGAAAATACTCATCATAAAGAGTAATCTAGATCAGGCAAGTGCTTTTAAATTGGCCTTCTTTAATATACTCTTCAAAGAGAACATTCGAGTGAAGAAAACATAGAAGTAAAGCTTTCAGTAAGAGTAGGGTATTGTTGATAGTAAATCCTAGCTCTATGTTTGCTGCTCTTTATCAGAGAAAGTGGACAAAGTGAAAAAATTAAAGAAAATAACAATTTACAGTGAGGAACACATCACCATTGACACAAATCAGGATCCTATAAATCAGCAGCTTGTATTTGATGTTCGAACCAGTTACAATCAGCAAGCCCGGTGGGTCTCTACAACTTCAAACGTCCCATATCAGCTTATGTATCTTCAAGTTGCACATAGGGCATCAGTAGCTTCAAAATAACTATTACATACATTCAGATGTCCAGAGACCAACGTTTTCTCACCTTCTACAGAAGTATTTATAGAAGAATGAGGAGGTGGGATTTGATGAAATATCTCCTGGGTCAATTAATACAGATTGATGACTTCTCGGCCTTTGAGGGCCTCGATCAAGAACTTCACAGGTGTTTATCTGCATTAATTGATTTACACTTAGGATTAAGCTTGGTGGGAGATTTTTTTGACTTTTTGAAGCTCAGTGTCCTGTTGAAATAACTCTTTTTCTGCTTTCCAAGGTGTAATGATCGAAAAGATTTGTTTCTGGGTTGTTCTTAATCTTTAAAATAGTTTTGCCGACAATTTAGAGATAAGATTTTGGATTTGTATTAATTGTTCAGCTGTCCTCGGGTAAATAGATCTTGTTTAAAATAATGACTAAGCCTTCTTTGATTACTATAAGGCTGCAGGTGCCTTTAGGAGCTGGAGAGGGTTCGATTAGCCTATGCTTCAGGTGGTGGAGGCTTTCTCGGATCGATAGATGTCTTTGTTTCTTTCGAAAACACCTTTAAGCTACTTGAGATCTCTGTTTTAGGTCTGATCTGGCTTATCTTGGGTATTCCAGTCTTTATGATGCTTTTATCCGTGGATTTAGGCTTTGATTTGCTGAATACGTGCCTTAATCCTTCAAACTGTGCTAGGAAATATTCAAACACTGATACTCTTTGTTTCTTCTGTGTATTGTTGTGTCTTGTTGGTGTGCAGGCTGCGCAGGGCTCATATGGCATCAATTCTTGATGAAACATTGTCGATTCATGGAGTTTGAGCCCGGAAAATGGTTTCCTTTGATGAATCAAAGGCGCAGGAATTGTCATTCCCAGCCTTCGGCTTTCCTTCATTATAATGGACAAACCATTCAATCCTGCAAAACACAGGACTATGTTATAAAATCCTGCGTTTTTGGGTTTACTGCTTCAGAGGTGTGGGATGAGAGCAAAGCCATTGGATGGCATCATCCAATGGTGGAGATTAGCTAAGAGGAGGTTTAAAAAGAGCAAAAGGAAGAATAAAACAGAACCGTTGATCGTGCGATGATCGACGGTGGAGATCGGTTTTGAAAACCCTTTGGTGAAAGGCGGAGGGCGATGGTATGAAGTGAGATTAGATTTGGGCCGTTCGATCTGGACACATGGACGGTCCAGATCCAATCGGAGGATCGTAATCGGTGGGAGGAGAATAAGGGTGCGATGAAAATCTCCGATGTGATTGTGCGATCGAGAGGGCTGATGTGATTAAGCGATGATCACTGATCTGAGGATCAGATCAACGGTGGGGAGCGAATCGGAGGGGTGGCCGATCGAGGGGATAAATCAATGCATGCAATGGAAAGCTCCGATGTGATTTTGCGCGGGCCATTCGATCGGTTTAAGATCAACGGTCAATATCATTTCAACTTTGCACCGGCGGAAACCCTTATACTTTATGAAAAACCCAAATTTTTAATAAAACAAAGGTTTTGATGGATTCGAGCGGCATATTTGTATATGAAGTGGCTGGCGCCCGATTGCAGGGCTGTTGGATGTATGGAATACAATGGGCCTGGGGCTTTATATAACAAGGGCCAATCGCATCGGAACTTCGGGCCCGAGCTTTTCAATCAACCCATTCGAAACTTGCGATGCGATTAAGCGCTTCAGGACTTCAACACTTGGTCTCAGGGTGTAGGTCGTATGGAATGAAAGTGAAGGGGGCGGGGTTTATATAATGAAGGGCCAATCACAATCAGAACTTCAGGCTCGGTCTTTCAATCAACCCATTTGGATTTCTCCGATGCGATTGTGCATCGGGTCTTTTTAATCTAACCATTTTTATATTATAAAAACACATTATGGGCGCGGTTAGACCAAAAATTTGAAAAAAGGGGTTTTTTGACTTTACAAAGAAAAATAATGATCAGAGATGGTTTATTCAATGGTCTCAGCGCCCGATTGCGGGCCAACGGTTTGTACGGAGAAACAATATGATCAGAGGTTATGACCATAGGGCTAATCACATCGGAACTTTTTAAAACATGGCAAAAGACTTGCGTGCTTTGGATTTCTACGATGTGATTAGCGCTGAAAGGTTTTAGCGCTTGGTCTTAGCACCATGGGCATACAGTGGGGAAGTGGTTGAGACTTGGCCCAAGGGGGCTTAAACCCTTACATAAAAATATGTGTTTTTTATGATTTTCTGTGGTTTTTCAAAGGAATTCGAGGGTTTTGATATAGTTTAAAAAGGAGTTTTAAACTATGAAAAAATGAGTTTCATGGATGGATGAAGGGGAAACATGAAAAAAGAGAAATTTTATGGAGGAAAAGGAAAACAAATGAAGGTTAGATTCTGAGTGGAGGAAGGGAAGAAAGGGGATTTTGTAGCAGTCTTTCTCATAGAATTTTCAGCAGAATTTCTGAGTTATGAAGGAAAACAGAAGTGAAGATTTTAAGACAAGGGCATGAGATCTTTCCAGAGGCTTCAAGAGATAACATTTGTGCAATAAAATTGTTTCTTGAAGGCTCCAACAAATGTTTTGGCCACCTTTTGATAGAACAAATTTTATAGGTGGCCAATAGAATGATTTAATTCTTAGACTCCTTGATCACTAAGATAGATTATTGCTTTCGAATTATCATATTTTGCAGATGCTTTTGATCTGGTTTTCTTGTATTTGATTGCAGATATTATACACTGGATCGATAACTTTTGGAGCGACTGGATTCAAGATCGAACAAGCGTTGGACTTCAGGTAGGGGTATCTATCCGTAGTTAATGAGAAATTCTTAATCAAAATAGTCTAGAGAAAATGGTCTACATATGTCTATTTGTTACTAGATATACTTAGGATACTAGGGAGATCGCTCTTGTCCGCAAGAGGGATTTGTCCGTGCAATACTCAGAATTCATCAATGATTCTCTAACTTCCTTCATAGACAAATTGACTGTGTGTTTCATTATTCTACATGTGTATTCCTTGACTTGAACTCTGATATGCCTTGACTTCCATGCTAGGTATATTTTTTTAGTTATGCTGAAACTATTATGACTCCATAAGCCCAATGTACACTTGCTAATGTGATTTACAACCATTTTATATCATTTATCTGCTTTTATCCCATATAGAGTTAGCCATCAACATATTTATCAAAAATCATAAACCCTTGAGAGAGACCTCTTAGGTTGAGGAGGCTAAGCCTCAGCCAAAAGATTAGTCTGAAACAGTTACATGAGATTAACTTGATTAGCAGCCTATCATGTCTGATTTTGTGATAACACAAGGATCTCTGAATCAGGATGAAAATCAGGCTCCACACCCAACAACGGCTAGAAACACAGGTTGTCACCGCAGGAGTACTACGGTTCATGGGAAACTAGGCATTCCATCACATCACTGGGGGGAAGATGATGTTAGTAGAGAGTATGTTGAGCGGGACCTATTATGCATGGGCCCAGATGATGTTTTTGGCGGTGAAACAATAGTTTTCATTGTGCAAGCGACATGTGAACTAAGATTATGATTTTGGTACTATATTATGCTTGTTCTTCTTTAAGAAGATCACCATGCTTCAACCTCATGTGCAGATCTAGGATGGGGGCCCAGGGGAGCCCAGGATGCGCCGCTGGGGGTATCTGCTGTGGAGAGAAGGAGGAGGGGGAGTCGGATGGGTGTTTCAATCCGATTTTTTTGCACAATGCGATTAGATGCCACTGTAAATAGGTCACTATTCATATAGTGGTATGAACTTTCAGGGGGACCCTGACTTGCCACTTTCTCCTAGTCGAGCATGGGGGTCAGATGGTAAGTGAAAGTTTTTATATATTATGGTGCATTTAAAGTTTTCATAACATTTATGTGGTACTAATTCGTGAATTTTTCTTTGTAGATATAGTACCAGTGATGATGACAGGGTATTCGGGACGATCTGCTGCACCAGGGGCTTCAAGATCTAGTGGAGGGAGAACAGACCAGAGACCTGATAATGAGGCTTTGTTGGAGGATTGTAGAAATTATAAAAATAACATGTATTCCAGTGGATTCAATATGATCATGTAATATAATAAATAAAAATACTAAATCCTTCTACAATTTATTATGCAGAAATTAAACACGATCGTACAATCACACGAAGTAAAATAAAGAAGAAAATAAATCCACGACATAGATTATTTCTCTTGGGAAAGATTGGTGCTCAAAACCCCTCTATCTATATTGTATAATGAACCAACGAATCATGAAACAATACAATTCATTCTTGCTCATAAGAATCTACTGCACTTTTGACTGTCTCACATTGACCCAGACAAAATTGGGCCAACACTTAGCCAATTATCAACCAGTCTTCAGCCTGCCTTGCTCACGCAATCCCCGTGGAATGACATCCCCATTATTTAGGAATTTCAGCCTTCCTTGACTGTTCAAGTATCATGGGAAACCATGTGGTGTTTTAACTACATCTGTGAAGTTTGCTAAAAATACAACTGATAGGAAACTTCCCTTTAACCTTTGTCTCAACTAGGTTTTCATAAGAACTAACATGCATGCGTATATTAATAGTAAATCATCAATCACTTGAAATATCACTGGATGTGAATTAAATTTGATTTAATTCACTTGACCTCTCACTAGTGCAACAATCAGCTACAACTAGTTAGATTGACTTTAACTCACTTAATTGAGTTAATTGATTTCTCATGCATTAAACTAGTGCACTAACTGCAACTTGGACTCAAAAACCTAATAGAATCACTCTGCATGCCTCACCAACCACCCTCAACTCAAAATTCATGATTTAACTGAGTCTATCACACTCAGTTAACTATTACAAGTGTTTATGAGATAAGATTACAATTTGTTGTTCAATTTAATTAAGGGAAAATTAAATTAGACACATTTCCAATTTATTAAATAAATTGGCTTGCACAATAATGTATCTCTTGGACCCATCACTATGTGACTTATGGTCCCACACTAGTGTGTGTGTTTTTAGGTTGTTTCTGGATGCCAATTTCACTGTTTCTTGTTGCAAATTTCAACACTCCCTCTCAACAAGAAAGGAATCAATATGTCCCGATTCGGTACCTTTGGAATGTTATTGCATGCGCATATGCGACTCTTGCATGCAACACTTCTATAGTGTTGTTCGCACATGTAACTCTTGCATGCAAAACTTCTATAGTGTTGGTCACACATGCAACTCTTGCATGCAACACTTATGAAACTGAATAGCCTCCAAACAATTGAATCAATATAATTTATTTTTCATCAAATTCTTCTGACTACTGGATCCTACCACACATGTCTACTAGACTTTTTACGATGTTGAAATCTGCATCCATGCACTCTACACTTCTACCAAATCTAATCTATGCTCAAATATTCGACACCTGTCACTCTGATTTCTATCTTCCTAACATCTGACTAGATCAATATAACTGATCCTTCCTGCTACTGTTGTACTGTGGGCTCCCCATATCCAAGTTCGATCCATGAGACACACCACCTCAATGAACCATGCCTAATTTCTTCTTGGGATTAATTCTGCACATGCCCCACCTCACACCTAGAGGTATAGCTTCATGTACTCCCTATGCCCTTCTGGCTTGAAATTCTCCCCTCCTCTAGGTCTCTGCTTGAGTGGACTCTCCCAATCGGTCTCCTCTTTGTTTCCCCAATTGTGGCTGATCCAAAAACTTCTGAGACTGCTTCTGAGGTTGTATGTTGAGAGATAATTTCTCCCTCTCAACCACCAAGTCATTAACCACTTCTTTTCTCCTCAAATCCTTGCATGCATCCTCAACCTCGAGAGCATACATGGTCTTCGCTCTTACACCAATATGCTTCACTTGTCCTGTGGCTATGTGTTTAAGGAAAAATTTTCCTTTTCTAAACATTAATTCATAACCATGGTCTTCCAATACCACTACAGAGACAATATTATTCTTTAGGCCCGGAACATACAAAACATTTGCTAGTCTGAGATGGGAGCCATTCTCCCTCTGAAAGGTAATTGTATCGATGTCGGTCACGCTATACCTCTCATCATCTCAAAAATCTATGCTCTGTTGGAGGTCCTTCTCCTCCAAGTCACTGAAGAGATATCTATCCCTCGTCCTATGGAATGAGTCACCTCTGTCTAAGTACCACATGCAACCTATTATAGTGCTTTCCATGCATGCAATAAGTGTAAAATCAAGCTTGAACTGTGAAGCGAATGCTTCACCTGCTGCAATTGCAAGCTCCTTCTTGATTTTCTTCTGTGGACAATTTGTAGCATAACGCCCATGCTCATGGTAGTGAAAGCATATGATCTTGGACAAGTCTTTCTTTCCCGCTTCGCCTTGGGATTTCTTTCCCTTGACCTTCTTTGCCTTACTAGCCAAGGCACAATCTTCCTCGTCATTAGTCTTGGATGAGGATCCATCCCTGGTATTTCTCCTGAATTCTTCTTGTACCAAATCCAACCAAAGTCGCTCCCAATCAGGTAACTTCTCTCTCCCATTGACAGAGTCATGATAACTATGCCAGCCCTTGGGAAGGCCTAGAAGTGCTAGGCTCACCAAGTCATCATCTTCTACCGTCACACCTACACTTCCAAGCTCATCTCGACACTAAGTGAACTTTTCCAAGTATGTTGGTACCATCTCGCCCTCCTCCTTCTTGATTTTCCTAAGCTTGTCCTTCAGCGTCAACTTCCTTTGGTCACTGCTGTTCTAAAACAGATCTGTCAAGGCCTTCCACATTGCATGTGGAGTTTCCTTTCCATGGATACTTGAGACAATGTGGTCTCGTACTCCCTATAACAAGATCTTCTTCACCATTGCTACCTTCTTTTGCCAAGTATCAAGAAGAGCGACGTCTGCTGCTGCAGGCTTGGGAGTATCATTATCAATGAAATATTTCAACCCATTGTCCTCTAGCACCACCTCCATTTTGTATTTCCAAGAAATATAATTAGAACTGCCCTTGAGTGCATATTCCAATCTCAAGCCATTGAAATCCATCTTAATCCGCTTGTCGCACTAACGAAAGTATCTGCAAGTTTGAATACTATTCAACACAAACTCAATTTCTTCTCCACTATTGTGATTTCTGGTGCTCCGACACCATGTAGAAATTATACAAACAACATGTATTCCAATGGATTCAATATGATCATGCAATATACGGAAGAAAAATATTGAATCCTTCTACACTTATATTTTCGGAAATTAAACATGATCACACAATCATACCAAGTAAAATAAAGAAGCAAATCAATCCACAACACAAATATTTTTCTTGGGGGAAGCTTACTGCTCAAAACCCCTCTATAAATATTGTATAATGAACCAAGGAATCATGAAACAATACAATTCCTTCTTGCTCACAAGAATCTGTTGCACTCTCCTAACTATCTCACCCTGATCCATACAAAATTGGGCCAACACTTATCCAATTATCAGCCTATCTTCAACCTTCCTTGCTCAGGTAATCCCTATTCTTTAGGAATTTCAGCCTTCATTTACTGTGCAAGTATCATGGGAAACCCTGTGATGTTTTAACTGCATCTGGGTAGTTTGCTAAAAATACAACTGATAGACAACTTCCATTTAACCTTTGTCTCAACTGGGTCTTCATCAGAACTGACATGCATGCAACTATTAATAGTAATTAAATAGTCACTTGACAGATCAGTGCATGTGAATTAAATCTGATTTATTTCACTTGACCTCTCACTAGTGCAAAAATCAGTTACAACTAGTTAGAGTGACTTTAAATCATTTAATTGAGTTAACTAATTTCTCATGCATTAAACGAATGCACTAACTGCAACTTGGACTCAAAAAACTAATAGAATCACTCTGCATGCCTCACCAAGCACCCTTAACTCGAAATTCATGAGCTAATTGAGTCTATCACACTCATTTAACTATTACAAGAATTTATGAGATAAGATTACAATTTATTTTCCAATTTAATTAAGGGAAAATTAAATTAGACGCATTCCAATTTATTAGATAAATTGGCTTGCACACTAATGCATCACTTGGACCCATCACTATGTGACCTGTGGTCCCACACTAGTGTGTGTGTTGTCATGTTGTTTCTAGAGGCCAATTTCACTGTTTCTTGTTGCAAATTTCAACAAGGATGTCCATCACCGGTGTGATCCGTGGCTGACCATTATAGCATCATTTATCACCAGCATATACTTGATGACTTATACATTGGCCTTGGGAAACCCTTCCCTTCAAACTTAGACATATTTCTCAAAAAACAGCTTCTTAAAACCCATACACGACTCTGCCCAGAATTTTCCACATATACACATTAGTCCATACATAGAGAACCGTGTATGCCTTTTTAAACCTTAAAAAATATACCATTTCCCTATTTTAGAGGTGGGGTTTACCGTTGTTCCTGTAACTTAACTACCTAAGCCCATGGCCCAACTATTCCCAACTACAAAAAAATAATTTGAGGGAGTATAAAAGCCCCTAAAGGAAATGGCCTAAGGGAGGAAGAGAGATAAATATAGATATTATACGTTGTTGGAGCCCTATCCAAGTTTGATACATTCCCTGTGCCACCTGCACTTCCTAGATATTTTCAAGAAACCCTTGTTTCCTTGAGATGTTCACTCACCCTATGTGACATCCATTGTGCACTATTCTTAGAAGAAATCTTGAGAGGCTAGGGCTAGACGGATCCAGAGGACGGTATGCTCGAAGGCCGTGGAAGATTTCAGGTGACCTCTCCACGTTTGTTTACTGTACATGTAATTAATAATAGAAGTACCATCTTGTTCCTGATGTTTACATGTCAATAATCTTTTATACATGTGTAATGATCTTAAATTGTTCATTTAATACTATTTTTATGAGATTATGCATGTCTTTCACTAACATCTAGAACATATATATGTTGTACAACTAGGATTTTATGCTTGTTATTTGTTGGTTTACAGTTTTCGGAGCACAAAGAGTTGTAGGGGGTTTGCACCTCGCAGGATCTACTACAAGCGAAGGATATTCGAGTAAGGTTTGCAACCTATAGTTTCTAGTTTAATGCATAGAAGTTGGTTAAGTGAGTCCTTCTTATAATGACATGCCCCTGATCTGTGAAGGTTTATCAACCCAATACCTTTAGGGTAACATTTCCTTAAACATAAATGGTGACTCCACTGGGGATTACATTAGTGTAATTCCTATTTTGGGTTGTTTTGTCTGTCTTGTAGGTTCCTAGCAAGTTTTATCACTTTTTACAGTGTAGTAAGTCTTTTTCAGTCAGATAGAAGACCTGGTCCCTTGATCAGCCTTGAAGTTTTTCTTTTTTCCTTATCTTTATTGCATATGCAACTTAGTCTTTGCACAGTCGTGTATACCTCATGTATTTTCCAAAGGGACCTGCGTATACACGAGTTTCCTTGGTTACACTCGCCTATACATGCTAGTTTCATACTGCAAAACTGTGTATGCCTGGAAAATTTTGAAAACTTGAGTTTCCAGCCTCTTTAGTCTTTTTTTGTCTATGGTGAACCATTCCTGTGGTGTATTTAAGGTGTCTAGACTGTGTTTATGGTGATTTCATATTCATTTCTCTTTTTTTTGTGAAAACCTAGCCATTTAGTGAATTTCTTGTTTTGTGTGATTGTAATTGCGACTAAAGCACCAAGATCTTTTCCTGAAGTTCTTGGTTGTTCTGGTCATTCAAAACAGTGAGCCTCTATTTTTTTTGCTCTTCTTGTCCACATGCATTGCTTCGCTTTTGGTTTCTACCTTCTTGACCTATATTGGTTTTCTTGATTTCTTGGACTTGCCTTGTTGCGAATCTTGAAGAATCTCTTTTTGGTTTTTTGAGTTGTTGTTCGCTGAAAGATTGTGTTAATGTACTGAATCAATTATTTGAGTTTTGTGTTTTTTTTTGCTCATTTTAGTCTGGCTACGAAAGTAGCATAGTTGGCTTGAGAACTTTGAAGCCTTGTTGAGACTCGCTTTGTTTGATTCTAGTTCTTTGGTAGTTTATGCTTGTCTTGAAATATTTTTCTTCCATTATAAGTGAAAAGCCCAAAAGACATTTGTGTTTTCCATAGATTTTTCTTTAAGTTTTTTTTTTACGGTTTCATCATATATTTTGAAGCCTTTTCATTGGTTTCTAGTATTTGGTTCTTAACTTGATTTTAAAGGAATTTTTTTCTTGATTTCTCTCTTTTTTATCAAGTACATTTTGGCATTTTTATGCATAGGAGTTCTATTTGGAACTAGCCTTGTTTTTTTGTCAAAAATTGATCGAACCATTATCTTTCTAGAGACTCTTTTTCACTTCTTTAGAGTTAGCATATTAGAATTTTCATATCATTGGATGTTTGCATTAAGTGCATTTGAGCATTTTTAGTCTTTTTCATAGTTTTCTGGATCATGTGAAGTGTGAGTGTCTGAAAATAAAAAACAAAGTTTTTTCTTAATTAGTTTCGTAGAACCCATGTAGAGATCGCTTTTCATTGAAAGGAAATTTTTTCATTTTCATATAACTAGGTTTTCGTTGATTTCTTCTGCATCATCAAACACCATCAGTTTCACTTCTGTATACCCTTGACTTAAGTAACAACCAATTTAAAACAAGTGATATAATTAAAGAAACTAGAATTTTTTGTATCATTGTCATTAATCATACACCAACTAGCTAGGTTGTAGGGCCTTGGATTAGGCGAGTGGAGAGTTAACTCTCCAAGGCCGCTCAAATGGTTAAACATAGAAAGTTTATTAAAGAGCGAAATCCAACACCGTTAAGTGGACAGGGAAAGCTCTCCTCCGAAGAGTCAAGTGCGAGGGATAGTGTAGGCAGAGAAGAGAGATACCCCCTCTCCTATTTGCTGAATCTTGAACTAAGACTATTATGACTGGATGTCGATACAAATTGGTGCCCTTAGTTGCCTATCCTAAGGACCACACAGGTGACTGTGGTGAGGAATACCCGTGGTACTTGAGATAGAAGTTGCATCACTTCCATCAGTACTTATGGAGGGTGCCCTTGCAAATCTTTGGGACTTGCACTGGAAAAGGCTGTTGTTAGGAGGTCAACGTAACTATTTATGTTACCTTCGCTAGTAATCCTGGGGTGTAAATACCCCAGACTATTTTTCGAAAGGTCATATTATTTCACTTTCTTGTATTTTGGTGTCTGATCCTCATCACCTGGAGCAGAAATACCTAAGAGCTACTTGTTTGGTTGTATCTTAGGAACTTTTTAGAGTGTGCTCTTCGCTCCTAGATTGTTTATCTTCTTATATTTTTTATTCTAAAATTAATCTGTTAAAGTGGCTAACCGATCACCTCGTTGATCAAGGAGGCTTCGTGGGCTTTCTCTCACGAGTGCGGAACCTTATTCAAGAAGGTGTACAAGTAATTCGATGGGTGATTTTAACCCGGTGGTTTTGAATGTAGCAGAGAGTGATCCTCCTTTGGGGCTTGTTGTTTCTGTGGGTGGTTCTGGTGTCAGTGTCAGTATAGAGAGGAGTGCTCCACTCATCTCTAGAGTTTTATTTCTAGTAGAAGAAGTTTAAATAGAGGAATTCCCTCAGCCTGTTGAGTCTCTTCCATCTCCTCTTCCTGCTAGTTGTCATGACGTTCTTTGGTACATCGGGCTCGAGTCTCAGAGATCAGTTAGTCCTTTTCCATCATATCCCTTTCTTTTGGTGGCCATGATTGGGAACACGATTTCGGTTGTGAACACTGCAAGTGTTCAGACTCCTCTTTTAGTTGAAGGAGGAGGAACTATTTCCATATTGACAATCACTTCTAGTGTTATTGTCCTTGGCTCTGGAAACACCTAGGCACATGCTTCTCAATCTGGTCCCTTTTCTTATGGAATGCCCACTAGTGGAATTCCTACTTTCTCTTTTTTTGCTGCTTCGATTGTCTCCACATGCATACCTTCTATGGCTAGTGGATCAGCTTCATTTCAAGGGTTCCCCTTTAGAAGTTGGCACATCCCTCATTCAAACCCTTCCTTAGGATCCTTTCCATTTACCTCTCAGATTCAAGGTTTCAATCCTTTTTCTGGAGGTCAAAGTTCTAATGTCTTTTCGGGATGGAACCTTGTTTTTACAGCGTTAGGAGTGGGGAGTCAGTTCTTAATTGGCCAGAAAGGGAATGTTCCTTTCCATTCATGGAGTACTTCTTGGGATTTTTCTTCATTTGAAAATGCTTGGAACCCTTACCAAGGGGTTTCTTATCCATTCAATACCTCAGTTGGAGGGAGTGTTCCTGCGTATAGTAACTCCATGTTGGGAAGGGGTCCTTCTCTGGGTGTTGGGTGACAAGGATTTTCTTATGGCCTGACATTTTATACGAACAACATTTGTAAACCTGGTGCCTCAACAAATCCAGGTTATTCTTTTTAGAATGTGGGGAATCCTTCCTATGGGGGATGGGATTCCCAGGCTCCTCTACGCTTACCATTTTGGGCAACGTTAAACTTGCCAGATCTATCGAAATTGACTAACAATCCTATTCGGTATAGTCCAAGCCGGCCTCTGGTCCCCACCAAGCTCCCCTCAAACATTAAAATTTTTGAAGGGAAGACTGGCGAGGATCCGACATACCATATCACCACTTTCCATTTATTGTGTTCAACAAACTCCCTGATCGATGACTCGATTAAGTTGAGATTATTTCAATGAACCTTAACTAGAAATGCGGCCAAATGGTACATAGAGTTAATTGGGGGCAGTTTTTCTACTTTTGGAGAATTGGCTACCATGTTCTTAAATCATTTTCAGTTACTTGTTCGTTATGACACTGGGATTGACCTCCTGGCCAATTTTCAGCAGGATAAGGCAACTCACATTTTTTATCATATTCAGGAATGGCCAAGAAGGAAGAGGTTCATTAAAGCGCAAATCCTAAAATAATTACTTCTTGAATGATTTTTGAAATATTTACAGCCATAAATTTCTAAGGATGTATCCCTTTCAGGGGTATTTTATGAAGAACAGGCTATTTTTAGGGCTCAACAGCTAGAACTAATTTATTCTCTATCTGGAGTCCTTAATAAAAAATTTCCAGATGCTCCTCAATCCAAATTGGACTTAGCCAAAAATAAACCTGGTCCTCATGGTGATGGGATTATTAGTTCAATCGACCGCGATACAGCTAAGCTACTAAGCCAATTGCAACAATTGTCTATACAATCTGCTTCTTCTGGTCAGGTCGTGCCTTCGATGTCAACTCCTTCCTAGTCCTTGGCAATTAATGTTTTTCATACTTCTAACCGCAAAGGAAATCAAAAATCAAATGGGAAGAATAAAGGATGGAATAATAAGAAAAAGGACAAGGATGGGAAGTGGAATGTGAACAAATCCAACTATCATGTTGGAGAGGGTAAAAAGGATAATAAAAAGAAAGTAAATTTTCCATGCAAGTTATGCACTGGAGACCTTCTTATGCACCTTATCCCTAAAATTCAAGATGGGCAGTGCTTGTTAGCTCAACAAGGTTCTTCTAGTTCCCAAGTTGTGCTGACAAACCCTTTTCCCCAAGGGCAAAAATTGCTTGTTGGCGTGAACTCAAATACTGGAGCTCCCTTTGGGGGCAGCCAGGAAGGGGAAAATACATCAAGCATATACATGATGAGTGCTCACAAAGATATCACTATGAGATCTCGTGATTATGGCGAAGCTGAGTCTTCAAAAGCTAAGGGTGCTCCTGATAGTACTGAGCCACTTCATATTATGAGGCCTATTGTTGAGCCTATATCTTAGATGTCGAAAGGGTCTTCGAAGCATGTGATGATCAATCCTAATTCCAAGGCTACCCATAACTACTCGATTGTAGAAGATTTGGCACAAAGTCCTTATGCCATATTTGCGTTAGAGGTGCTCCAATCCTATCTTGCTCAGTGGAGTGCTTTTGTCACTGCTATTGGGGCTATTGATCCAAATAATTCTCTAATGATCACATTTGACATGTTAAATTTTAAAAAGATACTTCCTCATCATATGGATTTCCATATTAGGTCGACTTATCAAAAATTCAATATCTTTCAAACAGTTGTTGATGAGGGCGTTTCCATGTGTGTAATGTCTCTTGCATGCTGGAAGCGTATTGGATCTCCCACAGTTGTTCCTTTAGCCAATATTCTGACTGCATTTGATAGTCATTCTCACAGGCTGCATGTGTATTGTTCCAGCTTTGCCCATTTTTGTTGGGGGAAAAATATTAATATCAAATTTGAGATAGTCGATGCAAGCTTAGACTATAACCTTCTATTGGGGCGAAACTGGATCTATGAGATGGATGCTATTTCATCCTCATTATTTTGTATTGTTTGTTTCCCTCACGAAGGGAGAATTGTCATAGTTGATCAACTGGATTGTTCTCTTGTAGATCCAAATGCATCTTCTGACTCAACCATTCCTTTGGTGAAGGATACCAAGCAACCTATTGAGAATCTGGGGGTTGGATTGTACACTTCCTTGATCGATACTTTTTATATTCCTTCTCCTTCGATTCATATCAATGCTATTTCATCCTCCAAGGTTCATATTCAGACAGAGTTCTTCAGAACTCATTATTTTTCAGACCCTTGGACCTTACCTTCTCCTACCTCCACATTAGAAGAAGGTCAAGTGGGTGGAATGGAATTTCCTATGTCTGCAGCCGAGATTTATTATAGCTCTATTGTTGACTCTAAAGATTTCATTCCAGTTTCTCTTTCACTAGAGGAATTGGATGGAGATGTGGCTTCAACTTAGACTCTTAGTTCATCTTCGGCTCAGGATTGCCTCGATACCACTCTTCCATCTGAAGAGGCCATCCATGAAGCAATGACTGGTGTATAGAGACCGTGGGATGATTTGTATCATCGGTCTTGTTAGACTCCGTCTTGCCAGTCTGCTGTCATAGTCAAATTATCAAAGTTCATTTCTCGTTATGTACATTCCTGTTTGATGTCTAGGTCAGCAAGGAGTTAATTTGGTATTTAGGGCTAGGTGCAAGTTATTTTTCTGGTGCTTCATATTACCTGCAGGCCAGAGGAAATTTCAGTGAGTTAGTATTTTAGGAGCTTCAATGATCAAAAGGATAATTCTTCTCCGAAACCCTGTTTTGGAGAAGAAATTGTTAGATTAGTTGTTTGTAATAAGTATTTCTTTTAAAAGTCTGCCATCATGAAAAATGTCAAATGCAGGCCCTGGTCACCTTGCCAGGACTCATCAGTTCCTATTCCTGCAAAACAATCAACAGAAAGAACATCATCAGCAATCAGAGACAAAGCAAAATAAAGTTGAAAAGAAATGTCAAAGTGCTGAAACATTATAAAGTGGGTTATCAAACAAATGTGAAATCAAATCTGATTGCATGAGATATTTTCTTCATGTATAAAACATGGAAAACAAATTCATTTGCAAGAAATCCGTAAGGCAGAGGTCGAATTGCAGATTTGGAGGGCCGAAGCCGTGTTTTCATAATTGTGGACAGATTTTGGAGTGGGCGCTACCCATACGAGTGGCGCGCTACCCACTTGGTGCGCGCTACCCACTTAAACGCTACAGCCTGTGCAAATTTACATGGGCGCTACCTACCTGTGGCGCGCTACCCATTGGGCAGGGGCGCTACCCACACAACGACAGAGCCCAGAAATTTTTGTTTTGCGCCTAGTTTTGTATCAAATTGACTCCAGCAACTTGCAAACAGAAGGTCTCATGGATTAAAGGTGATGAAGGCCTTGCGATTGCTGCCCTTGGCACAGCTGCCAGGACTTGTAGCGCTGCTCTTTTAATGGCAGCATGGGAGATACTTATTCGATCTCTGTAGAATAAGAGGCTGCCAAGTCCGGAATCATATCTTGCAAAGATACATGCTTTTGCAGCATTAGGTGAACATCTGCCCTCAGTATGAGGATTCAAACTTGTTGAATGCAGTGAAGGAGGTGATTAAGATATCTCATTTGTCACCCCCAAGTGAAAGATGCCCTCCTCTGGTAGTGCTCCACACGATTACGTCCAGTCCCGTCTTTATCAAAGTGGAGTTTAACGAACAACAGCCCCAATCCGAGCAATCACCTCTAAAGCAACTGTACAACACATGCCTCAAGGAAGCAAAGACTGCTATCATACCAATCGCAGGAAAAGAGCTGCATCTAGTGGCCATGCTATCAAGAAATAGGCATGATCAAATGCCGTGTTTTTGGGGTTATAATATATCTTCAGGAATGTACAATTCCTGTCTGGGAATGCTCAATCTAAGATGCCTAGCAATTTTCTTTGACTTGGATGAAACACTTATTGTTGCTAATACATTGTGGTCTTTTGAGGACCGTATTGATGCCCTCCAGCGCAAGATTGGAACTGAAGTGGATCCTCAGCGTGTTTCTGGAATGGCAGCAGAGTTAAAATGATACCAGAAAGATAAGGCAATTTTGAAGCAATATGCTGACAATGATCAAATCTTTGACAATGGGAAGGTCATAAAAGCTGAATCTGAAGTTGTTCGGTCCCAGTCAGACAAGACCCATCCTATTATTCGACCACTGATAAGATTGCAGGATAGAAATATGATTTTGACCAGAATTAATCCTAATATTCGAGATACCAGTGTCCTTGTTAGGTTACGGCCTGCTTGGGAAGAACTCAGAACCTATATAACTTTAAAGGGACGTAAATGCTTTGAAGTTTATATTTGCACTATGTCTGAAAGGGATTACGCATTAGAGATGTGGAGGCTCCTTGATAGTGAGGCTCGCTTAATAAATCCCGCAGAGCTCCTTGACCGTGTACTTTGTGTGAAGCCAGGTTTTAAAAAGTCCTTGTTGAATGTCTTTCATGATGGCTTCTGCCATCCTAAGACGGCAATGGTAATTTATGATCGATTGAAGGTTTGGGAGGACAAAGATCAACCTCGTGTCCATGTTGTTCCGACATTTGCACCATATTACGCTCCACAGGCAGAGACCAGTTGCCCTGTTCCAGTATTGTGTGTTGCAAGGAAAGTTGCTTGTAATGTACGAGGTGGTTTTTTTTCAAGGATTTTGATGAGGGTCTTTTGCAAAAGATGGCTGATTCAGAGGTGGAAAGGAGGCTTATTCCACAAGAATCGAATGCAGCTGTACAACCAGGAACACTACAAGGCACAGTTGTCATCATTTTAGTTTAAAAACTATTTTTATTGAGATTAGTTTTTATTCAAATAGCAATTTGTTAATAATTTAGAAAATAAAGGAAAAACAAGTGGCAGTCAAAGGCAGAAAGTTTAAATTTAAATGGAGACATCTGCCACAACAGAGCGTACTGTCTATTTTGGTCTTCAGTTGCAAATCTAAAGGATCTTCAGCTACAGCTGCCGCCTCTCCACTAGTTATCAACAAACAAAATTTAGCGTTGTTCCTTTTCAAAATAGATGGTTGGCTTTTCAGCTCTTATTAGTTAATGAGTAAACAATCCCTTACTTTTAGTCGATCTGTTTTCCCACAGATAGTCTTATTTATTGTATGTAAAATTATTTGTAAAATGGAGAGATTTCTGAGAGCTGGTGTAGGAGAAATACAGAGCTTTTATTGTACAGTTTTGACAGAGATTTTAATGAAAAGATGCAACTCTGGTTCCTGAGATTCCTGTGGTATGACATTTAACATATGTTTCTTCTCTGTCTCATACGTTCCTTGTTATGTTTACTGTTTCATTTCATAATCATTTTCTGTTGAATACTTTTAAGTGAGAAAGGCAGAATACAGTTTACTGCTCTGCCTTGGGAGGTATTCATTTTCTATGTTTTCTTCAGTTTGATAAGGATTCAACTATTGCCCTTGTCAACCTCGCAGCGGTCTTTCACTCCATATAATTCCAATTTGATTGTTAAACTTCATGCTTATCTTGCTTCAGGAGATAATCCGCGTTTTTCATTTAATCTCTGCTCTTGTTGTCTTTGCCCCACACAGCCCAGAAAACCCCGTCATTTATCAAAAAACCCTTTTTATATCTCTTTACTAGCCTAATATCAGCATTCACTATAGGTCATCTCGCACCCTATTGCTCATTTTATCGAGATATACCCGGAGAGAGCCCTCTCCTGTCCTCGTAGGGCTAGCTACGAGGCTGAGCTTGGTTTGATGTAGCCTTGATTTTTACCTTAATTCAGCCTAAGGTAGATTCGAGCGCTAACAGGTCTTACTTTCTACTGGACTTGTGCAAAGTTGAATCAAGTTTCCCTAGACCTCAGTATTCTGGTCCTGTTCACATAGTTCTAAACCCTTTAGCACCAACACAGGTTTTTACTGAAGGGAACATGGCTGTTATTTCTCCTACTACCCTGGTGAACATCTCCAGAGACCCCAACATCATAGAGAATGTCTTCATTGTAGCCGAGTGTTCCCCTAAAGAGATTCAGACTTACACTGATCACTTTCGAGAGTTTGGGGATGTGTTTTCTTGGTCTTATGAGGAAATGCCTGGTATAGATACATCTATTGTCGAGCATGAGATCAAGATATATGAAAATGCTAAGTCTATCGGGCAAAAGCTTCGTCCAGTCAACCCCAGGAAGGTAGCAGCTATCAAAGCTGAATTAGAGAAGCTGCTTAAGGAAGGGTTCATTTACCCCATTCCTTTAACTAAGTGGGTTTCAAATGCAATTCCTATGGAAAAGAAACAAGGAACGATTCAAGTTTGCATCGATTTCCAAGACCTAAATAAAGCATGTCCTAAAGATAATTACCCCACATCATTTATAGATCAAATCATCAATGAGTGTGCGAGGAATGAGATTTTCTTCTTCATGGACAGTTTCTCTGGATATAATTAAATTACTATCCATCTTGAAGATCAGCATAAGGCTGCATTTATTTGTCCCTAGGGTACCTTTTCTTATAGGAAAATTCATTTTTGCCTAAAAAATGCTGGAGCTACTTTTCAAAGGGCCATGTATTACACCTTCCATGACATCAAACATATTATCAAGGTATATTTGGATGATTTAGCTGCTCATTCTCCCAAGAGAATTGATCATCCTTCTCACCTCCATCAAGTTTTTGAATGATGTCAGTATTACATAATCCGATTGAACCCGAACAAGTGTGTTTTCGCTGTCACATCCGGTCGGTTGTTGGGATTCATCATGTCTATGAAAGGGATTCAGGTAGATCCCTTCAAGGTTGAGGCAATACTTCAGTTTCCTCCCCCATCTTCAATTCTTCAACTTCAAATTCTGCAAGGAAAAGCTAATTTCCTGTGGAGATTCATCGCAAATTATGCCGCGATTAAAAAAGGATTTATGAGATTATTAAAGAAAGGAGTTCCATTATTTTGGGATGAATTTGCTCAACGCTCATTCGATGCTTTGAAAAAAGAACTGACCTCTCCTCCTTTACTGAATCCACCCGATTATAGAAGGGGTTTCCTCTTGTACCTCGCGACAACAGAATCTACCATTGCTATGGTTCCGGTTCAGGAAGACGATGCTCATTCCGAGCATGTTATATACTACCTTAGTCGAGGCTTGGTAGGTCTTGAACTCTAGTATTCTCCAATAGAGAAACTTGATTTAGCAAGTGTTCATGATGTGCAGCAGCTCAGGCATTATATTCTCCTCTGAAAAACATATGTTTTGGCAACAGTCAATCCATTTCATTTTGTTCTCAGTAGGCGAGTGATTGGGGGCAAATGCAATCGATGGATTGTGATTTTGCAGGAATTTGATCTTTATTTTATGTCTGCCAAGTCTAAGAAACCATTATTTTTTTTGGAATTAATTTCTAAGTTTCCCTATGGAGAAGAGATTGTTTATGACGAATCATTTCCTAATGAACATCTTTTTCTCATTTTTTCACAAGATTCTTGGTATGGGGATCTCATAGTTTATCTCCAGACTACGAAGTTTCCCTCAACTTTTTCAAAACATGAGCGTTGGAAGTTACGTCACTTAGCCAAAATTTATTTGATTATCGGTGACATTTTATGTCATCGCGAGTTGATTTGATCCTTAGACACTGCTTAAATCTTGAAGAAGCCGAAGTTGTGATGAATGATTGCCATAGTGGAGCTTGTGGTGGTCATTTATCTGGGCTTGCTACAACCCAAAAAAATTTACGTGTAGGATATGTTTGGTCTTCGATTTTCAAAAATTCTATTGAATCAGTGTTGTAGGGTAAAATTCTTGGGTTGTTGGTTATCGTATATCCCTCTCAGGGCTTTCCAGTGCCCGAGGAAGACAGTAAGATTAGTTGTATAGTTCACAAAGATGGCATATACATGTTCATATTAGCTTAAAACCACGTGATAGAATAGGTTAGAATATTACCTCTTTAATGATCTTGGAGTCCTTTGGAGAGCACTAGGCAACAAAGTAGTGGTTCTTCTTCACCGGCTCCAAATCTTGGTCCTGCAATCAATCAAAGCACCCATGTAATTTCTAACATAACATACATTTTCTATCAATTAAGTCAATATATAATGAACATTTAAACTATGCCCATCTAAGCCATTCATCTCATGCTATATAAGTGATTAAATAATAATGACAATATCAATGCATAGAATGGACAAAACAGATACAATACTATTGATTTATAAAAAGGAGGATTACAACCATCGGTTGCACCAAGCCCTCCTCAGCCTTCCAATCTCTCTATCTCTCAAAGTGGTGATGTCTTGATCAACAAGTTCTCAATGAACCTCTTTGACCTTTGACCTTCACACTACAACAATGATCTCTACTTCACAAGTATTCAAAAACTTGGACAATCCTTCGACCCCGAACCAAGAGCCTTCAACTCCATTTTATAAAAGATGGAGAGAGAAATCATTGCCCTTCTCTTTCCACCAGTTCTGAATAGAAAAAACCAAGATGTTTCTCCAACCTCCATGCTTTTGCCTTCTTTGAGAGTTCAATTGTTTATGGCAAGGCCCAATAAGAGATTAGTGCTTTGCAGTTTCCTTTTTGTACCGACTCTCTTGTGAGAAAAAGTTGGAGATTCAAATCATTCTCTGTAGGTTTTTCCCGTTTCAAACTTAAAACATGGGTAACACTGCCCTCTAGTGTAAACAGAGCGTTTCCCTAGCCACTAACGTGGCCCATTCACTGATCAGTTGCGTTATAACGCTATTGTGTTGTTATAGAGAGGCGTTACCTTGGCAGAAATAGGTTTAATTTAGGTCTTTGTATTCCTTCCATATTTGTCTTCTCCTCTGAGCTGATGAGGAGGTATTTTGACCTGTAACAGATGCCCCCTAAAGTGTGAGGTTAGAGACGAAGACGATGGCTGAAATACTTTACAATGTGTGTAGTAGAGATAAAGAGATTGAAAGACTGAGGAAAACCTGAAACAACAACATATGTCAGAAAATATAGTATCTGCCTTGAGTCAGGCATTCCCATGCTCAATAGCTTAAACAACATGATTTCTCTAGAATAGAGATATGAAGAATCTGTCCACCGATGAGCACAATGTGGAAGTGTATGTCATAACAGGATCAAAATGAAAAAGCTGTCTCCATAAACAATATCGCAACTTGGGGAAGGGAACACAACTTTAATGATGTAACCTTTGCCCCAAGGTCTTGACCACCGATTCACTTAAACTGCATATTCCTCAACATGTGAATGAAGGAGTTGTCATCGAACATGTGAGAAATCGTCTGATTACCAGTCGATAATGAAAACTATTAACAGACACGAAGGTGGCCACCGATAATGATGATGGTCCCTAAGATGCACAGTACAATCTAGCGAGTGTGAATAAAATGAGTTGAAGTCGAACACTCGTAGAATCATTCGACCAGGAGCCAATGATGAAGACTCCTGATCAAACAAAAGACTACCTGCCACTGATGTCTGCAAGTATTTTGGTACTGACGGGTTTCTGGATCAACTTCCTATATAAGATGTTGAATTTGATAAGAAGAGATCTGTTGAAAGGTAGGCACTGAGGCGTCCTACATCAGTCAACACGAAACGGAAACCAACTGATTTTGTTTATGATTGAGATAATGAAGAGTAAATGGGGATGTCGGATGACAAATAATTTCTGGAATAATGAGCAGTTTGGTTGATAACAGGAACAATAGATAGCGAGATCTACTTGAACAATAGAAGGCACTGTAACAGGGTACTAGGCAGCTGAGGCTTAATGAACACCAAAGAGTATGTTAGGATTTTACCAGTGCAGGGATGCTGGGAGATGAAGGCTAATACTCATAGATGGTAGGGTTCGGCTAACTGCGAAAGATTTTTCTAGGAAGTGCCATGTTCAAGAATTTTGCTACCAAATCGACCTTTCTGAAATGTAACAGAGGTAGTATCCATTTTGTCCAAATTTTTCCCCGTTTGATTAAGTTTAACGAGTCCAGACGAGTAAATTCGGTGAATTTTTCATATTTAGAGAGTCTGAAAAATATCATAAAATACAAATCCATGCCACGTCTGATTAGGTTTAACGAGTCCAGACGAGTAAACTCGGTGAATGTTTCATGTTTAGAGAGTCTGAAAAATATCATAAAAGATGACTCCATTGGGGTACCTTTCTCATGTCTTGATAACCGGGCATGGAAAAGGGAGAATAGTAAGCCTGAAACAGTTCATTTTCCATAAGTTAGTCCATCGAAGCCGAAAAAGTGAGAAATCTATGTTCGATGGACGTCTACCTCATTTTTTTATGAGTATGAGGAGACGGATTAAACTCAGTATTCTTTGTGAAATTTTAACGAGTCCAACATAGAAAAACTCGGTGCCCTCCATGGAATTTTAACGAGTCACGCGGAGAAAACTCGGTTACTTTTTTGGTTTAAAGAGCTTTGAAAAAGAGGAAAAGAATGGCTCCTTACTCTTTGTCGTGGTAGTTTAACAAGCTCGACAAAGTCAACTCGGGGTTTTTTCAGTTTTATGAGCGAGAAAAAAGTTCCTAAAAAGAAAGCTCAGTGCTTCTTCATAGTTTTAATGAGTCTGAAGAAGAGAACTCTAGGTTTTTCGGATTAACGAGTAAGAAAAATACCATACAAAAAGAACGCTCGATATCAACTTCGTATAAGTTTAACGAGTCCGAAGAAGGGAACTTGAGGTTTTTTGGATTAACGAGCAAGAAAAATACCATAAAAATAATGCTCGAGAAAACATGAGTATGTCTGCATATGAATCTTGATCACTCATCAGAACATTAGTACCAAATCTCAAAAGTTGCGACACATGCGCAACAAGAATTCATGACTTTTGCCGACTAGCTTTAAGAGAGTCATGCCCCAGAATTGGCTATAAGAAGGTCAGAAGACTTTCATTTTCACTGTGTTGAGTGCTGTGAAGAAGCTCTGGGGTGAAAAGGGGTGAAATCTTCAGCTGAAAATTACGGTCAATCCAGGCAATGGTTTTCCTTCCCGCAAGATCTAGGTAAGAGCTAGAACCTCCTGCTATCATTTAATTGTCTTTTTGTTACTTTTTGTTGGTTCAAAATGAGAAAATTTTGAGGCCCTAAAAAAAATGCTTGCACCTAACATGGGCCAGAAGTGTTACAGCCGTGTTAAACGCATAACCCGTGAAGGGATGTTGCATTAGCATGCTCTGTTTTATACAAGGGCCAGCGTTAGGCGCACCATGTTTTTTAGCAACTCATTTTTTACTGTTTTGAAGTTGTCCAGGCAAGTTTTGATCGGTTGAAAACGTTGCATTTGCAGGTATTCAGCTATTAATCATGAGTATCTGGCGAGAGAGAGAGAACATGAACGGGAAGAACGAGAGATGGTGATGAATGCTGCAATCTTGATGGCTCTCCGCAGATGCGGATTGCTAAAATATGCCCGCTTAGAACTGACGAGGGGTCAAGAGGACCTCCTGAGGTGGCTAATCCAGCAATGGGATGAACGGCACCATGTCTATCAGATTGGGGGAAATGAGCTCTCAATCAAAAAGGATGATGTGCACTTTTTGACCGGCCTATCATGTCGTGGGCCGAGGCCCAACTTGACGGGGTCCAGAGCTGACCATGTTCCACTGCTGATCTGATTCGTGCACATTGCATACGTGACACTCAGGCTATGAGCAGCCGGGTACCGATCGCCCAGGTGACTTTGAGACCATTGAGGTCTATCTTATGGATGATTGTTCGCTTGGAAGGTGTCAAGAGTTAGCATGTGCCCACCAAGGCCCAAGTGCTCCTAGCCTTTGACTGTATGCAGCCTCAGGTTTTTGACTAATGTGACGGAGTTGTCCGTCGGGTCCGAGCAGAGCTTACCACACGTAAGACCCGTACCCAAAGAGAGTTTGGGTACGGTACACTGATTGTCTCTTTCTTACTAGAGAAAATACCATTGATGAGGCCCAGGATCGTTATGGCACCTTTGGACCCACACGAGCCGAGGCAAGCTCGGTGGGTAGCTTTGCTTCCGCGGACTGGAGAGGGTCCCGTCCGCCACTGTTTTGATGATGGATTTTTTGATTGGCTAAACTCCTAGATAATCATGATTGAGGATTATCCCTATGCAGGGATGAACTTCACAGGCAATCCGAAGTTAGTACTGCCCCCTAGTACCCAGTGGGGACTCGATGGTAAGAAGGAAATGATCTGTGCATTTCAAAGAAGTACTTTGTTTTTTGTCTTTTGAATGTTTATGCAATTTTTTTGTTGAAATAGGGTGAAAATTATGTTTTTTCATGAAGCGTTTGCTTGCTTGACACAGATGTGGCACCTGTCTGGCTAGTTGGGGCCCCTCACTATGCACGACGAGGACTGCAGCTACCCGAGGCTGGCGCATCAGCAGAGGATGCGGAAGCCACCGAGGATGATGATGCCCAGGTTTTACATGAACTCTCCAGAAACCTAGAGGGTCTAAGTATGGGTATACCACCCCTTCCTATGTGGGAGGTTCCAGTTTGTTTGCAGTAGCATACCGTAGGTGTGTTGAAGAGATACCTGGTGCCTCTGAGGCGGATAGCTAGAGAATTTGCATGCTACCATGATCATCAGGCCTAGCTGGCAGAGCGGTTGTATTAGTGTCAGAGCGTGGCTTAGTATAGCCAAGTTTTTGTAAAACACCCAAGTTTTGGAAGATTTTTTGATGTAACTATTGTACTAGACACGAAATATATATATATATATATACATACTTTTTGGTGATTTTGTGTTTTTAAATTTTTTATGTATTTTTAATGGGATAAAAATATATATACTCATGAGTAAATATTTTATAGTAAATGTGACAAATGCCAATCTAACACATAGTTTGCTAAAGAATCTGTTAATGCAGTAAATTCTCTAGGAACGTGCTCAAATGTAATTGTTTGAAAGTGACATTCTAAAAGTCTCACCCTTAAAAAATAACGAAACAAAACTAGATGACGAACACGGTAATGATTGTTTAACTGCATAATGACGAGTTGGGAATCTAACCTGACCACTAAATTGGAGATGTCACGAGATGCCACTTCCATGAGGAGTTGGATCACTGACATGTACTCGGCAACATTATTGGTGGTGCTACCCAGGAAGATTCCCACGGAACTAAGGAGGTCCGACTCAGGAGTGTAGAGAACCCAAGCAGCTGAAGTAATGCGTCTAGTGTGACGACTAGCACCATCCGCATATCCGACGTGTGATAAGGAGGGTGATGACATCTGTGTGAAAGAAAAATATTACATGAGAAAAAACACCCTTGAAAACCAAAAAATATCCAGAGACATCAAAACAATAGGCAAAACTTATATACATAAAGTTACAAAGCAAATGCTTAGTGCGAGACTAGGAAAAATACTTCTTTAGATAGAGCCCGTTGCATGGCTTCGCGAGTGGAATTCCATTACAGTCCTGAAGTTCGTAAGCCCCTTTTGAGAGGGCTTTAGTGATGATGTAAGGACTAAGCCATAATGGTTGGAGTTCTCCTACCCCCAAGAGGTCATGTTTCTGATCATAAAGTAGAACGAGATCGCCCTCTTGGAAAGAACAAGGCTTGACAGATTTTTCGTATTGAGCTTTGACTCAGCGCTGGGGAGCTTCGAGTGCTAGTGTAGCATCTCGACGAGTTTCATCCAAATGATCGAGTGAGAGAAAGCACTCTTCTGTGGTGGTGGTTCCAGGCAGGAGTTCAATGGCGAGTTTGAGTGATGGAATTTTGCACTCGATTGGAAGTACTGCCTCCAGGCCGAATGCAAGTTGGAATGGCGTGAAACCTGTGGAAGTTTTGATTGATGTTCGGTATGCCCATAACATGGAATACAACTTCTGATGCCATGTGTTTTTATGATTTTCGAACAATCGATGAATCATGGTTTTTAGGACGCCATTTATGGCTTCAACTTGGCCATTAGCTTGAGGATAATAAGACGAAGATTGATCTTGACAGAAACCTAGCATGGATGTTAATTTGGTCATCATATGATTCTGAAAGTGGGATCCATGATCTATGACAATCGATAGGGGTACGCCGAACCGACAAATTACCTGATTGAACAGGAAGAGATCAGCAGTTTCGCCATCGGCCTTGAAAGTGGGAATGGCTTCTGCCCATTTCGTAAAATAGTCGCCTGCAACCACGATGTAGTTGTGTCCATTTTCCGAAGTGGGATTGCAGATGAAGAAGTCAATTCCACATTTAGCAAAAGGACCAATGGAGATAACCGGATGAAGGGGGGCAGGATGAGCGCGCATTTTCTTTGTGAAAATTTGACATGGATGGCACTTCTGGACCGCTGCAATGCAGTATTTAAACAAAGTGGGCCAATAGTAACCTGCGCACAAGATTTTTTGGGCAGTAGCTATGCCTGAAATATGACCACCGCATACCCCTGCGTGGTAGTCATTCAACACGCGTTCCGCCTCATCAAAAGTGAGACAACGTCGAAGAATAGTATCAACCCCACGATGATATAGTGTATCGTTTAGCACGAGATAGTGCTTTTCCTGGTGGCGGATACGACGATGGTCATTAGACGTGAGAGTTGGGTGGAAGCATTGGGTTTGTAGGTAGACCAAAATGTCTCCATACCATGGGCCCGAAGAATCGACCAAGTATACATATTCATCAGAAAATGGATCATGAGCTACTTCTGCTGGGTCAATTCTGGGAAGGTCCAATAATAATTTGGCGAAGACGAGGGATTTTATTGCTTTGGCAGCTGTGAAGACCAAATCAAATTTTTGGAGGATGATGATCCATTTGGAATATTTTTCTCCAATAATTTTTCTAGACAAGATATGTTGCATGGGGTTCTCCAAAGCAATAATCGTAGTTTGTCGCAGCAATATATAATGTTAGAGTCGGGTGACAGCGAAAACTACCACTAGAGAAATTTTCTCCACTTGTGAATAATGTAATTCTGGTCCGATTAGATCTTTGGACAAATAGTATATCACATGTTCATTGTCGTCACTGTGAACTTGAACTAGAACCATTCCAAATGAGGATGGTGAGGCTGCCAGATAGAGGAGAAAGTCACGTGAGTAGTTGGGGGCACTAAGGAGTGGGGTTGAAACAAGTGCATGTTTTAAAGCGTCAAATGACCGTTGAGCTTGGTCATCCCACAAGTATAGTGTTCCTTTCTTCAATAATCGCATAAATCATTTCGTCATCTCAGCATAGTTAACGATGAATCGACGTAAAAATTTTGCCTTCCCTTGGAAACATTGGAGTTGAAGGATGGATTGTGGTGCCGGAAATTCAACAATCACCTTAACCTTATCAGGATCAACCCTAATCCCATGCTTGGAGACAATGAAACCTAACAGACATCCAGACTTGACCATAAACACGCACTTATGAGGATCCAAACGTATGTTGTAGAATCTACACCTAGCAAAAATTTCTTTCAGATGAGTGAGGTGATCAGGTCGTTTCTTGGAATGGGCCAGAAGGTCATCCAAGTAAGCCTGTACAATATGTCAAATGTCATGAAAATCGTAGTCCATAGCCTACTGAAAAGTTGCTCCAGCATTCTTCAGACCAAATGGGAGTTTACGGTACGCAAATGTGCCCCAAGGACAGATGAAAGCAGTTTTAAGCTGGTCATATTTTTTAATTGCAATATGGTTATAGCCCGAGAATCCATCCATGAAGAAAAAAATATTCGCATCAGGCACAATCGTTGAGAATCTGATCTATGAACAGTGTAGGATAATTGTCTTTGGGACGAGTGGCATTCAGATTGCGATAGTCAACACAAACTCGAATGGTGCCTTGTTTTTTATCAACGGGAACCGGATTGGAAACCCATTCCATCAAAGGAACGGTATAGATGAAACCAGCATTTAAAATTTTTTCTACCTCAAGTTTGATGGCAGCTGCTTTGCGCGGGTGGACAGGTCTGATTTGTTGCCTAATTGGTTTGGCATTGTCATAAATCTTGATTTCGTGCTCAACGATAGACGGGTCTATGACGGACATTTTATCATAAGACCAAGCAAACACATCACAGAATTCCTTGAAAAGGGATGTGAAGAGTCCAATTTCCTCAGGATTGCAATCGGCTCCAATTTGAATATTTTCCACGATACCCATTTTGACCCAGATATCAATGAGCATTGTCTTAGAAAGATTACCCATGTTCCCTTCTGAATCGATAGTTTGAACAGTCGTGTAAGCGGAGGGAACCATCTCAGGTGGGTCAAAGGATGGGATTTTAGTTTTTATCACATCCGAGTCAATCATCGAAGCGTGATGGTGAAACTCTTCCCAAGGTCGTTCTTCTAAAGACATGATCTCTCGAATAGCTTTGTCTGTAGGCCACACTTCATTGAGGAGATCCTTAGAGAGAACTGTGATGGGAGGGAGGTTTGTACCTTTGGTCGAAACCATAGCAGTGGAGGGTTCAGATGTAATTTGGATGGCTTGGTAAGCCAACTCGGCTGGTGAGCGTGGCATCTGATTTCCATAGGAATCAATGTCTGAAGGTGCCAGGATGATCCATGGGTCGACAAAGCCATACAAAGTGGTGGATATCATTGCAACCGTGTTTGGGATTTGTGGCGGCAGGAGAGGAAAAAAACCCAGTAGGGATGATGCCTTTAGAAGACTGGTACCGATATTGACGTAAGAGTCCGGAAAGCCTCCTATTATGGGTACAGTGCTACTGGGTAATGTGGCATAATCATGGGTGCAGAAGGATAGCTGATCCACTGTGACTATTTTCCCATCCAATGAAAATAGGATGAGTTGGAAGACTGAAGACACAATGGCAGTCATGGCATAAGACCAACTGCGACCAAGCAATAGATTATAGTCGAGATGGCGCTCTACGACTTCAACGTCCATGTTTACCATTTTCCCACTCAGAGTGATGGGAAAGCTAGCAACGTATTCTTTTGGGAGGAATGTGTGGCCATCGAAAGATTTGAGGGAATTTGATGGCGGTGTTATGGTAGGAGAACCTAAATTGAGCCATCAAGCTTGTGACATAACGTAGGTCGAAGCACCTTCGTCTATGACAGTGCGATGGATTGGTCTCCCTTTCGACACAACTTGCACTTGGAATGCAAGTTGGAGTGAGAGGTGAGGTTTAGAATTTTCCATATCAAAGATAACTAGCATGGAATCCTGGGGGTCTATTCCACCAATGGCCAAAAGCAAGGCTTTCCTTTGTGCTGGATAGGTTTGTAATACTTCGAGAGCAGACATAGCTGATGGTGCCTGTGCAAAATCTTCTACAATGTTGTAGTTTTGGGCTGCACGTGCAGAGGTGTTATGAATCGTACATCGAAGTGTCCTTTTGGGGGGACGAATCATGGGGTCAGAAGTAGGCCATTCGATATGCAAATCGTTGGGCAGCGGTGGATTTGAACTAGTACCAGGTTCTTGAGCATCTATGGTAGGATTTCCATAAATCTTGGCTCGAGTTTGAAGTTTAACACTCTCAATGCCATAAATGGTAGATGTTCCTTCGCCGGAAGGATGTGAACCACCATTGCCCCATTGATGGGGGTGTGGCGGATTGTCAACCATGTGTTGATGTTGTTGTTGTTGATTAGGGAAAGGATTATGAAGAATGATAGGTGTTCGCCCAGAATCCTTGTTGGCAATAAAATCGGTGCATTCCTACAACCAAGGACATTTGTATGTCAAGTGGTCCTCCGTACAGATCTTGCAAGGAAATTTCATGGGTTTATCCTTCCCTTTGTCATTTTTGGCAGCATTTTTCTGATTGTCCGACTGCTCTTCTGAAGAATATGTCTTTTTCTTGTTCTTCTTATTTTTCCCGTTAGGTTTTTGTGAATTTTGCACTAAATTTACCTCAGCGGTAGGGAGAGTAGTCGTTGGTAGTGGCAGCCGAAGATGGCTAAGAGGCTTGCCCCCGAGACTGTTTTGTGGCTACATCAGAGATCGTGCCAACGAGACTGTCAGCATGAGCTCTAGTTTTCTGAGTAGCCAAAGGATTTGGGTTACCAAGGGCATTGGGGAGAAAATCATATAGCGTGCCAGATTGTGAATAGATTAAATCCAAATGCTGGGCATGATGAATGCATTGATCTTCTGTAACCGCACCGGAAAGGCCAATGTCTTTAGAGATGTAGGGTAAGAGAGACTTACAAAACCAATTGGCTAAGAGATGATCCGGGATTGGCGCTTTGACTAGCCTCCTCCTACGTCTCCATTCATGAATGTGATCAGAGATGTGGGTGGCGGTGTCTTGGCGCAGCGAGGTTAAAAGTTCCGTTCCGGTTTCAAATATAATTGGTAATTGGAAGCTCTTTAGAAACTCCATTGCTAAAGTGCCAAAAGTATTGATGGTGGTGCGTGGCAATTCAATATACCACTTGGCAGCATTTCCTGTAAGGGTGCAGGGAAATAGTCGAAGCTGGACATTATCATCCACCATGGAATTGGATATGGACCATAGATGAAAGGTAGTGATGTGTGCGGCTGGGTCATCCCCTTATTTGTCGTCGAACTTCGGGATGTCAGAAGGAATCTTTTGCGGTACTGGAGGCCAGAGCAAGTTGTGATTGATGGGATTGTTAGTCAGTTTATGGATATTGGGGATGTCCAAAGTTGCCAAAAATGGCAATTGTTGATTTTCCCCCGAATATAACCAAGGCAGTATGGGCTGACTAATTAGACCATAGGGTCCACCCATCAATGTGTTACTAGGAGGATAAGTAGGACTTTGATAAAAAATTCATATAGGTGGAGGGGTAGGGACATATGGTTGCTGTCCATAGGGCATATTGTATTGCGGGGTGAACGGTTGGTTGCCCCCAGTATAAAAGTGCCCTCCCATTCCAGATGGAGGTTGGGGTGGGTTAGTCCAAATGGATGCAATAGAGTTTCCCGGAGGCATGCTACTACTTTCATAGTTCGGAAATGGCATAGACCCTACACCTATATTTGAACCACTTAAAGGAATATTATTGACAATAGGTTGTCTTGTCTGTCCTAAGGATTGCAGGGGAAGTGAAATGTTCCCTGTTACTTGTGTGTTGGTGACACTGCCCCCTGGTATAGTGGCCAAGGGGTTTGAACTCAGCAAAGGGTTCCAACCGAAAGGGTTGCTAAAAGGCACTGAAGTAGTCACACTCGTGGGAGGAGAAACTGTGGGTCCCAACGTGGTCATGGTAGGAGTAGATCCCGAAGGATGCGGCGAGCTACTGACATTTGTGATGACTGTCGGGTTGGGATTAGGTATATGTTGACTACTGGGGTTACCAAGTGATGGCGTAGAACTCACCACCGGCGGGGAGGATGGTGGCAAACCTGTGATGGTTTCTATTGGCATCGACCCTGTGGATGCTGGTGGTGAAATGGATGTTTGTGCGGCTAAAGAAATACCTTGGCGTGGTGGAATTTGAACTATCACAGGCCCCAACGGATAAGTGAGTGGAGGATTTTAATGAGGTACAACCCCTTCTGTGAAAGGGTCCTCCGGAAATTCCGTATGATATGATGCTATGTGAAAATAAAGATTTTTCAGTGGATATTTCTCTTCCGTAGAAGGCACGGGTTCACCAAGGTTTAGTTCTTCCTCAATAGTTAGAGGAGGCAAACCTTGCTGTCATCGAGACAGACGGCGTCGGTCGGATGATGCCACGGTGACCTGTTTAGTTTTAACCAATTTTAGTAAATTGTGATGTATTATAAAGTCTCAATGACAGTAACCACACACCTAAAAAAGAAAAAAGGACTCTCTAAAATCAATCAGAAAGCAACCAGAATAGGGTGCCCTGTCTGAGTACTACCGTTTGCTGGTGATGAAATCCAATATCACAATAGCATACAGAGAGGGTTGGTCGAAATTATAGTTACGATCACTCTAGAGCTTCACCCAAACCTCAGACGATAGGTGTAAGCACTCTCGTGAAGACGAGTACCCTCCTAAAGACCGAAGACAGAGTGGGTCCATTTGTTTCAGGTACCAGGATAGCTCATCCCAGTCACCTTGTATAAGTCCCTAAAAATTATGGCCACTAAAGATACCTCAAATCACAGACATCATCAGGGGGGTCCACGGTCAGGGACAACATGCTATATGGGCAGAATACCTAGATCCCCGATCTAGTTTCGACATCCCCAAAGGGAACCCCAATATATAACATACCCATCGGATGCAGTTGAAGGTGGGATACCTTCTTGTGCACCCAAGTGTTGTCTCGCGCTGAGCTCCGGTAAAGGAACGGTCCCAATAATATGAGTGCAGTAGGATTTCGCTCGTTAATGACTCTAGTTTCAAGTTTTGAGATCTTGGGTGATTTTCTCACTTTCCTAACCCAAGATCCTAGCATGAACTACTATTTTTGTGAGCTAAAAAAAAGAGGAATGTGATTGATTTTGTTATCACTTGATTCTTAATGTACTTGATTATTAGTCTTGCAGAGGGGGAGTGGACATATGAAATGTAATGAGACTCTGACTCAAGAAACCATGCAAAATATGCTTTAAATATTCAATTCGATGAAGAGTATTTCTACAAGGAGAGGTTTCTTTTCAAAATCCACGCACTAACATTCAAATAGCACAATTCAAATTTAAAGATTCAAACTTCTATCTACCTCTTCTTAAAAGTCTACGAACTGAAATTTTCAGAATAAACTCAGCTAGATGCAGAAAAAAAAATAAAAAAAATAAAAAAATAAAAAAATTATTCTCTAAAAAGTAAATGCTTTTGTAATTAAATTTTCAAACAAGAGCAAACAAACAGAAATGCTAGCTTAGCAAACAATCATAGGGATTCAGTCAAGGAGAGATACTAATGGCCAAAAAACTCTGCAACTAAAACACAATCACAGCAGTGAACAACAAGTTTTGGCTGAGTAATGCACTATCTCTGAGTAAAGACAACGTTAATCTAGAGAATAACACACTGTATTTAAGTAGAGGAAGCATTATAACACATTGAAAAACCCACAGAGGTAGCATTAGCTAGGGTAAAGTTCTTCAGATGGTCAAACAGAAACAGGATTGAACTCTGCGAGCTTTTGAAATGTCTATTGGGCATAAAAACTGGTCGGAAGGATCTGTGAACAGAGAAAAGAATAAAGGAGGAAAGAAATAGTCCAGAAACTATGGGGAAACTCCCCAGCGGAGTTGCAAATTCTACTGTAGGGTAAAATGCTTGGGTTGTTGGTTATCATATATCCCTCTCAGGGCTTTTCGGTGCCCGAGGCAGACATTAAGATTAGTTGTATAGTTCACAAAGATGGCATATACATGTTCATATTAACTTAAAACCACTTGATAGAATAGGCTAGAAGATTACCTCTTTAATGATCTTGGAGTCCTTTGGAGAGCACTAGGCAGTGAAGTAGTGGTTCTTCTTCACCGACTCCAAATCTTGGTCCTGCAATCAATCAAAGCACCCGTGTAATTTCTAACATAACATACATTTTCTATCAATTAAGCCAATATATAATGAACATTTAAACTATTCACATCTAAGCCATTCATCTCATGCTATATAAGTGATTAAATAATAATGAAAATATCAATGCAGAGAATGGAAAAAACAGATACAGTTCTATTGATTTATAAAAAGGAGGATTACAACCATCGGTTGCACCAAGCCCTCCTCAGCCTTCCAATCTCTCTATCTCTCAAAGTGGTGATGTCTTGATCAACAAGTTCTCAATGAACCTCTTTGACCTTTGACCTTCACACTACAACAATGATCTCTACTTCACAAGTATGCAAAAACTTTAGCAATCCTTCGACCTTGAACCAAGAGCCTTCAACTCCATTTTATAGGAGATGGAGAGAGCAATCATTTCCCTTCTCTTTCCACCATTTCTGAATAGAAAAAACCAAGATGTTTCTCAAATCTCTATGCTTTTTCCTTCTTTGAGAGTTCAGTTGTTTATGGAAAGGCCCAATAAGAGATTATTGCTTTGCAGTTTCCTTTTTGTACTGACTCTCTTGTGAGAAAAATCTGGAGATTCAAATCATTATCCACGGGTTTTTCCTGTTTCAAACTTAAAACATGGGTAACGCTACCCTCTAGTGTAAACAGAGCGTTTCCCTAGCCAATAACGCGGCCTATTCACTGATCAGCTGCGTTATAACTCTCTTGTGTTGTTATAGAGAGGCATTACCTTGGCCGAAATAGGTTTAATTTAGGTCTTTGTATTCCTTCCATATTTGTCTTCTCCTCTGAGCTGATGAGGAGGTATTTTGATCTGTAACAATCAGTCAAAAAGTGTCATCCATGTTAGGTTGATAATTGAAAGATGCGTGCTCATCCATCTCTGCTCTTTCCTGTCATCACCATCTGCCCCTTTTGGGGTATTTATTATACTACTTGTAACCTGCCTTCAGCTAAAGGTCACAAGTACATTATCGTAGCTGTAGACTACTTCACCAAGTGGGTTGAGGCTATGCCTAATTTTGGGAATGACGGTGAGACAACAACTTTGTTCCTCTTCAATCAAGTCATTTCTCGCTTTGATATCCCCAAAGAGAATGTCACTAACCCTGGCAGTCACTTTCAGAATAGCATGATGGTTGAATTGGCTCTGAGATTAGGTTTTCGGCAAGAGAATTTGTCTCCTTATGATCCCCAGGCCAATGGGAAATTTGAAGCCATGAAAAAATCCTTGAAGATGATTCTTCAATGGACAATTGATAAAGCCAGATCCAATTGGCATATTATGTTGTATCCTGCACTTTGGGCATACCGGATGTCAATCAAAACTGCAACCAATTTTACTCCATTTCAAATGACTTATGGGTTGGAATCTATATTTCCTATTGAATGAAAAATTCTCTTTCTTAAGTTATCTATAGAGCTTCTTCCTGACACTTCTAGTCTCGAAGAACTCCTTCTTCATCTGGAACATATTGATGAGGAGCGTCGAGATGTAGCTACGATGAATTTGGCACATTAGAAACAGGTAAAGGTTCAGTACAATAAGGCAGTCAAACCTAGGGTTTTCTTTGAAGGTGACCTTGTCTTAGCTTATTCCCAAGAGAAGGATTCCTTGGGGGCATGCAAGTTCAAATCTATGTGGTATGGCCCCTTTATCGTCAAAAAGGTCCTGAAGAAAGGAGCTTTTGCCTTGATTGACTTTGATGGAAATGAGTTGGCTTAGCCCAGAAATGGGCTCTATTTGAAAAATTATTATGCCTAGGCTTAGGCCTAGCATCTTGCTTTCTTGTATATATATATATTTTTTTGTACATATCTGGGTTTCAATTTTTGGTGTGATTTTGATGAATTTGATCTGCTTCGGCAGGTAATATTGGATGACATGAGTCACTTTGGTTTTGCCGATGGTGCTAGTAGACATACCTAGAACTTGTCTTCCACGGCTTAGGTACTCCATTATTCATCCGGTCAGTTGTTGGTTTCAAGAGGTGTCTGTATTGGTCCTGCTTTGAACAACGAAGCAGAATACACTACAGTGGTCAATCTATTCTCAGAGTCAATATATTTGGGTGTTGATTCGTTAGTAGTTTTCTTGGATTCAAAGTTGGTGGTTTCGCAGTGGAACAACACATATCGTGTCTAAGACCCATTTTTACATCAATTTTTTTTTAGGTTACGTTTGTTGCAACGATCATTTCAATTTATCACATTAATTCATATTCCTCAAGCTGACAGTTGGATGGCAGACTTATTAGCTAATCAAGCAATTGATTGGCATATTAATCATTCAATACTTTAAAAAATATATCAAATACATCATTCATTATCATACATTTGGTTCATCACATCATATAAATCGTTGTGTGTGTATATATATATGTATCAGAGTGTTCAAAAATATACAAAATTTGGACCATCACTTCCTACAAAATTGGGGATTATGCCCGATCATGTCTATCATAAAAAAATATTATAGACATCTGATCATATATATAATATACTCTTGAGGTCCCTGCCCAACATTTGTGTTGCTATAGAACACAATGGTAGTCACTACATGGTGGAATAACTGCACCCAGTCTCATGGTACTCCTACCACCTGTTAGTATGAATCTTTCGTCGTAAAATATCACTTTAGCTACGCATAACAAATAGCCCTAACATCGATTATGGCTACCAAATATCTTTAAATCTGCAATTGGGTGATCCAAATAATGTTGCACAAATCCAGATCTAATCATAAAAGACATTAAGCAGATAAAGTAAAATGTGGCTCCATGCATCCAATAGACAAGACAAGAACAATGTATTTGAAAGAATTTTTATATTATATTTAAAAGGGGGCACCTGAGAGGAAAACAAGAAAGGTGTTTTTCAGTTCTCCTCAATGGGATGGGTTCTTGAAAGTCCTTAGCGTTTCAGATCTAAAATCTCTCTCTCTAGTTGGTGTGGAAAACCTAGACAAAAATAAAAAAATATGGCTATGATGGTGGATCAATAGCCAAACAAAAAGTTTAGATCCAGAGTGATCTTTAGGCAACAAAAGGTGACTAATGAATGGGGAAAACCCTTCTATTTATAAAAAAATATTGGGGTGTTCTAGAACTCAGTGCATGAATAAAATATTATTAATCAAATTCTAGAATCACCCTTTAGGAATATTTTATTATATTTGTTGGAGGGAAAAGGTCTTGTGACTTGGGTCAATTTCTTTATTTATAAGCAATAAATAAATAAATGATTTATTTATTATTTTAGGGAGATGGTGGGAATATAATTAAATAAATAATGATTTATTTAATTATTTAAAAATGATTTAGTCAAATTTAACTAGGAATATTATTTAAATAATGATTTAAATAACTTATTCCTAGGAAATAATTAAATAATAATGATTTATTTAATTAACTTCCTTGTTTTGGGTTAAATATGACCAAGAAATATAGAAAAATGTTATTTCATATGGTGAAAGCAATTTTACTTAGGGTAAAATTGGTCTTACATGGTGTACTTGGGTTCATCTAATGATAATAGGTTAGATGCCCAAAAAAATGGTGTAACAGATTGCCCCCCAACGTACGAGTGTTAGGAGAAAATCGTATGACTGAAGTACGTTGTAAGAACTCAATCACTAAGCATCAAGAGAGGAGTGAGAGAGAGAAATGTAAGGTAGTCTAATTTGCTAAAGGACTAGACTCTAAGGAGACGAGACTTATAAGTGCAACAAGTCTCTAGTGTACGAAGTGGTACCTGTGTTAAAGGCAGCGGGGGAGGCATACCTATGCCTGCCGAGACAATAGTACAAAGAATAAGGCGCCCGGAAAACCATGGAATGCAATAATGAAGCATGTGTTAGCCTAAACATGAGCCAGATAAATAAAATGATGAATCCCACAGACATGCGATGCCTGGAATAACCTTCAGGACTTATACAAGAAGATTTTAGTACATGAGATACAAATACACCCAAATTCCCCCTACACATGGGGAAGGGCTCACAAAATCTGATTGATACATGCAAATCGAAGAGGCGCGACAAGCGGTTGAGGCCGATATCATCAAATGAGAGGAGCTGCATCAAGGGAGGAAATGAGGAAGTCATCCGGGCATGTGGGGGGCTACCTGCAGGGCCACCCCCTCATGAGGGTTGAGACATCTCACACACGCCCGGGAATCACCAATAGCTGCTGCTGCATCACTAGACCATCAAGTGTATAGATCACGATCATGCTGAGAAGAGCTCGAACCAAGGTACACTGCCCCCTAGACCTGGCTTCTGGAGTAAATGAGCTGATGTTGACAGAAGTAGGTCCGCCATAGGTGAGGCAATAAGGGAACCCCAACTAAGGCAGGAGGGAAAATAGTAGAGCGACGAACAGATAAAAACTAATGATGATGATGGAATGAGGGATACAGAGGAGTGGTTGGATGACTTCCCTTGTTAAAGCATAAAGGGCATGAATGGCTTGGCAGCGACTGACACAATATCATGAGGGATAGAGGACAAGGATACTAAAGGGCATAATGTGCGACACGAGAGAGGGACCAAGCAAGAAAGGATGGAGGACTATAGTGGGGGGAAAAGGGACTCGGGTTAGACTCCATGAATGCGATGATGACTCAACTCGAATGCTCTAGACAAGGGCGACTCGATGGTGCTGCCACAAAGTAGAGGTCCAATGGGGGACCATAAAAGCATGAGTACAAGATGGCAACTCACGACGAACATCAACAAAAGCATGGACAAGTATGGAGGCCAAGTGGTGCCCCTGGTATGAGTGGTGCAAGTAAAGAAATTCGATTTTGAGGAGGGTTATGGTTGAGGGGCATAGGTGCCCCCAAGTATGTTATGGTCATGCAAAAATGGATAAAGGGGAATCTAAACACATTTTAATGATGTGGTGTGCCATTTTTTTTCGTTATGGTTATGCAGTATGAGAAAGGAAACGAGGGATTACCGATCTCTTTTAGTACTGCATCTATGAATCAAATGGATTTTAAGTTTTTGGGTTGGCATACTTGGTGTCACTATCCCAAAGAGAGGATTTGGAGATAATGAAAAAATGCTCTCCTAGAAAACCTATAGGTTGGTCAACAACAATGTCTAAGAGACTGGGTTGCGGATGTAAAATGAAGGAACGATAAGGGGTATCATCCCGAGAGTGATCTGAAGTGGTATGGGACTCTAGAGGTTCTTCTAAATGTGGAAGAATAATGGTACTAGAGTCGACATGACCAAATACACTAGGAGAGTGGTGGAGAATTACTTCTCCTAGTCTCTCAAATATGGGTGCCCCCTTACCCAAACATTGGGTTGCAATGTAATGGCCACAAGATGTATGTGGTTCAAATGCATGGTTTCAATGTAAGGGGGAATAGAGAAAGTGAGGGGAGATGATTCCTTCCATAATGTCATCATCGTGATAGAAGATGGGGTGACTGGTGGAAGAAAGACCACCTGACGCAGTGAAGCTACCTAAATCATCACCATGAGAAGAGAGGTTCATATGCGCATCGTCACAAGGGGTGACCGAAGAGTAAGTAGATAAAGGATCTACCGATGATGAGCCCAAGGTGATCATTGAAGGAAGGTCAAGTGAAACAACAGGGGAGGATTCAGAGGGAATGTTCCCCGAGGGTCTCATGGATGATGATAGGTAGAAAATGGTGGACGAAGGCACCATCATCTCGACATCAGGAGGGGGAATGTCAATGGGAGCCATCATGTCTAGTAGTTCTGCCGAAGAAAAACGCGCAAATAGGGGAGAGGTGGACTCGTTGCATTTGGCCTCGAATTGGCAGACCGCGGCTAGAGAGGTGTGGAAGTCCTTAAGGCGGGAACAAAGGTGGGTGTAATGGCCATGGAGATCACAAAAAGCACAGGGGTGGTTGGTGTGAATAGTCTTGGGGTTCTTGGCCGCGGTCACGGAAGGAACCAAGGCTTTTGGGACCGTGGAATCAAGGAATGCGACATTAACCATGGGATTGAGATGAGGCAATTTAGGACAAGTATGTGTGGCATGACTGACAACATCACACAAGGCACACTGGATGGTATGATTTGGAGGCTTAGGGGGGTAGGGTTTGTCGGGGCAGCCTTTTCCTTTGATGCCCCCTTGCGAGCTTTGCCATTCTTACCTAAAGCAGTCACAACAGGAGGTGGTTCCTGTTGAGGTGATTGAGGCACTGTTGTAGCGGGAGAAGTCATGGGGACCGATTGAACTGGGGTTAAAGCAAGATAAGGTTTGGGTTGACCAGGAAGGGTTGCGGTTGGAGGATTAAGGTACTAGACGGGAATCCCAAGGGTCAGGTTAGGAAGAGAGAGGGTGGCCATGACAGGTGCCATGTACACTCCTGGTGGGGGAGCTAGGAATGGTATCTGACCAGAGGGGTAATGGCCAGGAGGGATGGCTCCAATCTGGTTGAGACCTGGTGGAACCGACCTAGGAGGATAGAGGGGCTCATGGGTACCAGTTTTAGGAGAAGGGCCAGAAGGAAGAGGTCTGGCTAGCTGAGGCGAAGGGCTAGGAGCAGGTTGCGGCAGGCAAGGTTGAGGTTGAGGTTGCTGACTAGCCGAAGCGGGCCTTTTAAGGTCAGCCCAAGATGATTGCATCATGCAAACATTCGCTAAGTTGGGATTAGAGATGGGAGGAGGAGGAAGACAAGGGAAGGTTCCAAGCAAGGAGGAGTCTTTGTAGACACTGGGGGAGACATTGGTCAAGGAATTGATGGTTTTATTATTGGCTACAGAAGAGATGACCGACTCAGGGGAGGTCTGAGATTTAAGCTTGTGATATGTCAACTGGTCAATAGGGACTATCTTTCCATTATGAGAGAAAAACATCTTGCGATGAACCGCGGATGGGACAACAGACATGGCATAGGTGTAGCTACACCCCAAAAGAATGTTGTAATCGAGAGGGGCGTCGATGAATTCAACGTCAACGCAAAAAAAATTTCCCGCAAGAGTAATACGACAATTGCGGAAAAGGCCAATGGGATGGGAGGCATGGCCATCCCATGCTTGAAGAGTGATTTTGGGAGGGGCCAACGCAGGAGATCTGAGTTGTTTCCAAACCGAAGCGGACATCACACAGGTGGATGCCCCATCATCAATGATGCACTGGGAAATGTTAGTGTTCTCGATTTTGACTGGGATTTGGAAAGCTATGGAAGCGGGAAGAGGAGGAGACTCTGACTGATGGGCATCGAAAACAATAAATTGGTCATCTGCGGGATCTACAACACCCAGGGCAGATAGTAGAGATTTTCTTTGAGAGGGGCACGACTAGAGGAGCTCCAACGTTGAAATGGCAGCAGGAGATTGGGCCAGCTCATCTACTATTCTATATGAATGGGTAGCTCGGTCAGAAGCAGCATGTCGGCGTAATGGTCCCTTAGGAATCTTGGTATGAACCTCAGCTTTGCGCTGAGGGATATGCAAGGGACCATTAGTTGTCGAAAGAGGCCCTGTAGAACCTGAAGAATGTGACTCAGGGACAGATGGAGGAAGAGGTTGGGGGTATAGACGGGACTAAGTTTGAAGGTTAAGGTCGACGGTGATAGGTTGGTCAGAGTTCATCATGAGCATTTTGGAATTAGAGGTACCAGATGGAGGAAGTTGAGTGGTTACCGATCCGTGAGGTGGTTGGGTAGCCACAAATCCCTGCTATGCATCCACTTGCTCTTGAGGGGGCGGTGACTGCTGTTGCGGGGGTTGAGAAGACAAGGGAGGCGGGGGTGCGAATGCTGAAGGAGTTGGAGCACTAGGCTGTGGATATGGATGATAATGAGGTTGGGTAACAGTGTGGTAAATAGGAGGTTGGGTAGAAAGAGGAGGCATGCTAGATCCTAGATGCATGCTACCGGGAGGGGGAGAAGTGCAGGAAGGGGTGACCCCTCCCCCAGGAAAACCATAGCTCATGGGAGGTTGAGAAGATGGATGAGAGAGAGCTCCAACAATACCGTCGATGGCATGAGGTGCCCCCGGTGCGTTAGTGCCACCGGGTCTGGGGAGGTTAGGAAGGACGGTATAAACATAACCATATTAAGCATAGATAAGGTCATATTTCAAGGCTATTTGAAGGGCGGATTCTTTAGTTTGAGGGAAGTGGGATGCGACATTGTTTCCAATGGGAGGTAAGAGAGAGCAAAGGAACCAGTCCATATAGACACGGTCTTCAAAGCTAGGGGCTTGACATAGGCTCTCTCTTCTCTGCCATTCTTTAACATGATCGAATAGGCGGGTCGCAGACGATTGATGGAAAGAAGTCAAAATTTCGATACCGGTGTCATAATGAGGGGGAAGCTGGAAATAAGATAAGAAGGCACGGGTAAGGGTTGTAAAGGTGGTATGGGAAGAGGTGGGCTGGTCAACATACCACTTAGAAGCTTCACCTGTAAGCGTGCGTTGGAACAACCGAAGATAGATGGAATCATCGGTAATGGAATTGGATGAACACCACATATGGAAAGATCAGATATGGTTGGAGGGATCTTCACTAGCAAGGCCTTCGAACTTGGGAAGGTCAGAGGGGAGCTTGGTTGGCATAGCAGGCCAAATAACATCGTGGCGGATAGGATCATTGATCAACTGAGTGAAATTGGGAAGAATGAGACCGGCCATATAAGAACAGCGGGGGCGGAGTCGAGAATGAGTCATGGTGGTTCCACTAGAAGCAGGACCGGAAGAAGAAGCGGGTTAGGGCTAGGTCTGAACTAGACATGTTGGAGGTAAGAGGGGGAGAGAAAGAGGAGAACCCAGAGCAACTAGAGAAGAGTTGGAGTGCGGACTCGGGGAGGACTTACTCGATGGCGATGGAAGGAGAAGTCGACCAACCGGAAGCGAGGGTGAAGGCCAAGAAGTCTCACGGAACAAATGCCTTGGAGGTGCAATGATGACGGGGAAGAAGAAAACAAAAGAAGGCGGCAAGGGCGAGGAGGGTGTAAATCCAAGTGAGGTCCAATGTCGAAACAAGAGGGCAGAAAGGTGCGGTGGCAATTGATTTTAAAGTCTTTTCAAACGGTGTTAACCGAGGGCTCTTCTTCACTTAGGGTCGGTGTGTGGCATGCGATAAATTTTAATTGTTTAAACCCGAGACTTTTTTTGAGGAAGTGAAAAAGTGTGCTGCGTAACTGAAAATAAATCTGCAGTAAAAAAGACGAAAAGAATAGAAAATTAACAGCTACTAATGCATCAAGCTAACCCAAGAAGGCGGGTCTCTCAAAACTAGTCTATAAGAGGGAAAAACTAAGCAAAGCACGCTAAAAAGAGGCCAATAGATCTAAGGTTGGGAGGGACAGGGATCTAAAGGGGAAATCTGCTGAAAAGAGGTGCAAAGAATAGCAAAGAGGCAGAGGCAAGGTTGCTACTAAAAAGAAGGAGATCAACTAAAAATAGAAGGGACAAGGAGGCGGCCCTAGAAATGAACCCAAATGAAACTATATGAGGTGATTTGAAAGGGAGAAGAGCTGATCTAAAGGGATCTGAAAATGAGGTATCAGATCTGAGAGAAATAAGGCTGAAACTCTGGAAAGTCAAACTTCTGAAATAGGAAAGACTCTCCCACAAAAACGTGGAGGGTACTAGAGCCCTAGGGGGCAAGATTCCCTCTTATTTGAGTGAATCAGATCAGAAACAGGTCTAAACAAGCAGACACAGAGGCTGAAAAACCCTGACAGAAGCTTCAGACAAACCCAGAAAAAGTGCTGGAAAATTTGCAGAAAAAGTGCAGGTCGCAGGTTCTGACCTGTTTTCAGTCCAGGTCATAGGTTTGGGGCAGAAAAGTGCATCCTCAGGCTTAGGTTGCACTTTTTGGGCCGAAAATTGCGACCTGCAGATCCGGGTCTCTCGGCGGTAGATTTCAGAAAAAATTGTTGTCTCAGCCGCAGCTGATGTCTGTCACCTGCGCAATAGGGACAAAAACACACGGAAGTTAAAAAATTTAATGTTCGAGGATTTTAGAGGTGAAAAGCACCATAAAAATAGGAAAAATAGAAAATGGAAGAGAAACCCTAGGGTCTGAAATAGATGGATATGCAGGAAAATATAAAACGATAACGGTCACAAAAGAAAACCCGTGTGGAGTCGCCAATTATTAGTATGAATCTTTTGTCGTAAAAGACCACGTTAGCTACGCATAACAAATAGCCCTAACATCGGTTATGGCTGCCAAATATCTTTAAATCTACAATTAGGTGATCCAAATAATGCTGCACAAGTCCAGATCTAAGCATAAAAGACATTAAGCAGATAAAGTAAAATGTGGCTCCATGCATCCAATAGACAAGACAAGAACAATGTATTTGAAAGAATTTTTATATTATATAAAAGGGCATACGAGAGGAAATATGGGTCTGTTTAGGTTCTCCCTCAATGGGATGGGTTCTTGAAAGTCCTCAGCGTTTCAGATCTAAAATCTCTCTCTCTAGTTGGTGTGGAAAACCTAGACAAAAATAAAAAAAATATGGCTATGATGGTGGGTCAATAGCCAGACCAAAAGTTTAGATTCAGAGTGATCTTTAGGCAAAAAAAGGTGACTAATGAATGGGGAAAACCCTTCTATTTATAACAAAATATTGGGGTGTTCTAGAACTCGGTGCATGAATAAAATATTATTAATCAAATTCTAGAATCACCCTTTAAAGATATTTATTATATTTGTTGGAGGAAAAGGTCTTGTGACTTGGGTCAAGTCCTTTATTTATAAACAATAAATAAATAAATGTTCTATTTATTATTTTAGGGATATGGTGGGAATATAATTAAATAAATAATGATTTATTTAATTATTTAAAAATGATTTAGCTAAATTTAACTAGGAATATTATTTAAATAATGATTTAAATAACTTATTCCTAGGAAATAATTAAATAAATAATGATTTATTTAATTAATTTCCTTGTTTTGGGTTAAATATGACCAGGAAATATAGACAAATGTTATTTCATATGGTGAAAGCAATTTTACTTAGGGTAAAATTGGTCTTACATGGTGTACTTGGGTTCATCTAATGATAATAGGTTAGATGACCAAAAAAAAGGTGTAACACTACCCATCTCTGGATAGCATCCAATAGGTCCTCGATAGCGTCCATACGAACTTGGAGAATCAAGCTCTCCAAGTTCCTCTGTATTGCATGGAGTGTCCTACCATGGTCTTCAGCATCTGCCTCGCCTCTGTGGTGCTTGTGCCTTGGATACCCCTCTGGCTTGACTGGTCCCATGTCTGCATCATGATCATCATAATTTTGTAAGTCATTTAGTCCAACAAAAAACATTTTTGCATTTTCATACTTTGAAAAAATCATAAAAAAACATATAATCAAAAATCAAAATATGCAATCTCACTGATTGCGCCCCATGCTGCACCAGGTGGCAGGACTAGGTCTGGATCTGCATGAAATTCCATCCCAGCATAGGGATAATATTCCACTGCGATGACTTGTTCTTCCCACCATTGGAGGAACTGATTATCCCAAGTGGTTCAGGGAACATCACTTCCCCCTAATCTCTTCATCATATCTGCCCATTAGGTTATTCTTGGATCTCTCAGGTTGCTGATAGTTGAGATGACCTTGGGCCGAAGCCTTGGGACACTCTCGAAGAATAATGTCAACAATATTGTACCATACCCAAAGTGTTTAGTCTTTGATTTTAGGATTGAAGTTAATTTTTTTTTCATATTTCTCAGCAAGGTTGTGCACCAGTCAAAGAGATGAATCAGGAATTCCATTGTTATGCTCATTTGTGCTTGTGAAGCCTGATGTAGAGAAGTTGATCCTGCTACTCTGCCAATGGTAAATAGAAGGATATTCATACATAAATCCTTCAGATCTGTGATAGGAATCTGTGTTCCTACCTTTTGTGCATCTTCTACGCAATAGACTTGGACATAATCCTCTACGGTAAGCCCTCCAACAGGTTTTCCATGCAAGTCTACTGGGTCTCCCCTTTGAGAGAGTCCAGTAATGAAGTATATATCTTCCACTTCTATGCGTAGTGGCATCTGATCAATTATGAAACAATATTCTTCATGTATCCAATGATAAACCAGCATTTGAAGCAAGTGAACATTACTTTTCATATTGGGAATTTTGAAAAATTTGAGCAATCCACAATTTTGGAGAATATCTAAGGAAGTTTGATCCTCCATCACCTCATTTTCAATTGGACTATGCTCATGCTCTCTCTAGCAGATGGACATCCTGGGAAAAATCATTAAATGAATTACTAGATACAAGTTTTAAATTTTCTCTCTGCGCATATGCGATCTCATTTGTACACAGTCACATACCATATGCAGGTTCATCCACATGAACCCACGAATGCGCAAAGGGTTTCAACAAAAAATATATTTTCTACAGTCAAAATTCCAAAATTTTTCTTCAAAAAGGAACGAAACTGATGAAAAAGATGAGTTTAGAGCTTACTTGACTGATTTGGCATGATTTTATGACTGATTTCTCCATATTTGAGAAGAGGAATTTTTGCCCCAAAGCTCTTTCTCCACTTCTGCAATGTGAAAATGATCAAAATGTGAGTCAAATTGTGTATTTATGCCCAGAATTTGAATTTTTTTACAAATTTTACTTGTGCTTATTTTTTGAATTTGACTAAGGCTATTCAAATTTGAATTTGAATTTTTTGGGAAAGGCATTTTTTTAGGTACATTTTTCTGAATTCGAGATGGTCTTAGTTTTTCTTTGGATCCATGACCGTTGACCTGTCATGGCAGGTATTTGATTTGGAACTAGAATATAGGTTAGGGAATCCACTTTCCATTGCATAATTTCATACTAGCCTCCACTATGATCACTTGTCATAGGGTCTATCCCATCATGTCATGAGTACTTAACCCATTTCACTCGCTGATTTTTTAATCATGGCTTGGTGGTAGAGCCTTTCTTTACATGGGCTTCCTAGCTAGTCCCTCGCTAGCATTTATTGCCCATGCTGCAATTTATGTAGGCTCGAGATTCCTCTTTAGTCCCACCATGCCTTATGCATTGAAGCTTCATTCTTCTCCTTCTCACTATCATTTTTCTATCCATTTACCCTAGAGGCTCCCTTATGTTGTTGAGTTGTATTACTACATTTCATATTGACTACTTGTTTATCTTGGCCTTTAGACAACTTCATTTGGACTCATGTTTAAGCCATATTTTGACCATGTCTTTCTGTACAAGTTAAACATGCAATCACTTAGCTTCTGTGACTTGACACCTTTACCCATATATGGAACATTACTTTGAGTGTCACTTACCAGTTTTCACCACCTTGCATTGAGCATAGGATTGTTCCTATCCCAGGAACTAGTGCATTTGTTTCACGACACTCATTCTATCCATTGTACTATAGCATTATTTTATTCCTTTTCAGGCTTTGAATATGAAAAAGAAAAAAAAAAAAATTGAAAAATAGCAGGAACAAGATATTAATTCCATACTTGATGGCAGCTACGATGTCATTCATGTCGCCCCTGAACAAAGCACGGAAAAATCTAAGTCTTTCCTCCATTTGGGGATGGTTTTAGTTTTTGAATTAGGAGAAGCCATAAACTTGTTTCATGAGTCAGTTCTATCCCGGTTGGTTATCTCGTCCAATCATATGGAGGGTTTGTTTATGCCTCATGCATGACAAACGTATACAAAGTTATCATTTATTACCGTAGTCAACATGAGTCGTGATTTTGTTCAAGGGAAGTTAACCTGAGTTGGCCTTTCTATGGTGTCTCTTGACTCATTTTTCAGTCGCCCTTCCTAGCCTTATCAGTATCTTGTTTTATTACATTAGATATTTGGTCCTTTTCTCATGCTAGTTTGAGAAGGTCTTCATTGTCTTCTTATTGGCGGGTTTCTCTCTCATCGACTATGACATATTGCTCTGAGAGTAAACCTAGAGCTGCACCCTAGCCATATTTACATCATTGATAGGTGACCTTGTGCTCAGCATTTGATCATCATCATGGGTCTTTGACTGAGTGGTTTCCCTTGTGTTCGACTTCATCTTACATTGTCACACCTGGGATTCGTGCAGTACCTTGATTCCCATTTGACCCTATCGGTGGATATCTCGCCTCTTTGTTAGCTTTCATTATTGGTTAGTTGAGAGGGTTTCTATCATGCGCTAGCTTTATCTTGTGCATGACGGAAATGTACTTCGGGTTGGTTAATTCACTTCACTTCATCTGATTCCTTCCAAATCTTGGCCTGTGGGTTACACTCGCATTGGACTGATGTGGGATGCCTTAATGCCTTCCTTCCAGAAAATATTTTCCCATCGACTCCAACTCATTGCTCTGGGAATAAGGTCTAGAGTCCTTTTGTCAGTATCTTAGGGTTTTCCATCATCATTGGAAAAATCTTCACTATCGACAGTGAGGATACATCATTGCCTCTTGATTGGTAGATTCTTTCAAGTGTTCGACTTCAACTCATTCATTCACACTTGATAGATTGTACTGGGGCACCTTGACACTCATTATCATTATCGATGGGTTGTCTCGCATTTGTTAACAATATACATCAATGACAGGTAAACAAATGATTTCTCACATGGTCGACTTTAGCTCATTTTTTCCCATTGTGTAGATTTGTGCCATGGTGATCGGTGAAGACCTCAGGTTTGCATCAACATGCTTTGGTTCACTTTGACAGCTCCTTCAGTTTTCTTCCAGTGACACGACCCACCCTTATATGTTTCAGTTTCATCATAGCAACATCTTATATGTTGGCTCCCAAGTTGCGTGTTGTACCATTTCTTCCACCACTTATGATTTGGTACTTGGAGATTCATTTGTGACTTTTGTGATTATATACATGTTGCAGCATCATTGATTAGTCTTCTATATGTGATACTTGGACCTAAGTTTGACTTGTACTTCCATGTAGTGGTTAGATGATTCACTATATACTTTACATTTCAGCTATACTTGTATACATATTGGATTTTCTCTATACTTCATATGCATATATGCTTTTCTTTCACTGAGCATGGGTATGCCTGCCTCAGACATGAGCTATCTTTCTGATCTCTCTCATTGGTTTTTTGGTAGGATGAAATCTGGTGAAGTCCTCTCTCGTCATCGCAAGGTTATTTCTATGCACATAATACATTTTGGCCATCATGTACCCCTTATGACCTCATATATTAGGGGGCATCTATTATAGAATCATTTATCACCAGCATATACTTGATGAATTATACATTGGCCTTGGGCAACCCTTCCCTTCAGACTTGGACATATTTCTCAAAAAACAATTTCTTAAAACCCATACGCGACTCTGCCAAAACATTTCCAAGTATACACGTGAGTCCATACATAGAGAACCACGTATGCATTTTTAAACATTAAAAAATATATAATTTCCCTATTTTAGAGGTGGGGTTTATGGTTGTTCCTGTAACTTAACTACCCCATCCCGTGGCCTAATTGTTCCCAACTGCAAAAAATAATTTGAGGGAGTATAAAAGCCCCTCAAGGGAATGGCATAAGGGAGGAAGAGAGAGATAAATATAGATATTATACGCTGTTGGAGCCCTATCCAAGTCTAATAAATTCCCTGTGCCTCCTGCACTTCCCAGATATTTTCAGGAAACCCTTGTTTCCTTGAGATGTTCACTCACCCTATGTGACATCCATTGTGCACTATTCTTGGAAAAAATATTGAGAGGTTATGGCTAGACGGATCTAGAGGACGGTATGCTCGAAGGTCGTGGCAGATTTTAGGTGATCTCTCCAGGTTTTTGTACTGTACATGTCATTAATAACAGAAGTACCATCTTGTTCCTAATGTTTACGTGTCAATAATATTTTATACATGTGTAATGATCTTAAATTAATCATTTAATATTGTTTTTATGATATTATGCATGTTTTTCACTAACATCTAGAACATATATATGTTTTAAAACTAGGATTTTGTGGTTGTTCCTTGTTGGTTTACATATTTAAGAGCACAAAGAGTTACAGGTGGTTTTTACCCCGCGGGATCTACTACAACTGAAGGATATCCAGGTAAGGTCTGCAACCTGTAGTTTCTAGTTTAATGCATAGAAGTTGGTTAAGTGAGTTCTTCTTGTAATGGCATGCCCCTGATTTGTGAAGGTTTATCAACCCAAGACCTTTAGGGTAACATTTCTTGAAACACTGACCGATGTATTAGAGTGTGGGTGGCATGATCTTGAGGACCATTACATCGAGGAATGCATAGGGCTACCTTACGAGTGGCGAGGGGTCATGTGACACATGGAAATGGTCGGGAAGTCATTTCGAGATCTGTGAGCTAGTGGAGCGAAGCCCTTGGCTCAGGACCCTCCGGATAGTGATTAGATATAGGGGCATGTGGTGCCCCTAATTTTGATTTTTGTAACATGTTGTGGGCATGTCGTATGTATTTAGAGTAGTGGAATCCAAAAATTTATGATTTTGGCGATAGATAATATGGAAATGCATCTTTTTATATATGATGAGTATATGGTTTGCCATTTTTTTTATTATTGTATTGTGTTAAATGCGTGTGGAAAGTGCCAATATAGAATATTGTTTGCAATGCTATCTACATAGTGATTCTAGGCTCTAGGTACATGAATGAATGTAATGGATTTTAATTAACGCACTAAGAGCTTCACTCGTAAATAAATTCTAAAAAGGACATGGTTATTGACATGACACACGCCATTCAATTGCATGACAAGAAACAAGGAATCTAAATGAACATGAAGATGAAGGTGTGATGACTAAGGGAATCGACTAACAAACCTATCCCTGCATCTTATTCGGCCTAGTTATTGGTGGCAGATCCAATGCATACACCGTTAGAGAGGACCAATGAATGCAAGGGGGTAAAAATGGCCCAAGCTACCGAGGCTAGATTTTGGGAGAAGCGAATTGCACCATCAGCATGGCTGATATACGGTGTGGATGATGGATCCATCTGAAATGCGCCACAAGAAAACAAATAAGATGATGGTGGAAAATGTAAGCTACCTAAATGCATAACAAAAATAAATACATGAATGTAAATGGGAGTTTCTATGGGTAAAATTTCTTTAGGTAAAGTGCATTACAAAGGTCCGAAAGGCATTGGCCTTCAAAATCCTCTAGAAGATATGCCCCCTTTCCCTAACATTGGTTGTCAATGTAATGGCCACAAGTTCTACATGGATCGAAATCATGGGTTCGATGTAAGGGGGTATAGGACCAATTGACCTCATTATGGATGAATTCTTTGGACTCCACAACTTGTTGGTCATGGGTCTACTGTGGAAGGAAGTACGCATGACGGTGTATATCATCCCAAGGAAAATTAGCGGTGGTTATGCCTTCTATAGCGTCTTCATATAAATGGGAGATGGGAGGACTAGAGGAATGGAGACCACATGATGTGGCAGAGCTACCTTGTGCATCATCATGAGAAACATGGTTCACATACGCATTTCTACAAAGGGTTGACGAAGAGCTAGTAGATGAAACATCTATTGATGTTGAGACCAAGGTGTTAAACGAGCGAGGTTCAACTAAAACAGAATGGGAAGCCCCAGATGGGTCTTCCACCGTGGATCTCATGGATGAAGACATATAGAGAGGAATGACCAAAGAGTTTGTCATCTTGACATCAGGGGGAGGTATCACAATGGGTGCAGACAAAGCCTCTAGTTCTGTTGAAGTAGAACTCACAAGTAGAGGAGTAGATGATCCACTACGAGTGGCCTCTATCTCGTGAATTTACTCAAGGGTATCGTAACAATCATTGAGACAGAGACAATGATGAGAATAGTGGCCATAAAGGTCGCAAAAATCACAAGGGTGGTTCATGCGCAACGATTTGAGCTTCTTATCTAAATCAGGTAAGGTAACATAGACCTCCAGGATGTCATATTCAGGAAACATTTCATTGACCACAAGTTTGAGATGAGGAAGATAAGGAAAATTATAGGTGAAAAATTGGTGAGAGGTGTGACTGATTGGTTATTGACCATCGAAGATATGATGGGCTCAGCGGAGGTCTGAGACTTCAGTTCGTAATATGTCAAATGATCGATGGTGACGATATTTTTATTGTGGGGGAAACATGTCTTACGGTGAACCGTAGATGCAATAGATGACATCACATAGGTGTAGCTACAACCCAAGAGGATATTGTAATCCAAGGGGGAATCAATTATTTCTATGTCAATGAAAACAATCTTTTTTGCAAGTGTGACGAGACAATTACGGAACATGCCAAGGGGCTGAGAAGGGTGGTCATCCCACGCACGCAAAGTGATGGTGGATGAGGCCAAGTTGGGTGATTCGAGCTTATTCCAAACAAAGGCAGACATCACACAAGTGGATGTGCCCTCGTTAATGATACATCTCTGAACATGGGCATTACGAATCTTGATTGGTATTTGGAAGGCAACAGATGAAGGTAAAGGGGGATGTTCTAATTTTTCAACACGAAATAAAATCAAATGATCATATGAAGGATCCACAAACCTAAAGTAGATAGTAGATCTTTTTGTTGAGATGGGCACGACTAGAGGACTTCCATCATTGACATGGCAACAGGTAACTGCTCCAAGTCATCTACTATGATGTAGGTATGGGCGGCTTTGGAAGAAGCAACATTTCGGCATAATGGCCCTTTACAGATCTTGTGAACGACCTCTGCCTTAGGCTGAGGGATCTGTAAGGGAAATGTTGATGTCGAAATGGACTCTGTGGTAACTTTGTTTTGGGACTTGGTTGTAGACGTAGTGGGTTTCTTGTCATATTGGCGCAACCGGGTATGAAGGTTGACATCAGCGGTATTGACATCTTTAGAATTCATCATGAGAATCTAGCAATCAGGGGTACCGGACTACAGAGGTTGAGGAGTGACCTGACCTTGAGGTGGTTGGGTAGAAACATATCCTTGTTGAGGGAAAGTATTAGTGAACACAACCAGTTGAGTTGGCACAGTGTTTTGAGTAAGCGAAGTGGTGGCTTGTTGTCCTCTAGATGCTTCTTATGCTTCCCACAACTAGCATATATGGGGTAAGAGGATACAATCATGAGTATAAAGGAGATGGACACCACAAAATGAATAAGGTTTTTTCGTACGAAGAGGCTTGTTCTGCTTGGGCATATCACTTTGTTGTTGGTTTGTGGTATTAGGTTGGTTCCCTTGGGGTGCGTTTGATTGATTACCTTGGTGCCCTTGGTTACCCTATGCTTATTAATTCTGGATGCCTTTTCCCTGATTATTTTTATTCTAATTAGGATGATTAGTCATGCTCTGCTGCACATACACCTAACCCTGAGCAGGTAGTGACTGCTGTGGCAGAAGTTGAGAAGGAACGGGAGGCTGGGTTGCTGATGTTGAGGGGGCTAGAGTGTCAAGCTATGCATAAGGATAGAAAGGAGGAGGGACAACATTTGGGTAAATAGGTTGAGCAATAGCTGGCCCTAACATTAGTTGATGCAGGTGGGGAAATGCATAGACATGCTTTGATCTGGATACAAGTTGTAGGGAGGGGGTAGGTGCTAGAGGAGCTGCCCCCCCCCCCCCCGAGGGGTAACCATAACCCATGGGAGGATGAGTATGTGGATGTGAAAGGGATCCAATGATACCATCAGTGGCATGACATGCCCCTGGTGCATTTGCACCCCCATGTCTAGGAATATATGGTAAAACAATATAAACATAACCAGATTGGGCGTAGATCAAGTCATATTTTAATGCGACTTGGAGAGCTTCTTCCTCTATCTGAGGAAAATGAGATGCAACATATTTAATAATGGAAGGAAAAAAATTTCTAAGAAACCAATCCATACAAATATGGTCATCGAATGTAGGAGCTAGGCACAAGCTCCTCCTTCTATGCCATTCTTGGACATGGTCAGAAAGGCGAGTGGAATTTTTTTGGAAAAATGCGGTAAACAACTCGGTAGTGGTATCATAATGGAGAGGTAGATGAAAATAAGACAAAAAAACTTTAGCAATATTCGTAAAAGTGGTATGAGATGCAGCAGGTATATCGACATACCACTTTGAAACTTCTCTAGTGAGTGTATGTTGGAACAACTGAAGGTGGATGGAGTCATCGGTAATGGAATTAGATGAACGACAGATATGAAAGGATCAGACATGATTGGTATGGTCCTCTCCAATGTTTCCTTCAAACTTAGGAATTTCGGAAGGAATCTTTGTTGGCATAGCAGGCCAACTTGGATTGTGGAGTATGGGGTCATTGATTAACTGGCTAAAATCAAGAAGGCTTAGACCTACCATAAAAGGTAGAAAAGGAGTAGCCAAAATGGTTTCAATAGCGGTTCTGCTAGTAGAAGCTCCAGCATTAGGGATGGGGATACCACTAGTTTGAGGACCTACACCTACATTGGCACCTGACATGGTGATGTTATGAGAGTGATGGGAATCGAGTTCGGAATTAGAGGAAGAACTTGATGAACCAAAATCAGAGTCAGTATGGGCACTCAGCGGAGGACTAACTCAGACCCTACACGGTGGAGTAAGTATTATTAATAAAAACTGAGGGTGAAGGCCTTGGAGTTTCTGCATTAAATGCCTTTTTGGCGCAATGATGGCAAGTCACAAATGATACAGAAAGGCTGAAGAGTGATAAACAAAGGCTCTATGAGGTATATTGATTAATTATGATGTTTATGTCTTGGCTTGGCGATGTAAACCAAGCGCTTTTTGCTTTAGGTGTGAGTGTGTGCAAGCCATGTGTTAATTTTAATTAAGCCCAGATGATTGTGTAAAGAAAAAGAAAAAATACTGAAGTACTGTAAATAAAATTGAAATGACAGTAAAATAAACAACTAATCATGCATAAATTCATCCCAAAAGAGGGCTTCCCAAACAACTAGTCTAAAAGGGGGGAGAAATTGACTCAAAACACATAAGACGGTCAAAATATCTAAGGTCTAAGGGACATGGATATAATGATTCAGATCTGTTGGAAATGATGGAGAAAGCATCAAGAAACCAGAGGGGAAAACTACTACAAAATGGAAGGCGAAAGATTAAAACCCTAGGGGAAACAAGGGTAACCTAAGGGAAAGACCAAACAAAACTAAAGAGGGGGTTTTTTTATGGAATAATAACCTATACAAAAGGATCTGAAAGAAGGATATATCAGACCTTGAAATAATGGTTGAAAGCACTGCAAATCTCAAAATACCTACTCCCATTAACCCCTCCTAGAAAGGTGGAAGTGTATTGAAACCCTAGTGGGATTAGTTATACTTCAAGGATACAAGTTGAGCATATCCAGGCCTAAGTAATTTTGAGATAGATGTCAGACAACCCAGAACAATGCTCTTGGCAAACCCTGACAAACACAAAAAAAAAATCAAAATTTTTTTCCAGCTCGTAGGTACTGACCCATGGGCTGCGGAAATTGTCGTTACTAGGAATAAAAGTACGAGTTCTGTAATAAATCACACTTTTTGAGCCAAAAAGTGTGAATTCCTATTCCTTAATCTTCGGGCAGTAGGGTGCGGAAAATTTTTCGTCTCTGGCACAACTGATACCTGTTAGCTGTGGAAAACACCAGAAAACAACCAGAAGTTATAATTTTGACTGATTTAGGGCACAAAAGTTTAAAAAAACAACAAGATACTGAAAATAGCTGAAGAAAAACCCTTGTTACTGAAGTTGTTGGTCATGCAGGAACCCGAATTATAGCAGTGGATTCGCCATTTGTTAGCGTAAATTCTTAACGCGAGTATACAAAAAGAGATCACTTTAGTTGTGTGTGACAAACAACCCTAACAATATAAATGGTTTCTTAAATTATTTAGATCCGCAATCGATAGTTAGAAAAAATGCTACAAAAACCAAATCTATGTAGTAAAAGCAGTTAAACATTGAAAAGTAATAGTAATTACTCCATGCATCCAATAGACAAGACAATATTTAATGAATAATTTCATATATTTTAACACCTGGTGAAGGGAACAAATAAGTGTTACCAACCCCCCTCAATGGGATGGGTTCTTGGTTTTCCTCAATGCTCCAGTTCCAGAAGTTTCTCTCTCTCATTGGTGCAGAAAAACCAGAATGTATTGAACTCTATGGGAGCTCAAAAAGCAAAAGAAAATAGTAGCAACAATGAGAATGATCAAAGCGCAAAAATGGAAGTGATAAAAGTCAAGAATGAATGGAAAACCCTCCTATTTATAACAAAATATTGAGTTAGCCTCGATAATGGCAAATAATAAAATATTATTAACCAAGCTCTAGATCTAACCACTTGGAATATTTTATTATATTTTGTTGGAGCGAACATATATTTAAATTGGTTAAATACCTATATTTAGAAATAATAAACAAATAAATTATTTATTTATAATTTCAATAATGTGGTTAAGGAATAATTAATAAATAATGATTTGTTTAGTTATTCCTAGGTGATTTAGTCAAATTTGACAAGGAATAATAACTAAATAATTAATTAATTAGTTATTCCTAGAGAAAAATAAGATAAAAATGATTTATGTAATTATTTCTCATAATTGGGTTAAATATGACCAGGAATATTATTTAAACAATGGTTTAATTAATTATTCCTAGAAGAAAATCAAATAAATAAGGATTTATTTAATTATTCCTTGCGGGGTTCTTTGTTTAAACCAGAAATAACTTAATAAAATATGGTTTATTAAATTATTTCTTATATTGAGAGAAATTCTACTATGGTAAAATTGGTATTACATGGTGTACTTCAATCCATCTAATTGTAAATGGTTAGATGAACAAATTTTGGTGATAACAATATACTGAATCCTTCTACAATATTTGAGGAATACAAAACACGATCGCTCAATCACTTGAAAGTAAGATAGAAGTAAATCAATCGCACAAAAAAAGATGTTCTTCGGGAAAGAAATGCTCAAAACCCCGCTATCTATATTTTATATTAAGTAAAGGAATCATGAAACAATATAATACTTAATCTCTAATGTGATTCTCCAACACTCTTCCAACAGTATCACACTGATCTAGGCAAAATCGGTCTAGTACTTAGCAAATTCTTAGCCATCCTTCAGCCTACCTTGTTCACACAATCCTAGTGAATTAGCTCCCTATTAAATAGGGAAAATAAACTTCCTTGATTTCAGTATTCATGATGGCATCCCAATGACTCTATAATTGCACATGGGAAATTTTCTATAAATACAACTGATATTTATGTTCCCTTTAACCTTTGTCTGAGCTAGGTCGTCCTAAGAACTGGCATACATGCAATTATTAATAGTGAATTATAAATTATACGATTGATCACTCATTATGAATGAAATCTAATTTAATTCACTGGACCTCTCACTAGCTCATCACTTAATTAGAACTAGTAAAACTAATTTTAACTCAATTAATTGAGTTAACTAATTCACACCTTCACTCCACTGATGCATCAACTGCAACTGGACCCCAAAAATATTAGAATCCCTCTACATTAGATGATTCACATTCCATGATGGAAAAACTCTACTACATCAAAATTCCACATTCCTGGTGCAACTAGATTCGACGACCTTTGTGGGTGCATTTTTTTTCCTTTCTCGTTGCCAATTTCATTATTTCTTGTTGCAAATTTCAACACTCTCTCTCAACAAGAAAGGAATTCAATCTATATCTATTTGGTACATTTGGAATGTTCTACATCCAATACTTCTGAAGTGTTTTTTGCACCTGCAACTCCTGAAACTAAATAGCCTACGAAAAAATGAATCAGTATAATGCATCTGTCATCAGAGTCTTCTGACTTTTGATATCTATTGCACCTGTCTACTGGACTCTTTGTGTTGTTGCTGAAATTTGCATCCATGCCCTATGCATTTTTGCCAACTCTGATTTGCACTCCAGTATCTAACATCTGTCACTCTGATTTCTATCTTCCTGACATCTAAATGCATCAATCCAACTGATCCTTCATGCTACTGTTGTACTGCGGGCTCCTTGTAGCCATGTTTGATCCATGAGACACACCATCTAAATGGACCTTGCCCAAATTTATTCTTGGGATTATATCTGCACATCACCCCACCTTTCACCTGGAGGTATAACTACATGTACTCCCTCTGCCCATTTGGCTCAAAATTCCCCCCTACTATAGGTCTCCGCTTGAGTGTATGCCTCCTCTCGGTCTCCTCTTTTCTTCTCCAATTGTGGTTGCTCCACAACCTTATGAGATTTCTTCTGAGGTTGCATGTTGAGTGATAATTTCTCCCTCTCAACGACGAAGTCACTAACCATTGATTTTCTCCTCAAATACTTTCATGCATCCTTGACCTCGAGAGAATATAGATTCTTGACTCTTACACCGATCTATTTCACCCATCCCGTTACAATTTGTCTAAGGAACACCTTTCCTTTTCTAAATATGAAATCATAACCATGTTCTTCTAATACCGCTATGGAGACAAGATTATTCCTTAGGCCTGTAACATAAAAAACATTTGCCTATCTGAGAGGGTATCCAAACTCTCTCTGAAAGGTAAATGTACCTATTTCGATCGTGCTTTACCTCTTATCATCTCCAAACTCTATGTTCTGCTGGAGGTCCTTCTCCTGCAAGTCACTAAAGAGATCTCTAATCCCCGTCATATGGAATGAGACACCACTGTCTAGATACCACATGCATCCCATTACAGTGTTTTCCATGCATTCAATGAGAGTAACATAAAGCTCAAACTATGAAGCAAATGCTTCACCCGCTGCAACCGCAAGCTCTTTATTTCTTGCCTTCTTCTATGGACAATTCACGAGATAGTGCCCATGCTTGTGACATTGAAAACACTTGATCTTGGACATGTGCCTCTTTCCCTCTTCACCTTGGGACTTCTTTCCCTTGGATTTATTTCCTTTTCTGACTAATTTACAATCTTATTCTTTGTCTTTACCTGAGTTCCTGTCTCTGGTGCTCCGCCTTATTTATTTATTTACCAAGTCAGGCCACAAACACTCCAAATCTGGTAGCTTATCCCTCCCATTCAAAAAATCTTGGTAACTATTCCAGCCCTTGGGAAGGCCTAGAAGTGCTAGGCTCACCAAATCATCCCGAGCTATAGTCAAACCAACACTTGCAAGCCCATCTCGACATTGAGTGAACTTTAACCAGTATGTTGTCTCACCCTCCTCCATCTTGATATTTCTGAGCTTATCCTTCAGCACCAAATTCCTATGGTCATTGTTATTCTGAAATAGATCTGTTAAGGCTTTACACACATCATAGGGATTCGCCTTCCCATGGAGACTCGATACAATATGATCTTGAACTCCCTCTAAAAAAATCCTTCTCGCCTTTGCTACCTTCTTCTGCCATGCATCAAGAAGTTGGGCATCCACTGCTGTAGTCTTGGGAATATCAATATCTATGAATTTATTCAATCCATTGTCCTCCAACATTACTTCCATCCTATCCTTACATTCTATATAATTCAAATTTACCTCAAGAGAATATTCAAGTCTCAAGCCATTGAAAGACATCTTGATCTGCTACTGGATCCCGAAGAATAATTCTGCAAATTTGAAAGTGTTCAAGACAAAATCGATTTATTCTATTCTATTGTGATTCTTGGCGCTCTGATACCATGTAGATATATCACTTTGATACCATGTAGAAATATCTACGAATGGATTCAATCTGATCTTGTGATGTACTATAACAAGATGCTAAATCCTTCTACAATATTTTTGGAATACAAAACATGATCGCTCAATGACATGCACGTACGAGAAAGTAGTAATTAAATCACACAACACAATATGTTCTCAGGGAAATAAACTACTCAAAACCCCTCTATTTATATTGTCTATTAAGTCAAGGAATCATGAAACAATGCAATGCTTAATCTCTCATTAGATTCTTCAGCACTCTGCCAACTGTCTCACACTGATCTAGGGAAAATCAATCTAGTACTTAGCCAATTCTTAGATTTCCTTCAGTATACCTTTCTCACACAATTCCTAGTGAATTATCTCCCTATTAAATAGGAAAAATAGCCTTCTGGATTGTGCAATGAATCATGGCATCCCAATGACTCTATAAATGCACATGGACAAATTTCTATAAATAAAACTGATAGTTATGTTCCCTCTAACCTCTATGTCAAATGGGTCTTCCTCAGAACTAACATGCATACAACTATTAATAGAAAATTATTAGTTAACTAATTGATTTCTCATTGTGAATTAAATCTAATTTAATTCACTAGACCTCTCACTAGCTCATCACTTAGTTAGAACTAGTTAAACTGATTTTAACTCAATTAATTGAGTTAACTAATTCACACTTGCACCCCATTGATGCATCAACTACAAATTGAACCCCAAAATATTAGAATCCCTCTACATGGCTCATATTAGACCCTCAACTTTAATTTATTGATCTAACTCAATCGTCATGACTTAGTTAACTGATACAAGTTGTTATGAGATGAAATTACAATTCATTGTCCAATTTATTTAAGGGAAAAATAAATTAGAGGCTTCACATTCCATGACCAAAATTTTGGTGCATCAAATTCCACATGCCTAGTGCATCAAGGTTCCATGACCTTTGAGGGTGAATTTTTTGTCCTTTCTGGTTGCCAATTTCACTGTCTCTTGTTGCAAATTTCAAAATTATTATTGGAGGTTCATCATGAATTTATCACAATTTTATTATCATATTACATCATTGAAGAGGAAAAGTAGGATGTTTTATTGGACAGAGGAGTGTGAGGATATTTTTGAGAAACTTAAGCAGTTGTTGATACATGATCTAGTGTTAAATATTGGAGATCTGGAAAAGGGGTTTTTAGTGTGTACAGATGCTTGCAAGAGAGGACTTGGTGGGGTCCTTATGTAGGATGGACATGTGGTAAGCTATGAGTCACGAAAACTAAACGAGCATGAGCAGAACTACCCAACACATGATCTTGCGCTAGCAATGATCATACATGCACTGAAGACATGGAGGCACTATATTCTTCGCAGGACGTTTTTACTGATGAGTGATAATATTGGGTTGAGGTACTTGTTTGACTAGTCAAATATGAACTCCAGGTAGGCTAGATGGTTGGCCACGATCATTTAGTTTGACATCGAGATCAGGTACATCAAGGGAAAAGAGAATGGGGTCACACATGCTCTTAGCAGGATGGTATAGGTAAATCAGATAGTAGCTATGAGCTCTTATGGGACAGATTTAAAAGATAGGATCTTGTGTGCAGTTCAGCAGGATCATAGGTGGATGGAGATTGTGCATAGGCTTCAATAGGGTACAAGTATAGATACATGAAGTGGTACAGGTACAGGTACAGGTAGTGGTACAGGTACAAGTGTAGGTGTAGAGGATTTAGATTACCATCTCATGATAGATGTTTTGGTCAGATTTAGAGACAATATATATGTGTCAGACAAAATTAAGCTTAAGAAGGTGATCTTGAGGGAGTTTCATATGAAACCATATTCAGGTCATCCAAGATATTTTAAGACATTGACTGCAGTGAAGAGGTTATATTATTGGTCGAACCTAAAGAAGGATGTGGCAGAGTTTGTAGCCAGATGTTTGGATTGTCAGATGGTTAAGGAAGAGTGTATGCATCCAGGTGGACTGCTACAACTAATTGTGATTCTAGAGTGAAAAGTGGAGGTAATTTCCATGGACTTCATCACAGGTTTGCCTAAGACATCTAGACAACATGATTTCTTCATGGTTGTTATGTAAAATTTGACAAAGGTTACACATGGAATTCCAGTGAAGACTACATACTCAACTAGAAATGTCGCACAGGTGTTCATCAAAGATGTGGTCAGATTGCATGATGTTACAAAGAATATTGTTTCAGATAGGGATGCAACATTGAATTCCAAGTTTTGGAAGGATTTGTTTGCAGGTTTGGGAACCGATTTGGCCTTCAGCACAATTTATCATTCGTAGAAAGATTGACATACTGAGAGGGTCAACACAATATTGGAGTATAAGTTGAGGATGTATGTGATGCACCAGCAACACAAGTGGGAAGAGTATCTTCCACTGATAGAGTTCACCTACAACAAGGGGTATAATTATTCCTTGAATATGAGTTTGTTCAAGGCTGTATATGCGTAGAGTTTCAACACTCCCATCAGTCAGAGTGATTCGGTTACCAGGGTATTGATCGGACCATATATGTTGGGAGAAATGGAATAGTAAATACAGGTGATCAAGATGAAATTGAAAGAAACACATGATAGGAATAATAGTTATGCAGATAGGAAAAAAAATTTCAAGGAGTTTCAGGTTGGGGAACATGTTTAGTTCTGCATCAATCCCAAGAATATTTTCTTGCGGATTGGATCATGTGCCAAGCTAGAACCATGGTTTTGCTGACCCTTCAGGATCATTGAGAGGATCAGACCAATGGCCTATCAACTTGCAATGCCTTCCATAGTGAAAGTCGATAATGTTTTTCATATATCATTTCTTAATAAGTATTTTAAATATGTTGATCATGTGATTGACTAGTTTGTATTGCAAGTGGAACCAGATGGATAATTCCAACCGAAGCCTTAGTGTATATTGCAGAAAAAAGTTCTCATGCTCTAGAACTGAGAAATAGAGAAAGTTAAAGTGCAATGGAATAAATTTGGGCCTGATGAAACTACATGGGAGATGGAAGATCAAATTTTGTCTATGTATCCTTCCTTATTTGTCGGTTGAGGCAAAGCCATTTTGGTGTGATACTGTTATATGTTTGGCATATGTTTTGGTGATGCTATGATATATGTTTGGGTGTGATGTTCGTGTATATGTACGTATGTGTATGAATGTAAATGCTGCCATGAGCTATGTTGTAAATCTCCAATAAGTGTTATGGGTGTCATTTCATTATAATTTTCATGTTGTTATGATGTCATTTTGGTTTGCATTTCAGCAGGGTGATCATTGTGAATACTGCATCAAGATATATCCCTGGGAAATATGTTTTATTTTAAGTGGTTTTGTTGAGGTATATGTGTAGTTTAACACCAAGGATAGTGTCCCCTAAGGGGGATGATTCTGTAATAACCCTGGTGAAAACTCCATCTAATAAAAAATAAAAATAATAACCACGATTGATGGGACACTTATTCCAAGATGAATGTTGGGCAAAACATCCTAGTGGGTGTTCATTTCCATTAATATGACTAAGGAAATTGGAAAAGGCAAAGGAAAATGATTTGGAAAGGAAAAATAGCATTTTGGCACATTTATTTATGAAAAGAATGGAAATTAGGAGAAAAGGGAGATGAAAGGTCACAAGTTGCATGTGAGTAGAAAATGAAGGAAAATAATGGAAAATGAAGAAAATAGAGGCCTCATTTATAAAAGGGCTTATGATGATCAGTATGTAGATTTTGTCAGTTTAGTTTTGGAGCTCTCCCATTTCTCTCTCTCTCTCTCTCTCACTCACCCTTCGACACTTATAGTTCCTAAGCACTTTGGCATTAGAGAAAGAAAGGCAAGAAAATAGGAAGAAGGAGGAAACAAGAAAGGAAGAGAAGGAATTAGACAACTACAACAGGATTTTTTGTAGGTATTGATTTGCATGTGTGTTTTCCTTGCTATATTTGGCATGCATGGTATTGCATGTGGTTATTTTTTTTCATGGAATGGATTTTTCTAGGTGTGATAGTGTTTTCAGCCTAGCCTTTCCATTTTCGGATAGCCATGGTGTCGTGGAATTCTCATGTTTTGTTTTATCTAAATTTCCAGATGGATTCAAAGTTGAGTGAGGTGGATCTTCGAATGATATGACACTTAACCAGTTTATGTGTTGACTCAACTTAGGGCCTAGCGATCTAGGTTAGGATTGCGGTAAAGCCTAAGAGGTGGGTGCTCTCCATCAGGCCTAGGAATCTTAAGTTGGGATATATGGTAAATCTTGGAGAGTATGTCTCAGTTTAGGCCCTAGTAATCCATGATTTAGACTATAGATTGCGGTAAATCTCGATAGACTGGGAGACAAGAAATTTCCTCATGGTGTAGGCAGAGAGAATCTGGTGGTATCCATGCTTATGTTGGCCTAGTGATCAGGTGTATATCATAGTAAAGCCTGATTTCTATTGATGAGGGTGAGGTGGTTTAGCCTCGGGATGCGCTAGTTGGTTCTTTCGGTTTTGAGTCCCACTTTCATGCTTGGAATATGGAACGGAGGTGATTGGCTGAAGAGATATTTGGCTCAAACAATCTATGGTTGAGGGGAACGTGGTAGTGCCATCTCTGGTTGGTTTCTAGTTTATATGTGGATTATATGGTTGTTGTATCCATGGTATTTCTATTTTTATTATGATGGTTATAAGAATTTGTTTTAACAATGATGATGTATGGCTCTCCCAATGTTTTTACTTGTAAATGAATGCACAATGTACCTATGGTCAAATAGATGGTAATGTAGCTAATGATGTAAGGGAGCAATGCTTCATAATGATTCTTAGATAATTCTGAGACCCCTATGTTCCACTCAGTTTTTTATACCTATAAATTTCATGTTTGATACATGTTTGATGAAATGTCTGTCATGGATACTAGGGGTTTAGTTTAGTACTCATGGATGTTTTTATAAATATATCATATTTTGGTCATTATAATTCATCTCTGAACTTGTCATGACGTTCTGGGTAGTGAACTAGGTTTTGGTCCTGAAAAGTGACTCAAATACTAGGAACGCTGGCACAAGAATGGGTAATCTAGTCCCTAGACATGGACATGTGGGCTTATGCATGCATCCATAGCACCATAGATGATAGCTTACAAGCCTGTGCATGCATCCAAAGGTCCAAGAGCTAAAAGGGTTAGTGGGACCTAGGGGTAGGATGCTTGAATGGTTGGGTTGGCTCCTAGGGTGTTATTATTGATGTACAAGGTCTGTGTAATGTGTTTTCATCTATTCCACTTCCTTAAGGTCACCTAAGAGGTTGAGTCTGATCATAGTAGCCTCTCATAATATTTTTACCCTGGTTGAATGGTTGCTTGGGTAGATGTAGGAAGAGGGTGTTAAAATACTAATGTTGTAGGAAATTTGCAAGAGGAAAAGGAACAAGGTCAGCCAAGTTACTTGACATGCAAAACAAGCTCTCTTGCTAAGAAGAAACTTGAACCTTCCATAGTACAAAGCCCTACATAAAACATTGGAGCTAAACAGATCTCTAATACAATAATATATTTGATTTTGGATATTCAAGCTTTCAATTTCATTAGGAAAATCTCTTTGGAGGATGAAAAATACCTTCCTGAAAATTAGTTCGGTGAAGGTGACGCTTTAAAAAGTGAACTATGTTCCTATGAGGAGTACCATGCTCAAAGCAATAACTTTCCTAAAATTTTGAAGGTAACTTTAGAAGAAGAAGATACTCCTTTATAAGAGATGACATGCTATTCTTTCAAGGAATAATAGGAGTCATGACTCCTTCATATTGGCCATCTCATAAAGAAAATATGATGCTAAAATGAAGAACATTCCTCACTTGGAATTACTGAACTTCTGTGGTGCCTCTAAGGAAGACCATTATACCTTCATTTTTTAGTTCGATGTCCTTTGTCAAAGCTACAATTATGTAATTAATTCTCATAAACTGAATTTATGCAACATTACGTTAATTCTATGGACTTAGCCAAGGTAGCATCGATTCTTGTGAGAAAATGAAGTGGAATTTTTTGAAAAAATACCAAGATTATTGTAAATCCAGGGTCAGAAGACATGAGGTATTCAGAATGGCTCAAGAGGAAGATGACAATATTGAGGATTAAGTCATGATATTTAATTATAAATCGAGCAAGGAAGTGAAGAATACTTAACCCCTGAGACATGGCGAGTTCTTTTATTACAAGGAATCCAAGATGAGTGCATGGACCTCATCAACTTGATGGTTTCAGGAGATGTTTCTCAACTGGAATATAATGACATCATAGAAATATTCTAGAGATATATTCAAGGAGAATCCAAATCAAGCAAAGGACCATGGGAGATGATGACAAGAAATAATAAGGGTGCTACAAATGGAGTCACTAGAGTTGAGTTAGCGAACATATTAGAAAACTTCAAAACTGAAATGCTCAATTCCTTGGGTTATTAATTTGAATTATTTAAGACTAATAATGAGAAGGAAGAAGAATAAGTGACTCTGGATATATTCTATCCAAAATTCATAAAAAACACATCCACTCAGGTAATTCCAAGTGAATCAGGTATATATTTGCGTTATATGTGGGAACAACCATAACATTGATAACTACTTTTCTATGCTTGGTTTGAAGGCTGCATATGAAGAAGCAGAAGATCAAGAAAAATTGTGCTTCGTCACTCCAAAGAAACCATGGTAGACAAAACCCTTAAGTATGGTCCAAGAGCTATCTCATTTTCATAATAATTCTTATTGGACTAACCCTGTTACATAATACACCTCACAGTGATGGAATATTGCAACAAAATGATGGGATCCTCTCCCCTAAACTAGCTATGGTAGAGAGGGTGGACGAATCCCACATATGGAGATCCCAAAAAATATTTTGTACAACCTCCCTTACAACTCCTTCCTCCTCCATAATTGCAAGTGCCCACACCTAACAATCCTAGACCTAAATTTCCTTCATAACCAATCCCTAACCCAAATAATGGGAGGGAAGCTCAACATTCATAAATTGCAACCACCTATCCTACTTACTCTATCTCTTCCATATATTATAAAGATATTCATATGAAATATGGGAGGACCCTAACCAATGACCTGACTCGAGTTCATATTGAATATTTGAACATAGAGGTGTGGAATCAAGAATCGAGAAAATAATAAAATTCATAACCTTCACATCCCAAACCTCATCATCTAGCTTACCTTGAAAGATTAAGCTAAGAGAAGACCATTAGAGTTATGCAACAAGATCACAAACAAAAGAAAATATAGATCAATGATGTGAAAATTAGCCTCTTTGAGGGGGAAACCTCCTTTACATCATATAAATGAACAATTCTTCGATGATACAAATAACAAAACCTCCTTGGTATATATAGGATTATAAGGGTTCATAATATAATCAAAGCATACATAAAAATAATAATGTAAGGGCGGAACAATAAGAATAGTGGGATTTTGAGGGGAACAACAATAACAATATGGAGCCTACATGGGTAAAATAATAAAAATAAGGGGGCTAAAATAGTATTATAAGGACCTAACATGCTCCTCTCCTTCAAAAGATCATTATCCTCAACACTTGTTTAGTTGTTGATGCTTTTGTATAAAATTCTCATCCTCCTATGTGTAATCTTCAACGAGTAAGTTCTTCCACTTAATGAGATACTCTAAAATTGATTGATTCAATAGTTGTTTTTAGAAAATTATATATTACAGAGAAATGCAACACATAAAATATGCGGAAAACACAAGCACAAAAAACACATAAAACCATAGAGACACAAATATACGTGGTTAACCCAGTTTGGGCTACGTACACCCCGAATAGCCAGTCCTTCCTTTCTATTATCCAGTAAAATGAAGAGACAAATCCTACAGCAGATCCGCTGTAATATCTTCTTTTCTCTCCCATAGTCTCCCTATCTGTTTCTCTCTCTGAGAATACACATCCAACACACAGCCATAATACAATACCCTCATAAAAGCGAGGGGTTGCCTTATAGGGAAAAAAACCCTAAACTAAACATAATTTCTATTGTCAAATCATCCGCCTAATGAATGGCCCAGATTGACTAGAAATTACTACACTTTTACAAGGAAATTTTACATCTGTTCTTAGCTTCGGGGGCACTGCCCTTGAAACCCCCCCACCACGGGGGGGCTCCATAAAGTAACAACCACCCCCCTTGAACCCCCCAGGCTATGTTTAATTACGGGTGGTGTTGCCGCCCCATTAATGTACATGGGTTCAACACTATGATACAAAATAAACAAGATAATCAGGCTCCACACCCAACAATCTCCCACTTGGAGACTGATTGTAGCAACTCCACCACTGCTTCATTTGCTAGACAATGACTCCTCTTTGGACCTGGTTGTTTCTCATCTTCATCGTCATCCTTGAAGACCAATTGAAACTGATCATATTCTCAGTTTCTCCTTGGTTACAACTTTTGTTAGCATATCTATAGGATTCTAGCTAGTGTGTATCTTTTCCAGCTTCAAATGTCCATCTTCCAATACTTACCATATGAAATGGTACTTGAGTTGTATGTGTTTAGTCCTGGAAGGAAATGTCGAGTTCTTTGCAAGATGAATGGAACTTTGGCTATCACTATATAACGTGCCCATATCATCCTTCTTACCCAATTCATCCATAAACCTTTGTAACCAAATCATTTCTTTACTAGCCTCTGTAGCAGCAACATACTCTGCTTTTGTTGCTGAAAGTGCAACAACACTTTGGATTTTTGAAACCCAACTAACATTTGTTCCACCTACAGTAAATACATATCCTGCAGTGCTCCTCTTGTTATCTATGTCACTTGCCATATCTGCATCAACATATCCCTGTAGAGAAATGTTTGAACCACCAAAGCATAATGCTTGATTTTTAGTACCTCTCAAATATCTGAGAATCCATTTTACTGCCATCCAATGTTATTTTCCTGGATTGTTCATGTACCTGCTTACAACTCCCACTGCATGTGCAATATCAGGCCTTATGTAGACCATTGCATACATTAAGCTTCCAATTGCTAATGCATATGGAACTTTAGACATATAGTCCATTTCTTCTTGGGTCTTGGGGCACATCTCCTTACAAAGTTTTAAATGGCTAGCAAAAGGTGTACTAACTGGTTTTGCATTCTGCATATTAAATATTTTCAAAACCTTTTGTATGTATTCATTCTGAGATAGTGTTAATTTGTGATTTTTCCCGTCTCTACTCATTCTCATACCAAGGATTTGTTTTGCAGCTCCCAAATCCTTCATTGCAAATGAATTTGCCAATTTTATTTTGAGCACATTTATTTCCTACATGCTAGACCTTGCAACAAGCATGCCATCTATATACAATAATAATATAATATAGCTGCCATCATTTTTATTTTTTAGATAAACACAATGATCAGAGTGACATCTAGTATAACCTTGTTCAGACATAAACCTGTCAAATTTTAGATACCATTGCCTTGGATCCTGTTTTAAGCCATACAAGCTCTTCTTTAACCTGCACACTAATTTTTATTTCTCTTTGACCTCATATCCTTCTGTTTTCTCCATATAGATCTCTTCCTCCAAATATCCATGGAGAAATGTTGTCTTTACATCTAACTATTCAAGATGTAAATCTTCTGCTGCTACAAGACTTAAAATAATTCTTATTGAATTCATCTTAACAATAAGAGAAAATATTTCATCAAAATCAATACCTTTCTTTTGTGCAAACCCCTTCACCATAAGTCTAGCTTTGTACCTTTGTTTTCCTCCATCTTCTTCCTTCAGCCTGTAAAACCATTTATTCTCCAATGTAGTTTTACCTGCAGGCAACCTGACTAAGTCCCAAGTCTGGTTATGCATTAAGGAGTCCATCTCTTCTTCCATGGCTAGCTCCCACTTCTTCCTGATTTCAACCTACATTGCTTCTTCATAACATTCAGGTTCACCAGAATCAATCAACAATAAATAATATAATGAAGGAGAGTATCATTCAGGGGGCCTACTTATCCTGGTAGATCTTCTGACACCACTTTCAAGTGTTTGAGGTGCCTGTTTCTGTTGTGGTGGTTGATGTTGATGTGGCTGTTGATTATTATTATTTTCAGGCACCTTTACTTTTTCTATGATCTCATAAAGAATTGTGTATTCTTTGTTTTCTTTTTCCTATTTCTTTTCCTGCAACTGATTCTTATACAAGACCCTTTCATTGAATATTACATCTCTGTTCCTAATGATTTTGTGATTTTCATAATCATATAAGCGATAACCAAAATCATTAACACCATATCCAATAAAGGTACATTTATTTGTTTTTGCCTCAAGCTTTGCTCTGTTTTCTTTATTAATATGGACAAAGGCCTCATAGCCAAAAGGCTTTAAAAAAGAGTAGTTTACCCTTTTACCTGTCCATGATTCCTCTGGAATACCACCATCCAAGGAACTTGAAGGCCCTTTGTTTATTAGATAAAAACTAATATATACAGCATCTGCCCAAAATTGTAAAGGCAATCCTGCATGTAATCTCATGCACCTTGCACGCTCCATGATTGTTCTGTTCATTCTTTCTGACACACCATTTTCTTGTGGTGTTCTTGGAACTATCTTCTCTTTCCAAATTCCATGCTCTGAACAGTACCTATCAAACTCTTTGCTGCAATATTCACGTCCATTGTCTAATCTAAGACACTTCAAATTATTTCCTGTCTCAATCTCAACCAAAGTTTTCCATTTCTTGAAAGTATCAAATACATCAGATTTATTTTGAATACAATAAATCCAAGTTTTTCTAGTTGCATCATCAATAAAAGTAACATAATAAAAAGAGCCACCAAGAGATGATACCCGAGCAGGTCCCCATAGATCTGTATGCATAAGATCCAATTTTTCACTCCTCTTTTCTTTCCCAACTCTGAGAAATCTGACACTCTTCTGTTTTCCATAAATGCAATTCTCATAGAAATCCAAATCAACATTCTTCAAACCCAGCAACAAATTTCTTGAGTGAAGAATCTTCATCCCCTTCTCATTCATGTGTCTGGGCCTATGATTCCATAATGCTACATCTGCTCCTTTGGAAGTGAAAGCATTAACAGAGTTAGAAATACCATTGCATAAATACAATGTACCAACCTTTTCACCTTTTTCTATTACCATGGCTCCTTTGGTGACCTTCCAAGTTTTATCTGTGAAAGTTGTAACACAACCTTCATCGCCTAACTGCCCTGTTGAAATCATATTTTTCTTCAGATCTGGAACATGGCTTACCTCCTTTAATAGCCATTGGTTTCCATTATGTTGTTTTACAAGAACTTTACCCATTCCAACAATTTTACAGGGTTTATCATCACCCAAACGGACTTGTCCAAAATCTCCTTGAACATAGTCATGAAAATATTTCTTATCAGGTGTGGCATTAAATGAGGCCCCTGAATCTACAACCCAAGAATCAGTAACATTTTCAAAAGAAATAATCAAAGCATATTGTAACACATCACCTGTCACATTTGCTTCATGATTGTTTTCTTGGTGTGCATCTCCTTCTTTTCCCTTCCCAGATATACAATCTTTCTTTAGGTGTCCTTTCTTTTCGCATTTCCAACACACTATCCCCGATCTAGACTTCGATCTGCCTTTCCTTGATTTATTGTGATATCCTAAGCTCTTTCCTCTTTCCATTTTTCTTCCTCAGGACTCTACACTCAAAGCATTACCCGATGTCTCACCGGAATTTTTCCGTCGCATTTCCTCGCTACGGATAGCACCGACAACATCATCAAACTTTAAAGTACTAGATCTAGAGACAGAGTTACTAATGGCCATAAATAAACCATTCCAGCTTTCTGGCAATGAGAACAGAAATAAAAGAGCCCTAAATTCATCATCAAAGTTTACTCCTACATAACTTAACTGACTGGTAACTGTATTAAAATCCTTTAAATGGTCTGCAACAAATCCACCTTCCAACATCTTCATATTAAATAAATGTTTCAGAAGAAATACCCTGTTTTAGGCCGAGGGTTTTTCATATAATTTCACCAACGCCTTAATCAAACCATCTATTGTTGTTTCCTTCAAAATATTGAAGGCTACCAATGCCGCAAGGCACAATTGTACTATTCCGAGTGCCTTTCTATCGATAATCTCCCATTTTGCATTTGTCATAGCCGATGGCTTCTTCGTTTTTCTGCTCAATGGTAGGTACAGATATTTCTGATATAGATAATATTCCATTTGCATCTTCCACAGAGGGAAGTTTTGGTCGTTAAATTTCTCGACCCTAAGCTTACCATCTTCCGCCATTGTTCCCACTCGAACCAGGAACCCTTCTTTCCTGCGAGTTTATCATCCAAATAGACCTTCGGCTCTAATACCAGTTGTTAGAAAAATATATATTATAGAGCAATGAAACACATAAAATATGCAAAAAAAATAAGAACACAAAACACATAAAACCATAGAGACACAGATATATGTGGTTCACCCAGTTTGGGCTACGTCCACCCCGAATAGCTATTCCTTACTTTCTATTATCTAGCAAAATGAAGAGACAAAACCTACTATAGATCCACTGTAATATCCTCTGTTACCTCTCACAGTCTCCCTATTTGTTTCTGGCTTTGAGAATATACATCCAACACACAGTCGCAATACAATACCCTCATAAAAGCGAGGGGTTGCCTTCTAGGGAAAAAAAACCCTAAACTAAACATAATTTTTACAGTCAGATCATCCGCCTAATGAACGGCCCAGATTAACTAGAAATTACTATACTTTTACAAGGTAATTTTACATCTGTTTTTAGCTTCGGGGGTGTTGCCCCCGAAACCCCCCGCCAGGGGGGGGCTCCATAAAGTCGTAGCTGGCCCCCCTTGGACCCCCCAAGAAGCATTTAATTACGGGCATCATTGCCACCCCATTAAGGTACAGGGGTCTAATGCTATGATACAAAATAAATAAGATAATCAGACTCCACACCCAACAATTGTCAGGTTCTTGTTTCTATGACTCCTTTAGGCTCCGATATGATTTTTCCTTCTTCGTAAAGTTCTGACAATAAATATTGAAATAGGATCTTGTCATTGATAAACTTATTTAAGCATGAACATGGAAAATTGGGTGTACTCGAGAAGATACATACAACTCCAATTTGTATGCCATAGTACCAATATTTTGCAACACTTTGTAAGTACCATTATACTTGGGTGATAATTTATTATCCTTCTTAGCTTGCTTTAGGGACATTTTTTTGTATGGTTTTAGCCTTAAAAATACCCAGATGCCTACATCAAAACTTCTTTCACTATGATGATGATCTTCCTGTTGTTTCATTCAATTCTTAGGTTATCCTTTAAGAGTTGGAAAAATTGTTATTGATGCTCGATGTGATCTTCCATTGATTTAACCTTATAAATTTCTCTTAAAGATCATTGATGGAAAGTGGATGATATCCATAAATTTCCATAAATGGAGTCATTTTTGTTGTAGCATGGAAGGAAGTGTTATATCACCATTCAATTAAAGGTAACCACTTGGCCCATTGTGTTTGTTTCTCAGATACAAAGTAATGAAGATATCTTTCCATTGTTCACTATCTCTTTTCTCCTGTCAGATTGATGATGATAAGATGAGCCATGAGATAATTGAGCACCAAAACAAGAAACCAATTTAGTCCAAAAATTTATAGTGAAAATGGGATCTCTGTCACTTATGATAATCTTTGGGTTTCCAAGTAGATTTTGAATTATTTCCTTAAATGTAGTAGCAACTGTGTTGGATCTAAAAGGATGAGATAATGCACATAAGTGTGCATACTTGGTAAGTCTATCAACTACTACCATGATGACACTCTTCCCTTAGGACTTGGGTAAACCCATGAAAAAATCCATTGATACCTCCTCCCAACGCTAACTTGGAACTGCTAATTCTTAACAAACTTGTGGGGATTTTCCATTCCTTAATGGATTTAATTTTGGTAGGGTCTACCTTAAAACCCTCATGAGATACAATATGACCCAAATATTCCACCTCCTGTACTCCAAAGTGTTAGTTTTGGTAGCATCGGAGCTATTATAGTCTCGAAAATTTGTGAAGAGGCTAAAACACATGTTTTCTCCATAACCTAGAAATTAGGTTCTCGAAATTCCATCTAGAAGTTTCTCAATTAGATTATTAGCCTATTTTTTAATATTTCCTATGTATAAACTTAGGAAATATGGTTAATTATTATGTGTTAATTGAGATAAGGTGTGAATTGTCTAAAAAATCACATGAATCAACTTCGATATGATCTTCTCCCTTGATTAAGTTTTAATCTTGGCTATTGGAGGTCCAATAGAAGATTATAAGAAGAAGTTGATGGGTAGATGGAAAACACACTAGTGAGACAAAAATATTGATTTCCTTGGGCAGTTCGATTTCTCAGAGGCAACAACCGAAAGAGTTTGAGCCAGAAAGGAAGCAAAGACAGAGAGGGGCAAGGAAAGTGAAGTAGGAGGAAGATTTCTAGATCCAGTGATTGCATTTGTAGAGAGGCCGAAAATTCTCCAAGAAGCCACACAAAGGCAACACAAAATATTCAGAGGGAAGTTCAATTCGCTGAAGGAAGAAGACGTTTTTGGTTCCATAGGTCGGGCAGAGGTTCGAGAGGGCTAGAGAAGAATTTTCGTAGTCAACAACAGGCATGATGACTTGAATTTTAGCAACTCTGGGTTGAGCATGTATCAGATTGCACTAGGGTGATGCAGAATCTACGTATAGCTAGTTGGACGAGTTGATTTTCAATGGCAGTCGAGTGTCGGGATTTCTCGGAGTGAGGGTAATTTCCCTCATATTATTTTTTCCAGTATTTTATCTACATGATATCCAATATTCAACATCTAGATTATACTTAGATAAATTCAGAATTGCTTAATAATATAAAACCCTCAGCCATTGCACTAGTTTTCCTAAGTTGTATTTTTGTTGGGGACATTTGTTTAAAAATAATTGTGTTAATCTTTATGTGTGCGTGATAACATTTCTATGTTTCAGTGGCAGTCAAGTGTTGGGAGTTCTATGAGTGAGGATAATTTCCCTCATATTATTTTTTCCAGTATTATCTACATGATAGATAGTATTCAACCTTTATATTTTACTTAGATATATTCACTATTGGCTAATAATATAAAACCTTTAACTGCTACACCGATTTTCCCAAGTTGGGGTTTCCCAGGGACATTTGTCCAAAAATAATTGTGTTAATTTGTATGTGTATGTGCTAACATTTCTAAGTTTCCAACACTATTATTTTCCACAGTTTTATTTGTGAAGGTTGCATTGTGATTTATTCGATATTTGTCGTAACAAATAAATTTCTAAAATAATTAACAATTAGAAGAATTAATTCCAGTTGTTGCAATAGGATTTTCATAGTGAAATTTTCACATGGTATCAGAGTGTGATTGACTAGACGGGGATTCTTAGAAGTTGTTGACTTGTGACTGCACACAAGATGGAGAAGTGGCCCCTATAAGAAAATCACAAGGATGAGGCATGAATGGGTAAAGTGAAGGCCAAGAAATTCAAGAATAGGTCGGGCAAACACCCCATAGTCAAAAGAGTAAAGAGCACTTACCACTTACCTTTTCACATCACCAACTAAACTGCACTTACACTTTTGTTAACTCCACGTGCACCATTTCCCTGATTTTGATGTAAATGGGACCTACCCTCTTTGCCACGTCACCTTCCACTCATCACAAATTTCACTTCTCAAATTGCAACCTTTACCCTCGTTTCTCATAACAAAATCTCCCGATTTCGATTTGTGGGTGGCCCCATCTTCATCATGCCATGTCACCTTCCTCTCATCACACTTCAAAAATTGTAACCTTTACCCCACGTTCCTCATAATATCAAACTCCTGATTCCCTGATCGTGATTTGCGAGATGCCCCACCATCCGTCATGCCACATCACCTCTCCTCTCATCGCACATCACAATTCGCACTGTTTCATTCTTGTTACCCATCGTGATTCCTGGCCTTGATTATGATTTGCGATATGAGTTGACCTACGATAATCTTTGACTTTGAAATTTTCAATATCACAAATCGCAACCTTTACCCCTGTTCCTCATAATAACAAACTCATGTTTTCTCGATTTCAATTTGCGAGTGGCCCCCACCTCCTTGCCACATCATCAAAGCCCTTCCATGACCTTTTTCCCACTCTTTTTAGTGTTAACCATCTCGCTATGTGTTAGTGCCGCAAGCCCCACTTTTAGCTCTTCTATTATAAAGGAAAAGGGGTTGTTACCGCCATCTTCCCCTCATCTCCGCTCCCTATCACACATCTGATGTCTCATGATCTAGTTCACCCCCCCTTCGAAACCAGTCTTTGATTTTGAAAATCAAACACAGCATGGGTTTTTGGCAGGAAAAACACAATTATGGTATATTCAGTTTGTCCAAGAACTCCCCGATAAAGAGATAGGAACACACAGCATGAATGGTCATTACGTAATCGTTAATGGAAATCATGAGAATAAGGGAGTGGAGGCTTTTGACAACAGGTGGAAGCATGTGATGGAATCCAGACTGCCCACTTGTTCACAGCTACTCCTCACTGCCCCATTTTAGGATTCCAGGATTTGGCCTCCATGGTAAACTATGTTGTTTCTTTTAATTTCTAATTATGATGTTTCGTTGTTGAAGTCTTGATTTCACTTGATTCTATTTTGATTTTTTGATTACGGGAGTGATTTCTCGATGCATGCTCTACAATTTGGTTATGATATTCTGATTTTCACATGTGTGGGTTGATCATGAAATTTTATTCGATCGTAAACCCTTAAGGGGAACTCTATATGTAGAGATTTTAGAGAAGAACGAAGGGTTCTAAATTTTGGAGAATTTTTGCTGTAGTTCTGTATGACTGTGTTATTTATGCTCTGAGACACATATTTGGGAGAGATATTTTGAACATAATATGATATACAACTTTGTTTATTTAGATTATAGATGGATAAATGAGTAGTATGTATCTGTACTCTTTTGTTTATCAGTAATCTCCTCTTTATGCCTAATCATATTTCAACATTCTACTTATTTGATGATTCGTGTAATGTAGCCACTGGTGGTATGCATTTTAATTCATGAATTCGTGTAGGAATAACGCTCATGTGTTAAACTTACTTTGCCCCCTTAATTCACGCTCCACAAATCTATATCGTTGGTTACATTCCACTTACATCTGCTTCCTCTGAGTTCAAGGGAGACATATTATTAAGACTTTTAAGCCTATCTCTCGCGGGTTCCTCCTCCATTCCTTCTTAGCACCTCTGCATATTTTGAAAGCCTCTGCTCATTATTTCAGACTTGGCCCATTTGAAAAGCCACCAAGCCATAAAACCTCCTGGAACCTCTCGTAGTATAGATTAATTCAAATGAATCAAAATCAAAATTATTCATCATTCCTGAACCATCACAATAATTATCTTCTTAATCCATATTATGTAAGAGGCACCCTTAAAATTGTCTACATCTAACCTCTAATTTCAAGATGTCCTAGGCACTGGTATTTTGCAACTCAAGGTTGTCTCTAGGAGGTAAAACATCTTTTTGGCGTTGTTTTCAGGGTTACGAATGAAGAAATATTTTCCCTAGGATATGACATACATTCCACCCTTCATACAGGTGAGCAGGAAGGGTTGGGAGTTGTGTATTCCTCACCTTGGAAACTCCACTGTAAAATAGTCTTAATCAGAAGTAATCCTGGATTACACCAGGCCTCACGCCATATCCAGATCCACCATCTACCCCCACCTCTAAATCAGATGGTTGTGCCAGGTTTCCTTTTGAACAAGTATTCCCCCTTGGCCTTCCCTCATCCTCTAAATGATATGCCGCAAGACTATCTAGAGAAATTGTCACAGTTCACAGGGGAATATAACACTCTAATGTATAGACATATTGAAAACTTATGTGCTTTTTTTGAGAATGTGAGTGTAGAACACTTAGATGTGATGTTAAGGCTTTTCGTCCAATTATTGGATGGAGAATCCCGGAAAAGGTTCAAGTATCCAGCCGATAACACAGTCCACACTTGGGAAGAAATGTAAATTTTCCTCACATTAAAATGGGGAGAAAAGAGGAACCATGGATACGTTCTCACCGAGTTCAATGCTATAGAAAAGAGACACAGTGAATATGTAACAAAATTCATAAATAGGTTCAATAAGCTCTATAATAATCTTCCTACCAAAATAAAGCCTCCCCAAGAAGCTGCTAAGGTGGTCTTTGCAGGAGCTCTCAAAGCAGAGTTTGGGTTCACCATAAGAGAAAGAAAATCCACATCTCTCCATAGGATCCAGACTGATGCATTGGAAGTAGAAGAAAAAATTTCTTCTACTAGTAAATTCAAGGGGAAGACATAACATGAAGCTAGAAGAAAGAATAGGGAGGAGGCATCTACTTCAAATCAGGAGAGGGAATCACAGGAGTATAGAATTGAATAAATGAATGAGTTAATCAAGAAAATTTCCAATAAGTTGATTAAGCTTGAATTGGAGGAAAAAAATTCCCCTCCTCGTCCAAATCAAATGATTCCTAGCCGAGGGTTTAATCTTTAGTATAGGAAGTGCCCTCTGTAGCTGTTGTAGCGGGGAAGGAAGGTACACAAATACCACATTAAACCTCCTCTATACTTAGAGGGAGAAATGGAGGGATAGGCCGAGGAAGTCACAAACATATAATAAAATCAATTCCTCGCTTACTCTGATGATGAGGAGGGTGAATTCATCCATCAAGAGGAGTAAGAGGAGAAGGAAGTCCCTCTAGAGGATCAAGATATTGATAGTTACCGCAGATAGTTCATGGATTTCATGAAAGCTCAACTCCACAAGAAGTATGACCTCGGGTCCTCCAGAAAGAGAACTCGAGTGAAAGAGAAAAGAAGAGTCGATATCAAGAGAAAAAACCCCTCCTAGTCTTCCCAGTAAAGGGAAAAAGCCATTAGAAGAGTCAACTCATCATAAGGCCACTGCATCCACTTCCACAAAGCAAGAAGCTAATCCTCCCAAATATAAGAAGCCCTCATCTATACCCTTGAAACTGCCTGACCCTCCTAAAGAAAATTTCAAAGAATCATTTACAAAAAAAGGGCCCACACCTTTTAATCTTGAGAAAGAGATAGAGAAGGTCAAGATCTTGGTTCCCCTGATCAAGCTCCTGAAACAACCTTCATACAAATCTCAAGTGTCCCAATTCATGCAACCCCATGGTGTAAGCCCTCTGCTTGACAGCCTCAATATCCAAGAAGAATGACCAATGGTGGTTTTTGGACGTCATGCAGAAGAGCTAGAGTGTTTCCTAGAGGAAAGCACTAAAAATCAACAGCAGTTTGGTGATCGGGAAGGAGAGGAAACATAGGTTAATTGTATAGATCCACCAGAACATCTTCAGCAAGCAGTGTTTCCTTCAAAGATAAAATACCAATCAAAATTTCATGATGAAGACCATCTCTCAAATTCTCTTTCAGGTTTCACCTTATCTCAATTTACAGCCCTTGAAGAAAATCATAAATGCTCTCAATCATTAATTTATTTCTTGGATGTTAATGAAGTAGTACAACAGATTGTTATAAATCATGTTCCTTCACCTGAAATCAATGATATCTTGCAACTCCTTTGGAAGCTTCTGTGTGACAAAGAGAATGATAAAAAACACTCAAATCACTTGAATACCATGCATAATGAGGAAAAACAAGTGTTTCCCTTGATGTTTGAAGAGAATCAGTTTCAACACACAAGAAAAGTAGCAATTTGGAATGAGGTTTGTTTTCCTGTTACAAATATTCTAGAAGATATTATGTTGCATGTTTACCATGATCCTTTGGTCAGTGTATTGCAATCATCAGTAAAGGAAGAAGATGACGTATGTATCAGGATGTTTTTCCTACCATGGCAAGGTAAAGTTAAAAATTGGTTTGAGAATATTCCAGCTGCTAGCATGATAAATTTTCATCAATTCATGCAAGTTTTCCTAGGTCGATGGGTAGTCTTGGGAAATTTCTTTCTTATCATAGAAGAGTATGAACTTTTAAAAATAAAGCCAGGGGAGACAATACAATAATTTTCAGCTAGGTTCAATAAGGTGTATCATTCAATGCATGTTGATATAAGGCCACCCCCAGGATTAGCTCTATTACACTAACCATATGCCTTTAATCCAGAGATGGCATTCCAAGTAAGAGAAAGGGACATTGAAACCCTTGAAGAAATGAAAAATATTGCAGTTGATGTAGAAGTGAACTTGCTAAACAGAGAGGCAAAGTTTAAAATAGAGGAAGAATTGATCCAATTTTATTATCTACCTTTATGATTTAATTCATCTCAGATTGTGAAAGGGAACCTTGGTCACATTTTGGTTGACAATCATAGGATAAATCATGAGATGTCAGTAGAACCAACGATACAGTCATCTAAAACACTTCATGACTCAATAGCTGATACATTGCATGGTTGGAGTATTCAAAGTCATTTTTCATGCAAACATAATAATTTTAGAAGCTGCTATGATATGGATATGATCGGACAATCTACCCTATTGTCTAGTTCAATAGAAGTATTGACACAAAATTCATCAGTTAAAATGCATATATGTTCTGAGTTGTTTGAAGACATGGAGAACACATGTGCAGTACCAAGTTAAGAGGTTGGATTGATTGGGTAAGAATATTCAGAAATAGGTCAAGTGTATCTTGATCCAGTGGCTATCTATATTGAGAAATTATTCATCACAAAGCCACCATACCTTTCCAAAATTTTTTATGTTGTTCAGGTTTAACAAGCTCCTTGTAATGAAGATCAGGCTGGGAATTTCTATGGAATAACATTAATAGTTTTGTTCCTGAGTTTGGTGAAAAAAAGTGAAAGAATAAAGTTATCAGAGTAGTTTCTTGCCTGGTTACACTGGCATTATTGTATCAATTAGAATAGCAGTAATTCCAGTAGATTAGGGTAGGTAGGTGTGAAAATAAGCTTAGTGCTATGAGAATATTTCTAGTTTTGGTTTCAGATTTCTTTGCAGTTTTCAATTCAAGTGTGTTTCAGATTTCAGATTCAGCATGGTTCAAATTTCATCTTTCAAGATTTTCAGGGAGCAGCAATGAGTTTCGTTTTGATAGTTTTCAGTGCACAACTTAGTTGCAGTTTCAGATTAGATTTATAGTATGAATTTGTGACTCCATGCGCCTAATAAAGCACACACATTCAGTTCTACAAGTTCTCAATGCACTTATAACAAAATTTTGTCCCTAGATGGAGCCAATGTTGACCTATGACTGCACACAAGGTGGAGAAGTGCCCCCTATAAGAAAATCACAGGAATGAGGTGTGAATGGCTAAAGTGAAGGCCAAGAAATTTAATCATAGGTCAAGCGGACACCTCGTAGTAAAAAGAGGAAAGATCACCTACCACTTACCTTTTCTAATCGCCAACTGCATTGCACTTACACTTTTGTTAACTCCCCCTTCACCATTTACCCGATTGTGATGTAAATGGGACCTACCCTCTCTTCCACGTCACCTTCCTCTCATCGCACATCACACTTCACAAATCAAAACCTTTACCCCCATTTCTCATAACAAAAGCTCCTGATTGAGATTTGCGGGTGACCCCACCTCTACCATGCCACATCACCTTCCTCTCATCTCACTTCACAAATCGTAACCTTTACCCCCCGTTACTCATAATAGAAAAATCCTGATTCCTCGATCACGATTTGTGGGCAGCCCCACCATCTGTCATGCCACGTCACCTCTCCTCTCATTGCACATCATACTTTGCACTGTTTCATTCTTGTTACCCATCCTGATTCCCAACCCCTATTGCGATTTGCGATATGAGTTGACCTGCAATAATCTTTGACTTTGTGATTCACAATATCAAAAATCGCAAATCACAACCTTTACCCTCGTTCGTCATTATAACAAACACCTGATTCACCAATTATGATTTGCAGGTGGCCCCCACCTCCTTGCCACGTCATCAAATCCCTTCCACATCCTTTGTCCCACTCTTTTGAGTGTTAGCCATCCTGCTGTGTGTTAGTGTCGCAGACCCCACTTTTAGCTCTGCCATTATAAAGGAAAAGGGCTTGTTACTGCCATCTTCTCCTCATCTCCGCTCTCTATCACACATATGATGGCTCATGATCTAGTTCGGCCCCCCTCCAAAACCTGGTCTCCGGTTTTGAAAATAAAACACAACATGGATTTTTGGCGGGACAAATGCAACTATGGTATATTCAGTTTATCTAATAACTCCTCGTTAAAGAGCTAGGCATGCACAACATGACTGGCCATTACATAATGGTTAATGGAAATCACGAGAATAAGGGAGTGGAGGCTTTCAACGACATGTGGAATCATGTGATGGAAGCCAGAATGCCCACCTGTTTATGGCTACTCCTCACCACCCCATTTGAGGATTCCGGGATTTGGCCTCTGTGGCCAACTATGTTTTTTATTTTACTGTCTGATTATGATGTTTCATTGTTGAAGTCTCGATTTCACCTGATTCTATTTTGATTTTCTGACTATGAGAGTGATTTCTCAATGCACGCTCTATGATTTGGTTATGATATTTTTATTTTCACATGTGTGGGTCGATCATGAAAGTTTATTTGATTTTAAACCCTCAAGGAGAACTCTATATGTAGAGAGTTCAGAGATGAAAGAAGGGTTTTTAATTTTGGAGAATTTTTGTTGTAGTTCTGTATGACCATGCTCTTTATGCTCTAAGACACATATTTGGGAGAGATGTTTTGAACATAATATGTTATAAACCATTGTTTATTTGGATTCCAGATGGAGAAATGAGTAGTATGTATATGTATTCTTTTTTTATCAGTAATCTCCTATTTATGTCTAATCATCTTTCAACATTCTTCTGCTTTGATGATTTGTGTAATGTAGCTGCAGGTGGTATGCATTTTATTTCATGAATTCGTGTGCGAATAACACTCATGTGTTAAAATTTCGTTGCCCCCTTAATTTGCGCTTCATGAATATCTATCGTTGGTCACATTCCACTCACATCTGCTTCCTCTAAGTTCAAGGGAGACAAATTCTTAATACTTTTAAGCCTGTCTCTCATGGGTTCCTCCTTCATTCCTTCTCAGCACCTCTGCATAGCTTGAAAGCCTTTGCTCATTGTTTCAAACTTGGCCCATTTGAAAATCCACCAAGCCATACAACCTCCTAAGCCCTCTCGTAGTATAGGGTAATTCACATGAAAAAAAATCCAAAATATTCGTCATTCCTGAACTATCACAATCATTATCCTCTTAATCCATATTCTGTTAGAGGCACCCTTAAAATTGTCTACATCTAACATCTGATTTCAAGATGTCCTAGGAACTGGTCTTTTGTAACTCAAGGTTGTCTCTAGGAGCTAAAATAGAAGAAAAATCTGAAATTCATTGTTGAAAGGGAGCAACAATATGAATTTATCGAGGGTGCGTAGAGCTTAGCCAAAAATATCAAGTTGCTTGGGGAAGTTCAATTTTTTCAATGTAGGATTAACAAAAAAATTCAACTTACTATATTAAGTGATTCCAACAGGTAGAGGGAGCAAGAACTTAATTATTTTTTCTGGGCATATTCCTTGCTTGGGACAAAAGGGTTTCACAACAGTTTATAGCAATAGAATGAGCATTGGGTGGAAGAGAAAAACACACACAGAGGGAAAATTACTATTAGGGGATCTCGAGTTTTACAGATATAATTTTCCCAATTTCATATTGGTAGTAGTTGTGAGTATATCTTCTCACTCTAGAAGGGAGTGTGAGTAGTAGATCCAACAACCAAGTAGAGGGAAAGAGGGAGTTTTTGAAAAAATTTGAGATGGCCACAATTGAGCTTAGAAATTAAGATATATTGGACGATGCCTCCAACTATGTTATTTGGAAGGCCAAAATGTCATTTCTCATTGATTAGCACTATCTAAAGACCTATGCAGAGAATGTGGTAGTTGTTCCAAAGGATGCAAATCAACTAAAGGAGTACAATAAATAAATGGTGAAGGTGAAGCATATGATCTTGGATGGAGTTCGAGATCATATAGTCTCACACGTAGCTAGAAAAGGTACTGCCAAGGAGATTTGGGATGCTCTCTCCACATTATATCAGACTTATTCCTAGCAGTGGAAGATGTTTCTCCATGAGAAGTTGAGAAGAATAAGGATGCAAAAGGGTGAAGGAATAAATCCCTTCCTCACCTGGATTCAAGAGGTTCGAGATAAGTTATCAGTTATTGGGGAGGCACCCCAATCCATAGATCTTGTATGATTGACTCTAAAAAATGTCTCAGAGGATTGGCAAGTGTTTTTCTAAAGTATCTTGGGTAGAGACACTTTTCCTAGATGGAACAAGATATGGGTTGATCTACCGCAGGAGGAGTTGAGGCTATATCTAGAAAAGAGAACCATTAATAAAAGAAGTATCAAGGGTGCAAAGAGTGAGAAGGATGAGGATAATGTCTCTCTAGCATCGAAGAGTCCAAATCAAGGACATGGGGAGAAGAAGAAGAAGAAGGACCCGTCAAAGGTTAAGTGCTTTAGATGTGGTGAGCTTTGCCACTATAGTATGAAGTGTCCTCTCAGAAATAAGGATAAGTAGGACTAGAAGGTAGTGTTTTCTGAGATAGAAAATATATCCTCTAGGTTGGAGGAATATTTTGAAATTTTTGGAGCTATACCTCCAAGAGAGAGGTGGGGCAATATGGTACTTTATTCCCAGAGTAGCGCAGACTTGGGCAGAGTCCATTGAGGTGTCCTCCTCATGGATTAATACCTTTCTATAGGGGCCCACAATATTCAATGGTAGGATGGATCAATGTCAATGTTGCAATCATATTCCAGAGTGACAGTTGCAGACTAGTAGTAGTCAAGTACTGAGGAGCACAATGCAAAGTGGTAGAGTGCAGAATCAACAACAACACAAATTATTCAGTGGACAATGTAGTGGCTAGTATTATTGAGGACTCTGGATACATATGTAGCAAACAAAAATTGATTCAATATTTAGGATTCTTCTAAGTTTTAGTTGTTGCAGTTGCAACAACAATAAATTAGAGGGAGTTGAAGTGCAAATGCAAAGTTGGAAGTTGTATGGAAGTGTCAACAGTAGCAAAAATTCAACATCAGAGTTGCATAGTGGTTGGTGGGAAGTTTCCAGACATCAACAATGTGATAGAGGGATGATACAAATATAGGGTGTTGTAATGAAAATGGTGTAACACTAGAGCACCTTCCTCACTAAGAGGGAGTGTTAGTTTTTGTAGCATCATAAGTGTTCTAGTATTGAAAATTTGTGAAGAGGCTAAAATGCATGTCTTATATATAACCCAATTATATTTTCTAGAAATTCCACCTATAAGTGTCTCATTTAGATTATTAGCCTACTTTTTAATATTTCCTAAGCCTAAACTTCAGAAATGTGGTTAATTAATTAGTATTAATTGAGATAAGGTTTCAATAATCAAGAAACTCAGACAGATTGACTCTGATATGATCTTGGCCCTTGATTAAGTTTTAATATTAGACGTTGGAGGTACAACAAAATATTATAGGGGTAAGTCGATGGGTAGATGAAGAACACACTAGTAAGACACATTGATCAATTTCCTTGGGCAACTTGATTTTTTAGAGGCAATAGCTAGAAGAGTTCGAGCCAAAAGGGAAGAAAAGACAAAGAGGGGCAAGGAAAATGAAGTTGAAGGACTATTTTCAGATCCAATGAGTGCAATTTCAGATAGGATGAAATTTCCCCAAGAATCTGTGTAGAGGCAATGTAGAAGCTTCAGAGGACAGTTCGATTTGCTGAAGGAAGAAGACTTTTTCAGCTCTATAGGTCGGGCAAAGGTTCCAGAGGGTGGGAGAAGAATTTTCCCAACCAGTAGTATGCAAGATGGCTTGAATTGTAGTTTTTCTAGGTTGAGTGTGTAGTAGACTATGCTAGGGTGTGCAGAAGCTACACAAAGCTAGGTGGGCAACTTAATTTTCAGTGGAAGTTGAGTTCCATGATTACTCAGAGTAAGGTTAATTTCCCTCAAATTATTTTTTCTTGTATTTTCTCTATAGGATAACAATTATTCAATATCCAAATTGTACTCAGATAAATTCATTGTTTCTTAATAATATAAAACGCTCATCTGCTGCACCAGTTTTCCCAAGTTTTGTTTTTCCAGGGACATTTGTCCAAAAATAATTGTGTCAATTTTTATGTGTATGTGCTATCATTTCTCAGTTTCCAGTGTTATAATTTTTTGTATTTTTATTTGTGAAGGTTGTAATGTGATTTATTCGATATTTTCCATAACAAATAAACAGTTAAAATAATTAAAAATTAGAAGAATTAATTCCAATTCTTGCAATAGGATTTTAGTAGTGAAATTTTCACACAAAGAAACATTTGGAGGTGTTTGCATATAATTTTTTCTCCTCTAATATTTTTAGCACCTTATCAATATGTTGAGCATGATCCTTCCAATAATTTATGTATATTAGTATATCATCAAAAAATACTAACAAAAGTTATCTAAGGAAGGGTTTGAAATTGGAATCAAACCTTGAAATGTGGAAGGTGCATTAGTAAGTCCAAAAGGCATGACCAAAAATTCATAATGACCTTCATGAGTTCTGAATGTCTTTTTTGGAATGCCTTCAATATTCATTCTAATTTTATGATATCCTGAACAAAGATCCAACTTGGTGAAGTAAATTTCCCCATGTAATTCTTCCAACAATTCATCAATGATAGGAATGGGAAATTTATCTTAAATAGTGATATTGTTGAGCTCCCTATAATCCAGATACATACACCATGATCCATCCTTCTTGTGCACAAATACTACTAGAGCATTGAAAGAACTTTGAACAGGTTGAATTATACTAGCCTCTAGCATTTCTACAACCATACATTTAATTTCACTCTTTTGGGAATATGGATATCTGTAAGGCCTGGTGTTTGGAGGAACACTTCATGGAATCAAGTGAATAGAATGATCATAATCACAAATAGGTGGGAGGAATTTTGGAGTCTCAAATACCTTGGAATGATTGTCCAAGGTTTTTTTAGATATGGAGAAATATATGATTTCAATGTTTGAACCTCTAGTAAGCATAATTGTGCAATTATGCCCCATTGTTCTTTCTTCAAAATATTTTTCATGCCATTAAAGATGATTATCTTCCTTGGTTTCCCTACAATAGCCCTTAATTAAATTTCCTTTCCTTACCAAAAAAAAATTCAAAAAAAGTTTTTGAAAATTAAAATCTATTTTCCCCAAAGATTGTAGCCATTAGACTCCTAGTACAACATCGACACAACCCATGGGAATGGAAAGCATTGGACTATTCAATACATATTCCCCCATGATTAGTTTGATATTATGACACTTTCCAAAGCAATTTATAGTTCCTCTATTCACAACTATCACTTGACACTCCCGTGCTAGTTATAGAAATCAATTTAATTCCATGGCTATCTTACATTGAATAAAATTATGGGTACTACTTGAATCAATCAACACTATTACATTTTTCTTCTTTATGCATATTTCTATATTGAGAGTTTTAGGAGTGGTAATTCCTACCCATTCATTAAAATATATGGCTAGATTCATTTCTTCCTTCTCAGGAGTTGGTTCCTAGTGTATATCCTTTTCTTTCGATGTTTTTTATTCTTTTTAGTCCTCCTCTTTACAATCTATGAAAATAATTTCTATCAAACCTATAACAAATCCTTTTTTCAATTTTTCCTTTAATTGTTGTGGTGTCAACCTTTTAGGTTGTGGAAGGCTAGGATTATCAACACTTCCGTCTTTAAATTTGTGAGTGGTATAATTCCTTGTTGAAATTATTTTTCTTTCAATTTTTCTTGCCACCATGAATGCCTTCTTCAATGAATCTAGTACCCAAAGGTGAACTTCATGTTGGATGTTATCCTTAAAAGTACCTATGAAGACATCAATACTATATTCCTCTAGAATATCAGTTACCCTGATATTAAATTTTTGGAAGTCCTTAATGTGCTCCACCATTGAACCCTTTTGTTTGATATTTTTCAAATAGATAAAGAAGGTGCTGCTCTGTGTATCCTCATAATGTGCTATAATTTCCTCTGTAAAAATTGACCAAGTGAAAAGTGGTTTATGAGAACAAATCCATCGATGCTGTAAAAATTGTTTGGGTTCTAAATATAAATATGCAATGATTACTTTTTGTGTGGGTTGCACATCATGTAGATAAAAATATTGTTCCATTTGTATTATCCATGTTACTGGATCCTTGCCATCAAAGTTCCTCATATATATATTTGGAATGTGGTTGGTCCTCAATCCAAATTTAGATTCTCTAAAATCATGATTAACATTCCTTTTTTCTCATCATGTGTTTCATGGAATACCTTTTCGCCATTAGGAAGCATTTCTTGTAGCAATTTTGTCAAACTTTCCTTCAAACCTTCCATGTATACTTTTAAACCATTGATGTCACCTTTTATTTCTACTTTAAAACCATACATTTTCCATTTTATTTTTTATTTTAAAGCATCCATGTCCCCTTTTATTTCATCATTGGTTTATTTTTATGAGAGTGAAATTTGCTGCACTTGGTCCCGTAATTTTGATATATCATGTTGCAATTATTCATCTTCATGTGTCATAGTTTTGAGGGTTAATGGGTGTGGAATTATTTTGTTTGGGAGGCATTTTAGATCCCAATAATGATATCTATTCTTCAATATTCCCTTGGAATCACTTCAAACTAATTTTTCAAAAGAAAATTTATGTAATTTTAAAATAAATACACACCTTTTTATTTATTTTAGGAGATTGATATTGAAATGGTTGTAACTCTGCAATTTTGGCTCTCTAAGGTCTAAAATTTTGTCCTATGGTATCCATATGAGTCTTCTTTTGAACGCCATAATTCATACAGTGATTGGATTCCTAAAGATAAAGTTATTCCCAATCTCCCACAATGACCTGGTTAAGGAATGGTTCAGTGGATTGAACTTGTATGGAATGCCACATGCCATTCTTTTGACCTCCAACCCTGAAAATGATACAAAAAAATATTTAATCCTTTCCATTTCTTCAAATATTTACGAAATTGAAATCCAATTGTGTTAGAGAAATTTATAATGATTTTCCCTAAGTCACCCATTTGAGACTGAATTTTTGAGCATGAAAAAACCATAACTTCTTCAAACCATATCTTAGAAAATATAGTGAACCAAGAACTGAAATTTCTACACAAAGTTCACCAATATTTTGGTTCTATGCGATACAAATTTTAGCTTATGAATCTTCGTAAAAATAATTTTATAGCGAATATTCCAATATTACTTGTTTGAAGCATCGAACCCCTTGAATCCAATGTTGTGATACGAAATGTTATGCAACCAGATAAAAAAATAGAAGAAAATATAGATCAGTGACTTTAAAATTAGTGTCTTCAAGGGGGAAAGCTCCTTTACATCACATAAATGAACAATTCTTCTATGATACAAGTGAAAGGAACTCCTTGGTATATATAGGAGTCTAAGGGGTCACTATTTAATCAAATCCTACATAACAATAATAATGTTAGGGCACACCAATAACAATAGTCGGGCTATATGGGGAACATAAATAATAATATGGGGGCTACATGGGCACACCAATAACAATAAGGGGGCTACAATAGTGTTATAGGGAGCTAACATGATAAATCTGAATTTTATCTCTTGGGGGAAATTAGACATGTGTGTGTGAACATACCATTGCTTCAAGCCATCAAGGATGTGCCTATTTATTCTAAAGAAATTAGGGAACTATGTTTCAGGAAACTTGACAGAAATAAGAAAGGCCCCTAAGTTGCCTACGTTATGGGAAAATTGTTAGAACTAATGATGGGTGGTGTCCTGTAGTCAAGTATTCTAACAAAAAAAACCAATGTTTAATGTGAAAATTAGCAACACTGCTATTCATAACACAATGATCGATTTGGGTGTTGCAATTAATGCCATGGTGCGTGAAACTATGGAAACCTTAGGACTCTCTAGTCTTAGGTATGTAGGTTTTAACCCTGAATATAAATTGTCTACACATGAATCTTATAACAGAAAATAAACAATAGCGAGAGCATAAAACATAAAACAGATAAACACAGATATTTTCCCCTGGATCTCAATTCGAGACGACCAGCTTGATTTTCATTATATTCCTTTTAGTGTTACAAAACACATATATACATGCCTAAGCATACATAAACCCTAATCCATTAACCCTGGATTAGATCATAACCGTAGTTCCCTTGACCAGATCTACAAAATGCCAGGGGCCAAAAACCATTATACCCCAAAACCATGTGCAAAACCATGCACAAAACCATGGGCGTAGACCACCCACTAGAAATTAAGGACCAAAAATTTTCACGCAGAGGCGCCGGACCCCGATATAAGAGTACACTACCCCCCCTGCGACCCCCTCGTTGCACCCAATGCAAAGGGGGGGTTATCGCCCCCACGCGGAAAGAATATAACACATATCCAACATTCTCCCACTTGTTGTTTTCTTTCTGTAGGGGGCCACAGGAGAGCTTAGTCATTGGCCCAATTCTTCAACACCCATTGTTTCTCTACACCAAGAGAACTTCTGAGTGCTCACAGACTTCGTCAATGCATCTGCAACATTCTTCAAAGTGTCCACCTTTACCAGCAACACCCTTTTAGCTTCAACCATATCTCTAACAAAGTGATATTGAACATCAATGTGCTTTGTCTTTGAATGATAAGAAGGGTTATTAGCCAAGAAAATTGCACTTTGGCTATCACAGTCTATCCTTATAGCTTGTTGTACCAACCCCATACTTGAACACAATCTCTTCAACCAAACTGCTTCCTTGCTTGCACGAGTGGCTGCCATGTATTTTGCCTCTGTAGTTGAAAGAGCCACAATAGACTGTCTTTTACTCGTCCAACTGATTGCGCCTCAAAATAGGCTAAACACATACCCACTTGTAGATCTTCTTTGGTCCAGATCTCCAGCCCAGTCTACATCAACAAAACCACGAATGTCAAACATTCTTTCCAATCCTGGTCTTCCCTGATAGCTCAAGCCATAATCACTAGTGCCACGTAAATATCTAAAAACCCACTTTACTACTATCCAATGCTCCTTCCCTGGGTTTGACATAAACCTGCTCAATACTCCCATTACATGTGCAATGTCTGGTCTAGTACATACCATTGCATACATCAAGCTACCCATTGCACTTGCATATGGAACACGGGACATATCCTCCTCTTCTTGTTGTGTCTTGGGACACTGTTCAATAGACAGCTTTACACCTACAGGAATAGGAACATTCACTGGTTTACCATCCTGCATATTGAACCTCTGTAATATAGTCTTGACATGCTTCCTCTGGTTTAACCAGAGCTTCCTCTTTGCCCGATATCTCTTAATTTCCATGCCCAAAATATAGTTTGCAGCACCAAGATCCTTCATGTCAAATTTGGAGAACAATTGGGTCTTCAAATATTGGATAATTTCTTTTTCATTTCCAATAAACAACATATCATCCACATACAAGACCAAATAAATAACACAGTCACCAATTAATTTAAAATAAACACAGTGATCCTCTTTGCTTCTGTTGAAGCCAAGTCCCCGTATATAGGTATCAAATTTCTGATACCACATCCTTGGTGACTGTTTTAACCCATACAGAGAATTCTTTAGCTTGCATACCACTTCTTTCTTACCCTTCACCATAAAGCCTTCAATTTGCTTCATGTAGATCTCCTCTTCTAGATCCCCGTGAAGAAATTTTGTCTTCACATCCATCTATTCTATCTCAAAATCAAATGCAACAGCAACAGATAAAAGTAATCTAATAGAAGTAACTTTGGCGACAGGAGAAAAAATATCACAAAATCAATTCCCAGCACCTAAGAATAACCTTTTGCTACCAACCGAGGTTTATATTTCTCCACCTTCCCTTTTACATTCATCTTCTTTGTAAACACCCATTTGCTCCTGATGGGCTTCCTTCCAGCTAGCAACTCCACTAGATCACATGCCTCATTTTTGTGCAAGGATGCCATTTCATCAACCATGGCCTCCTTCCAGAGTTTTCCATCCTCTGAATCTATTGCCTCCCTGACAGTTCTGGGATCATCATCAATTATAGTTAAGGAAAAACCTAAACAGAAAGCAGATGGACTATACCTTTCTGGTTACCTTCTTTCCTGAACTGATCTTCTAATAGCTAGAGTTTGTGGCTCTTCATCTTCTGAGTCTTCTTCTGTTGTAGAGTTTGATTCATCCTTCTTTAGCTCAAACTCTATCTTCTCAGGTTCCTTTGGTATGACTTCATGTTTAACAACATCTTTCACTTCTCTAAACACCACATCTCGACTGTACACAACCTTCCTTGTTTCTGGGTTCCAAAGCTTGTAACCATTTAAACCATCCTTATACCCAATAAAGATTCACCTTCCAGATTTATTATCCAACTTGGTCCTTTACTACTTTGGAATATGTACATATGCATCACATCCAAATACCCTTAGATGTGAAAGAGAGGGTTTCTTACCAATCCATACCTCATGTGGATTATTATCCTCCAACACTGATGAAGGTGATTTGTTAACCAGATAGCATGCAGTCTTCACTACCTCTGCCCAGAATTATTGTCCTAACACGGTACCATTGAGCATGATTCTTGCCTTTTCCATCAGTGTTTTTTTCATTCTTTCTGCAACTCCATTTTGCTGAGGTGTGTATGGAGTAGTCTTCTGTCGTGCTATACCACACTTCTTACAGAACTCTTAAAATTCCTTCCTGCAAAACTCCCCACCATTATCTGTCCTCAGCGCCTTTATCTTCTTCTCTATCTAGTTTTCCACCAGAGCCTTAAATTATTTAAATCTGTCAAAAGCTTTAGATTTATTCCTCAAGAAATATATCCATGTATTCCTTGAGAATTCATCTATGAATGAAACATAGTACACAAAATTTCCCATTGATGGAACTGACACAGGTCCAAACACATCACTGTGCACAAGTTCTAATATCTTGTTCTCCCTCTTAGCACCAGAAGGAAAACTCAACCGATTCTGCTTCCCATATACACAATGTTCACAGAAATCTAAATCCATAGAGAAATTAGACATACCTTCTACCATACCATTTCTATGCAAATATTAAAAAATGTAAGTCCTCCTCTTCTCTTGACTTGTAAGCTCCAACTCCAACTCCAAATGCTATAAGTGGAACCTGCAAAACAACTATAAAAAATAAGAGAAATACAATAGAAAAATAACATATACTAATATCTCTAATCAATGGCTTAAGAAGGCATTTAAATACATATGCGTCAAATATAAATAAATATAGGAAAACAAATATTTTTGTATTAATGAAATGTAGGAGAAGATTACAACCCTTTTACATATCTTGACCGTGTAGATGTCTCCCACCTAAATTTTACTTCCTTAGCCACAAAGAAATCGTTCAATCGAAACACAAGGATGGTAATGGATCCTTAAGTAAAAATTAATAGCATCAGGGCATAGCTAAGAGTCTCCAAAATCCAACCCAAACTCCATAGGAGGTAGGGAATATATAGGTTAAATAGGGTAGTTTGGGTTTTACCAAGGCTAGGACTAAGATCCACATATAGGGGAGGATATGCTCTAGGGATAAGAGGTAAGACCTTAAGAAGGGAAATTATAGATCTAAATCAATATTAAATTGTTAAAACTACTGTAGAACCTTTAGGAAAGAGAAGATTCAAAACTATTTTAAATTTTTACCAAAATTCAAGAGAAATCACACCCTTAGTGAAGGAAACATGCACTCGTCAGTGTAGTTTATTAGTTAGGAAACATGCAACAATGTAGGTTTCTAGAAGAAAAGGTGTTATGGGTCCAAAAATTAGGTTTTTGAACTGATTAACCCAAAAAACTTGGACTCTTTAGAGAGATAATTCTTAGGACTTTGCAAAGGGATGATTGCAAGGTGCCAAGGATGTTGATTAATATGGTTTCTAATGAGCTCCATCATTAGACATATTTGGAGGGGTTAGTAGTCACCTTTTTTCCTTCTTAGATCTCTTTTACTTGCATTTTTATTATTATTTGGGTTTATGATGCTAGTATAGGTGGTGATTAAGGCTAAAATACTCTGACTACCTAATATAAGGTTGAGTGCAGAAAATTATGATTTATTAAGAACTTTTATAAAGAATTTTATCACAAAGACTTGGAGGAGACAACAAGGAGAAAATATAAAAGGATTGTGGACCCTCAAAGGTAGCCAAAGGATCCCAAAGATCCTTTCCAGCAATTCGAATTCCACAAGCAGCCAAAGGATCCCCAAGGATTCTCTCCAGCAATTTGAATTCTAGAGGTAGCCGAGAAACTCAAAGAGGAGAGCACTCAATATATGTTTACTTGGAGTCAAAGTGGATTCAATCACCATTTTCAAGGGAGATGTTGGTAGCTGGCCTGTAGAATAAATAGAGTAGAGGTATAGCTAGGAGGAGTTAGTCTATTCTAGTCTCGATTCCATTCATAACTATTGTTATGAGCTATTGAGATTTTTGTTTATTCAGGGATCAAACTTACAGAGATGTATGCAGTTATTCTTTTATGAAATGAGTAGACTGGTTCCCTTCGACTAATTTAAGTTTCAGAGGGCTAGGATTGTGGGTTAGGGCCCAATTTATGTGCCTCAGCTTCTCTGTTGTTACTGTATTTTATTTTCTATCATTTAGCTATTTTTTCTTCTGCCATTTAAGTTAATTTTTCTTCTGATAAGTTTCATTGATATTTAGTTTTTGTGCTTCTGTTGTATTAATTTCTTATGTGTAGTGAAATGGAGGAAAAAATCCAAAATTGTGGTCAAGTCTCCCCCCTCTCATCTCTCTCAATATATTTCGAAGTAGGGTAGACCTTCCCACAGGCTAGAATCGATTTTTATTCAAGTTTGGGGAAGAATTTGTAGTTACCAAGTCCAAGCCTTTATGTCACTGTTTCATCCTGCATTTCTGTCTGTCTCCTGTGCATAATCCACAGCCGTGTTTCATTTCTGAGCACTGCTCTTACGCCTCCGTTCCCCTCCTTATCTTCTCATCTTAACGCTCTACATAACTTTTTTTTTCCCAACACACTTAGCCCTGCAAAGCCTTATTTCTCTATTTTCTTTGTTCACGACCGCCTTATCCTTCCTATGAAAAACACTAAAAAACCATTCAAAACCACCGAAAATAAATCTCCACATTTTCTCCTCAAAATTACCTCTACTGTACGTCGCACTTTTCAATTCGTAACATTTGGCTTTTACCTTCAACACTTACCGCTCATTGCTTGCGATTGTGATATTGCGAAATCGCAATTTACACTTCACACCAATTATCCTTTCTCCTTTAACACTTACCATTGTTCTGGCCGATTGCGATAGTGTGATCTCACCCAACTGTTGGTCCCACCACGATGTTGCCATCGCAAATCACACTTTGCCTCCTTTAGATTTTACCCTCAATGCTTACCGCTCGTTCCTGCAATTGCGGTATTACGAAATTTCATCCCGAGGAACTTACCATATCGCACATCGCATGAAACAAATTTTATTTTATTCATGATAAATCCTTACCACTGTCCATTTAAACTTGCGAAGTTGTGATTGTGACATCAAATATCACAACTTTTACCTCCATCGTGTCTATGCATCGCATCTTTCAATAATTTCTGCTGCAAAGCCATTTCTTGCGCTATACTAAGGTTTTATAAGGTTTTGAACCCCCTCTTTCCACTTCTAAGCCTTTTCCAATTATTTCTACTCCAAAGTCATTTCTCATGTTATAATAATTGTTTCTAAGGTTTTAACCCCCGCTTTCCATTTCTAAGCCATGTTCCATCCGCTAAGTCCTCAATTCGCTCCCTTAGCCCTTTTCTTCCTCCAAGCTGCACATTATTTCATTTTAGTTAGAATTAAGTCATGGATAGTTTAGTTGCATGGTAGATAGATCATAGGATAAGTAGAGTAAATTTAGCCATTTGGCCAAGATAAGTGTGGTTTAGAATTAGTTTCATTTCTGCCATTTACTTTCAGTATGTTAGCTTAGTTTCTTTTTAGTCATTTCCCTTTCTACCAATTAAATTAGTTTCATTCTTGTCATTTCTTTTCAACACTTTAGTTTAATTTCCTTTATGTCTTTTCATTCCATCAATTTACTTTACCGTTTTCCTCATCATTTAAGAAATAGCACCCTTTCACACAACATATGACGATGACATGAATAGAATGCATCTGCTGTGTATATAGCTTTATCACTTCAAAGTTTGTATGAACCCCAGTTTGACAAAGTAAAGTAGGGAAGCCCCTGGGAGTTGCAACACTCTTGGTGCAATACCAGGGCTCATCACTTTTTGGCGCTGTTACTAGGGAGGTGTCTAGTAGATATTTTGATTTTTTTTAGCATTCTTTTCTGCTTTCCTTTCTTTTCATTTCACTTCAAAAATATTGAAAAAGTACAAAAAATATCTAATTTTCATACCTCGTAGGACTAGGAATACTCAAGGACAAACCTTAACTAAAACCCCCACATCACCTCCTAGCCACCCTTCACTCTTCTTCAGTGGTAGTGAGATTGAACCCCCTCTAGAAGAGCCTTCTGAATATTTTGAGGGTCCTATTGGGGAAGAATAAGAAGACCTTGTTTCAACTAAGGGACTTGCTTCACCTATCTTAACCATGGTTGGGACCCAGAGAGCCTTTCCCATAAGAGAGGCAGATGGGGACACTAAGATGAAAAACATTAGCCCCTCAGCTCTTCCACACTTCCATGGACTTACCTCTGAGGACCCTGACAAATTCATGTTTGAATTTGTTGTTGTCTGTAGGAATTATAACTACACCTTTGATGGTCAGAGATTGAAGCGATTCCCATCCACCCTTAAGGATGCAGCCTTGTGCTGGTTCATGAGTATGCCTGGGGATAACATCACTACCTGGCACAAATGGAAGAGAACTTCAACATCAAGTATAAAGACTACTGTAGGTCCAAGGAAACTAAGGATGAGATATTTAGGATGACTCTAGGGCTTGATGAATCCCTAAAGGATTATGAAGAGAGGTTTCAATTGAACTATAAGAGAGCCAACTGTACTCTTGATCCTGACTCACTTAAACTTGTAATTCTTAGAGGGATTAGTGAGGAGATGATGGAAACCTTGAATATGTTATCAGGAGGAGATATCTACCAAAATACCTATGAAACAATCAAAAACATCTTCTGGAACCATTCTAGGGAATTTAGGAAGAAGGGCAGAGCTAGCCAAAGTATATCCAATATCCCTTCCTCTTCCACCTTCATAAAACATGAGATTGGAAACATGCTAGAGGACTTCAAGAGTGACATGTTGCACACCTTTTCTTTGCAAATGGACAGAATGAAAGTCAAAAGGAATCAAGAGGAAGCAGAGAGGGCCCTAGCCATATTTTGTCCTAGATGTACCAGGTAACACCCAAGAAATGAATGTCCACTGAATGTCATAGAGGTTTCCTTAGTCTGTGAAGAGAACCATGCCACAGACAAGTCTCCCTCCTTACTCGGACTTAAAGCTTTATATCAAGGTGGGGAAATAATGCTAGAGAAACTTTTTTTCATCAACCAGAGAAGGCCTCAGGTCCCTTGGCCATACAAACGAGGTATGCAAGGTGCACCTCACTCTTACTATTACAACAATCAGAGTGCACCCATGCAACCTTGGTACACCCCCACTTCTTCATCCTGGTCTATGCCTCATACTTGGCCTTCCAACCCTTCATATAATCCTTAGTGAGTAAACCAACCATTTCAGTAGTACATTCCACAACAACCTCAGTGGAACAATCCATCCCAAGGGTGGAGGCATCAACAAAATCAACTACCTACTCTAATGCCTCCACCCCAACCTCAACCTCAACTTACTAATGTTGCTCCACCTAGGCTACCTATACCTGCACAACCCAACCCGAACCTGAACAACAGATAGGTACAACAGGCTCCTAGTGGAGAAACATCCCATCCAGCTTATGCAGTGGAGATACAGGAGGTTAACTAGACAACCATTCCCCATCTCCACTTGTAGAGGTTGAGGAGGAAAAGGAAGAATATAACACTAATATCCAACAAACTCTTTTCTCGAGCAGTTGATCCAACCTAGTTAGAACACCCCATAGGACACTAAACTCCTAGGAGAATTGGAAAATTTGTATGTGTTAGTTCCAGTATTCGTAGCCTATCACCAGAGATCAACATGAGCTCTTACTATGTCTGGTTTTGTTAGATGTTTTGCACATGACGTTCAGCACAAAACATGTCGCAAGTGTGTCCATCAGAAGAAGCTCGGAAAAATATTTCCAACGGTATATCACACTCCCGTAACCAGCACCCAGATTAGAAGATATGATCGAAATGAATGAGTGATTCTTGGTTATGCATGTTTTGAGGTCAGTTGCTGCAAACAATGACAAGTTTAGTACAAAATCAGTTTGTGAAATAAGGGTAAGGAATTTTTCAAAAGTGAAAGAATTTTTTTTTCATCACATACCAAATAACAAAAACCTCCTTCATTTTATGCACAGGTGCTACTATGTGGGAGATATACAGTGATATTTGGAGCCTACATTAAAACAAAGCAAATTTTTCATAGTTTTTACTATTTTAGTCATTTTAGTGCGGGGCCATTTTACAATAGATGGAAAGTAATTTTGCAAAACCCAAGGAGGTTTTTGTTAACCACAAGCCATATAAAAAAAAATATTTCAGTTTATTCACAGGTGTCATGAATTGGGATATGTGACTATATCTTTACATCTCATTTTCACAAATTTAAAATTTTAATGATTTTCTGTTTTAGAGATGATTTTGTGGAACGGATTGCGAGCAACTGGAAACGAATTTCCAAAATTTGAGAGATTTTTTTCTACAAAATGACCTTAGCTATAGAAACCTCTTTCAGTTTTGTCACAAGTGATATGGTTTAGGAGATACGAGTTCATCGTCAACACCTATTTTCAGAAATTCGGCCCAAGTTTAATGTAACTGATTCTATTTTGAAGAAAATGGTTGAGCTCAATTCCCTTAGTACAAGGATGAGAAAATGTATATATTTTATGAATTTCATAGTGTAGGAGTTTGAATTTTGTATAAGGTTGGACTTTTTAGAAAGCTTGGAGCCTCATTGTATACACATTTCAGCAGTTTGGCTAAGGAATATACTAGTGGTTTGTAGCCCTTTATGGGATTCATGTGGCATCTTGCTTTGGTATTGTGTTTCCTTTTGTAATTGTAACTTTACATGTGTTTTATTTATGCCATCATCTCTCTTTGCTTCATCTTAACTAACTCAAACAAGGATAAAGGTAGAATCCATTGAAAGTGCAGTGCTCTACCTTGATTTTGTTTAGTTATCTATGTTTTCAGCTGATTGAAAAGGATCCCTGAGTTCTTCATGCCCTTTTCAACTCCTCATCTATCTAAAACCTCTCCATATCACTCAATTTGAAGTACCAAATCACTTTCCTACCTTGTCCCACAGAGATATCTTCAAAACTGAGCCTCATTCCCCAGGCCCAAATCTGCCTTTCTCATTCGAGCCAACAAAACATCATCAAATTAAATCAAACACCTCTGTACACATACCTAGCCTAAAATTAGTCATCACATCAGTCATCTCAAGCTTTCATTGGCCATATTTTCTGAGATTTACAAGGAGAGAGCCCTCTCCTGACCTGGTAGGGCTAGCTACCAGGTTAAGCGTGGTATGATGTTATCCTAGATCCTACCTTTCTCAGCCTGAGGTAGTTTTAGGCCCTAACATAGTGGCGACCATACTGGGGATGAAAATATTATTTTTTTGTTAGTGTTCTTTGTTTTATAAACTACAGACGGAGCCTGAAGTTAGCCAGGTAGCCTTCGAACTGCACATTGCTTTGCGAGTGCATAAGTAGATAAAAGTTGCTTCAGTCAATCTCCGGTCTAGTCTTATAAACTGAACATCTAACTTGAAAATTGCCCCATTACATTAAACTAGGGAAGAGGTGAAAAATCTTCTTCGGTAAAGATCATTCAAGTTGTATATCTGATTGCTGATGGTGGACAACAGTCAGACACATATGAAGGCTGAAACATTCACCTGGCGACTCCAACTCAATCCAGAGATTCCAGTGCTCACTGATCCATTCATGCACTAAAATAAAATTGTAGGGTATGTGGAAAACCCTGCACTTTGTGAAGTTTTAAAAGAAGTTAGAGATCAGTTAGTGGATTTTGAAATTGATGAAGTATTTTTCATTATTGTGCTTCAATTTTTGAGATCTCCGAAGTTTCCTCCTAAAGCTAAAACTAGTTTCTTTGAGTTAGTTGTTGAAAAATTTGAGAAGGAGATTCAGTATTTAAATGATCAGATCCAATCATACGAATTTCGAGATCCCAAAAAGTTTGTGGAAACTCTCCCTCCTTCAAAACAAGAAATAATAGAGCTACCCGTGGATATTTGCATTGATAGTTTGCAGCTGGAAGCATGCATTGAGGAGTTGGGGTAGCAAACAGAGTTTGGTTTTTTCGATCCTATTGCAATGTACATGGATTTTTTTTTCAGTTTGAATGATAGATCAAATTGTCTTTTACATAACCAGACTCGTTATATGCATGTATGGCTGTCAGCATTTACATTTGTGTCCTGGTTGAAGCACTTTCAAGTAGCATACTTGTCACAGTTACTTGATTGGTTGATATGGCATTACAACGTTACTTGATATATTGGTTTTGCAGCAAATTAGGGTAGATTTGTAAATAAATAAGCTGCCAAAGGAAACATTTCAGTTTCCAGTATTTGTTTATGTACAGGTTGCAGTATGTATATGTTTTTGGATAGGTATGAGTTGTTTTGGGTTTGCAGTTGTTTGACCATCCATGCCCAATGGATGAGGCACTTGGTCTACAGTGTTCTTGACACCTCCAAGGAGCTGACATCCCCAATGGAGCTGATGTTAGTTCCAATCTTCGCAGCCTGTCACCAGAGATCAGCATGAGCTCTTACTATGTCTGGTTTTGTTAGATGTTTTGCACATGATGTTCATCACAAAACATGTCACAAGTGTGTCCATCAGAAGAAGCTCGGAAAAATATTTCCAACAGTATATCACAATCAAATAACCGGCTCTCGGCTTAGAAGATATGACCGAAATGAATAAGTGATTCTTGGCTATGCATGTTTTGAGGTCAGTTGCTGCATACAATGAAAAGTTTAGTACAAAATCAGTTTGTGAAATAATGGTAAGGAATTTTTCAAAAATGAAAGAGGTTATTGTTCATCACATACCAAATAACCAAAACCTCGTTCATTTTATGCACAGGTGCTACTATGTGGGATATATACAGTGATATTTAGAGCCTACATTAAAACAAAGCAAATTTTTCATATTTTTTACTGTTTTAGTCATTTTAGTGCAGGGCCATTTTACAATAGATGGAAAGTAATTTTGCAAAACCCAAGGATTTTTTTGTTAAACACAAGCCATATAACATAAAATTCTATTATTTTATTCATAGGTGTCACGAATTTGGATATGTGACTAGATCTTTACAACTCATTTTCACAAATTTAAAATTCTAATGATTTTTGTTTTTAGAGATGATTTTGTGGAACATATTTTGAGCAACTGGAAATGCATTTACAAAATTTGAGAGAGGGTTTTCTCCAAAATTACCCTATCTACAAAAACCGCTTTCAGTTTTGTAACAGATGATATGGTTTAGGAGATACGAGTTCATCTTAAACACCTATCTTTAGAAATTCGGCCCAAGTTTTATGTAACTGATTCTATTTTGAAGAAAATGGTTGAGCTCAATTCCCTTAGTACAAGGATGAGAAAATGTATATGTTTTATGAATTTCATAGTGTAGGAGTTGGAATTTGGTAGAAGGTTGGACTTTTGAGAAAGCTTGGAGATTCATTGTATACACATTTCAGCAGTTTGGCTAAGGAATAGACTAGTGGTTTGCAGCCCTTTATGGGATTCATGTGGCATCTTTCTTTGGTATTGTGTTTCCTTTTGTAATTGTAACTTTACATGTGTTTTATGTATGCCATCATCTCTCTTTTCTTCATATTAACTAACTCAAACAAGGATAAAGGTAGAATCCATTGAAAGTGTAGTGCTCTACCTTGGGTTTGTCTAGTTATCTATGTTTTCAGCTGATTGAAAAGGATCCCTGAGTTCTTCATGCTCTTTTCAACTCCTCATATGTCTAAAACCTCTCCATATCACTCAATTTGAAGTAAAAAATCACTTTCCTACCTTGCCCCATAGAGATCTCTGCAAAACTGAGCCTCATTCCCCAAGCCCAAATCTGCCTTTCTCATTTGAGCCAACAAAACATCATCAAATTCAATCAAACACCTCTGTACACATACCTAGCCTAAAATCAGTCATCACATCAGTCATCTAAAGCTTTCATTGGCCATATTTTCTGAGATTGACAAGGAGATAGCCCTCTCCCAACCTGGTAGGGCTAGCTACCAGGTTAAGTGTGGTATGATGTTATCCTAGATCCTACCTTTCTCAGCCTGAGGTAGTTTTAGGCCCTAACATAGTGGCGACCATACTGGGGATGAAAAGGTTATTTTTTTGTTAGTGTTCTTTGTTTTATAAACTACAGACGGAGCCTGAAGTTAGTCAGGTAGCCTTCGAACTACACATTGCTTTGCGAGTGCATAAGTAGATAAAAGTTGCTTCAGTCAATCTTCGGTCTAGTCTTATAAACTGAACATCTGACTTGCAAATTTCCCCATTACATTAAACTGGGGAAGAGGTGACAGATCTTCTCCGGGAAAGATCATTCAAGTTGCAGATTTGATTGCTGATGGTGGACAACAGTCAAACACATATGAAGGCTGAAACGTTCACCTCGCGACTCCAACTCAATCTAGAGTTTCCAGTGCTCACTGATCCATTCATGCACTAAAATAAAATGGTAGGGTATGTGGCAAACCCTACACTTTGTGAATTTTTAAAAGAAGTTAGAGATCAGTTAGTGGATTTTGAAATTGATGAAGTATTTTTTATTGATGCGCTTCAATTTATGAGATCTCTGAAATTTCCTCCTAAAGCTAAAACTAGTTTCTTTGAGTTAGTTGTTGAAAATTTTGAGAAGGAGATTCAGTATTTAAATGATTAGATCCAATCATATGAATTTGGAGATCCCAAAAAGTTTTTGGAAACTCTCCTTCCTTCAAAACAAGAAATAATAGAGCTACCCATGGATATTTGAATTGATAGTTTGCAGCTGGAAGCATGCATTGAGGAGTTGGGGCAGCAAACAGAGTCTGGGTTTTTCGATCCTATTGCAATGTACATGGAAATTTTTTTCAGTTTGAATGATAGATCAAATTGTCTTTTACATAAACAAACTCGTTATATGCATGTATGGATGTCAGCATTTACATTTGTGTCCTGGTTGAAGCACTTTCAAGCAGCATCCTTGTCACAGTTACTTGATTGGTTGATCTGGAATTATAGCGTTACTTGATCTATTGGTTTTGCAGCAATGTAGGGTAGATTTGTAAATAAATACGCTTCCAAAGGCAACATTTCAGTTTCCGGTATTTGTTTATGTATAGGTTGCAGTATGTATATGTTTCTGGATTGGTATGAGTTGTTTTGGGTTTGTAGTTGTTTGACCATCCATGCCCAATGGATGAGGCTCTTGATCTACAGTGTTCTTGACACCTCCAAGGAGCTGCCATCCCCAATGGAGCCGATGTTAGTTCCAGTATTAGCAGCCTGTCACCAGAGATCAACATGAGCTCTTACCATGTCTGGTTTTGTTAGATGTGTTTGTGTTCAACTTAGTGTTCCTAAATTGAGTTCATTAATTGTCAACCAGGGCTAGTAAACTGTTGAAGTGTGGTGCACTATATGTGCCTAGGTATTTGTTTCTTACTACGTTGTGTTTAGTGTTTTCTGATGTTTTTGGTTTTATGGTTTTATGTTTGAAAAGGGAAAGAACTAAATGCTGGTGAAAAGAAGCTATTGGTTATATTAAAGAAGAACAAGGCCTAAACTATGGATGGCAAACAACAAATGCAAATATTAAAACAGAACAAAGCCTAAACTATGGCGGGCAAACAAAAAATGAAAAGCTTGATAATGACTTCATTGCAAGGAAATAAATCACAACATGTGCTTGAACTTATCTAATTCATTCATTAAAGATGTGTTGGAAGAGCTTGAGAAATGGACAAGTTAAGTGTGAATGAAGTTCTCCTAAATAAACAATCAACTTACAATGTTACAACATCTCATCCATGGTTAAAGGTTTATTGGAACATATTTGGAAAAGAACATTTGTAGCACAATAAGATTTTTACTCTAAACTAACTTCTAATTCTGTTCTGCAACTCAATTTAGCACCACTAGGCCTCACTCAAAGGTTATAGGTTTCTTTTTAGAATAGTCCTTGAGAAAAGGCTTATTTGTGAAATGGTAAAAAGGTTGCAAAATACTCCAGGCCTTAGACTGATACTAGCTTCTGTCCAGATGATTATGTATTAATATGAGGTTGGAACAAAATAAGTTTTGTAAATAATGAAAACCGTGGTATCTAAATTTAACAACTAATACAATTTAGAATGCAATGGATAACAACTAAAATGTAATGCTAATACAGTGAGCTAAGACTAAACTAGAGTGCTACTAATCTACTTGAAGTACAGTGAACTGAGTTAAACTAAAATGCCATTATCAAACTTGAAATGTAGTGACAGAGCTGAACTAAATGCAATCAACCTCCGGAGTGTTATGACTAAACTAACATGTAGCTAGTCTATTGGAATTCTACAGCCCATCTCGTTCAATGTGAATGATATTTTGGAAGAGTTTGTAAAAAACAATTCTGGCTGTATTATTCAATGCAATTGAACATAAACATAAGATTTGAAAGCAAATACAATTAAAATCTAAGATACCACAGCTATTTCTTATTCATTGTTAATGATGTTTTGGAAGAGTTTGTAGGAGTAAGACCGGCTGTGACACTTAGTGTAAAAAAGCATAAATCATAAAATTCGAAAGGAAATGCAACTAAAACCTACAACACCACAGCTATGCCTTATTCATTGTGATGATATTTTGGAAGAGTTTATAAGAGTAAGTCTAGCCGTGATGATTAATGTAAACAAGTATGAAACATAAACTTCAGAAATGTGCTTAAGCTAGAAATGAAAAACGAGACTAAAATACTTATCTAAACCGTATAAAAAAAGCTGCTCAGGAGGCAGGGGCCCTCTACCACCAGAGTAGCACGCAAAATCTACTTCAAGATTGACTCAGTTCTTTCAATAAAGCGATACTTCTTGCATTAGAGAGAAATTACTTCAAAATAGAGTGTTTTCGTACTTCTGAAATCTAGCAATCAAATACAAAATCTAACTAGCGTTTCTCGGTCTCCCGAGTCATACTTATAATAAAATTACATAACTAATCTTGAGAAAATAAAGGGATAAGTGTATTTTCCACTTCTAATCAAATTGAAACTCTTATTGAAGGCCTCAGTCTTTATGTGGAGTCCGTGTCCTGATAGGAAACCGCTGCTCAGTTTTAATCTCTTCCACGTGCATAACCGCTTGGAGATTCGAACTCAGACTTCGTGGAGAGCAACAAATGATGAGGGAGTGCTGTATAATTTTCCCATATGCGTTTTTCCTTCAGAAGACACCTGTAACCCATTTAAACTCTAAAATAGCTGCGGAACGCGTGATCAGCTACGGAATGCCTGTATTCTGTAGCTATTTTGCAGAAAATTATTAAAACAGCAAAAATCATGAAAATACAATATGTTAATCAATTGCATGTAACCTTTAATAAATCCTAATCATTCTTCATTGATTTTAGGCTTATGAAGTGATAAAAGAATGATGAAATGAAGTGAAGGTTTGTAAAAGAGAAGGCAATTCTAGGGCTCAACATACCCCCACTGCAAGACTATTGCATGTCCTCATGCAATTTCATCAAAACTTATTCCATGTGCTCTGAAACCTCTGTTAAAACATCCAACCTTATCTTTCTGCTTCTTTTGGCCCTAATCTATTTTCTAATCTCTGTTAAATTTTCAGAAATTGGTTCTTTATCTTCCTCCTGTAGTGGAGTGTCAAGTTTATTTTCAATAACCATGTCAGTTTTTCTTCTTCTGCTTCATCAAAAGATTTGGCAAAAGATTTTGTAATCTCCTTATGGAAGCCATCAAATTTCTCTATAAAATTTAACCTCCATGCTTGTTGTAGTAGCTCCTTTACTTGTGGATATCCTTCCAAATACTTGACTCCAACTGGTTATGTCCTGACAATTAGCCACATTCCTCCTTTGTGCAGATTATCTTCCTTTCAGAATTACTTTTCTATGCTTGAAGATAGATTGACTACAGAGTCTAATGCTTTATTTTGAAACTGTATCTCTGTTTCTGAAAATGGATTAGTTGAAGAATGATGCTTCACCCTCAGAATTACCTTTCTGCACTTAGAGATGGATTGGCTGCAAAGTGTAATGGAGGTGAATGGATGGAGGTAATTAAGCTATAAGGGAAAATGAAGTGGCTATGGATCTGATGGAGGATTTATGATGAACTTGTGGTGAAATAAGTGAACGATACAATCTTAGGGAGATGTGGAATAGTAGGTTGGACTGTTGGATAAGGGATATGGCCAAGATATATTAATCAATTCGAATGATAGGTTGTTTAGGAAACATATGATTATACACATTGTATCTATTTCATGTTTTAAATTTTTGCTATTAAAATATTTTTCACAATTTACGTCATAATTTTGACCTTGTTAATTGTTGTGCTTGATGCTATTCCTTTGGTCCTCTTTTAGCATGTTTATCTTCAAAATAGAATCCTTCAATTTCCTGTAATCATCATCTCTTTGTAGGTTGTACAACTGTGTCAGAACTGCTGAATAAGATGTGGCTGCAACATGCAATCTGTAAAAAGAAATGATCTATGGCTATGGAATATGGATGTGAAATGTAATGGAGTGAAAGTGAAATATGACTTGTGAAATGGAATGAAAATGGCGTGAGATGGAGTGAAAGTGGAGTGAGATGGAGTGGAATTGTAGAATGAAATGAATTTTGCAATTTCTCTCAAATGGTACATCAGACTTCCCTGAAATTTTTTGAGGCTGTTACCAATATTATTATGCATCTTCTGACGAAAAATCTTTGCCATTGGTTGCACGGATCTCCCAAAAAATGAGAAATGGCTGTAGGTGAAAGTGGCTAATTTCTTGAAGAATACACACTGAAATTTTCTGAAATTTTTTGTGTTTATTCACCCTTCCTCAATGCATTTTCCATAAAAATTTCAAGACCAATGGATGCACGGTTTGAAATTTATGATAAAATCAATTTCTGCCCTGTTTCACCCTTCATTCTGCCCAATGTTGCAAAAAAAAAATACGCCACGAACTCATTTTAAGGCCGAATTGAGTGATTCAAAAGGGAAACTGTGTATTTCTACCTTCTCTACTGCCACATGCTTTCATAATTTCATTTTAATGAAGAAAAGGTGCTACTGTGCAAAAATAATCAAATCTGTCATAATCTGTCCATAATGCTGAAAAATGAGAATCTGCCTGAAAAACCCTTCTGAAATGCCCTTAAAAATTGTTTTTTTTCAAATACTGTCTGTGTCTTACTTAATTTATCGTATTCTGAGAAAACCTAGAAGCTCAGAATTTTTTTATTTCTTCTCCAGTCTCTTGCAATATTCACGCCAAAACTGCCTCTGGAAAAAGTTGCAAAAAACAAGAATAGGCTGCTACAACAATAGCTGCAGAAATTGCCACTTTCCGCAGCTGTTGTTGATTTGAAAAAAAGATGAACATGCTGCTACAAGAAACTAATAAAATGTACTGCTGCAAGTTGTTGTTGATTCCATAAAACCATTAGTCTTCATCAAAGCCAACATTCATGGTACAATTCTTACCATGCGAATAAATGTGTCGAAGTCGAGCATGGGAAGAAATCATTGGATTACCGATCAATAATGAAAATCGTTAACCAATGTGAGACAACTCACCAATAATGTAAATGAGTGTCAAGGTACCTCAGTGCATCTTGACAGGGACGAATGAATGTGTCGAATTCGAGTCGCCTACAATATTTGACAATCAAGAGACATTGTTGTATTCCCATTGTTATCAATGAGGAGGCTTTCCATTGATGAATGCAAGCTCCAAGGCACTCCAAATAATCTCTAATCTTGATCCCAGCTAAAGTGTTTAGGTCGATGGGACAAGATCTGTTGGAAGGTGGACCTTAAGGAATTCCACATCATCCAACTCGAGCATAGAACCAAAAATGATTTGAAGAACCATGGAAGATTGAAACCATCATGAAATTGCAGAACTTATTGTGAAATTTTCTCGCGAGTTGCCTGGTTTTCAAGAAAAGCTCATGTCCAAATGCGCCAGCAAGCTGGATTTCACAATAGGACTTATTTTTCTCTTTACTTTTTTTTTTTTTTTTAATGTCCTACTCTACTTGAAAAAGAAAATCTTGTTCAAGTATATGAATACTTCCAGTGGAACCATATCTGTAACAAGATGATAGATAAACTCATATGCAGGTTTGATAGATACTCTTTGATATGTACCTGTATATGATATGCCAACTGTCTTGATTTAGATGATGTCAGAAGATATTGAATAATTGAGCATTGGGATCCGATGACTGACTTGAACCAACATTCAATGTAATCTTGTCTTCCTTGTCTTTCCTCTATCATGAAATGCAAGTCTTCAGAGATGTGATCTTCATTCATAGAATCTGGTGATAGGCATGCATGAGACTTTTCAATCTCTGGTTCTAATAACTTCTCTTTATCAATAGACATCCATGATTCTTGGACCTTATCTGAGTCTTCTTCTTCTGGTTGTTGTTCTTCAATGATATTTGGTGAATTATTTTTCAATACCTCAGAATTGTAAGTTGATTGAGGTGTTTTATTGTCGGGGATATGAAATGGTTGTGTAGGTAGTGGAGTGGCGAATCTTTGGGGTGTTTGTGTGGATGGTAATGGGAAAGGTTGAATTGAGGTCAAATGAGGGTGATATTGATGTTGTGGTGGAGGCGAATGGTATGAATAACATTGATGATGGTATTGAGGATAGAGAGGGAAAGATTGAGGATATGGTGGATTTCCTTTATAGGGCCTTTGCCAACTTTGTTGCCAAGATTGGTTTTGAGGTTGGGATTGAGATGGCCAAGGTTTCCAAGGTTGGGTTTGAGGTTGGGATTGAGATGGCCAAGGTTGCCAAGGAAAGGGTGTTTTCCAATTACCTTGAGGTTGTTGTGCATAACCTTGAAACTGTGCATAAGGATATTGCATCATATTGGGTTGATGAGGCTACCATAGTCCTCTTGGAGCTACATAACAAAGTTGCTCTTGTGCTTTATTTGCTCCATTATCCTTCTGGTAAATTTCCTTCAACCCTGGTAATGATGGAAAATCTTCAGTAGTATGTGATCCTGCACAAATTTTACATATTTTAATGTTATCAAGTGGACAGTCATGCAAAGCATGTTTTTTTCTACATTTAGGGAAAAATATAAATGAAGCAACTTTTTGCTTGTTTTGCATTCTTAGCATGTCAGTTTGTTTATTTAAATTACCAAGAATGTCTAGCAAATTGTTAGGTTCAGTTTGACTTACCAATCTTGATGCTGACTTACTTACTCTTGCCATAAATGGATCTTGAGGGGATCTTACACACTTTGCTTTTCCTCTTGATATGTTCTTGCATAGTTCACAAATTTCTTGAAATGAAAATCGATAGACATCTCCTTTTCCCACAATATTAAGAAGATCAATCCATTCATCCTTTATAGCATTTAGTAGGAGAGTTTTTAATGCATCTGATCCTAAATTATGCAATTTAGATCTTTTGATATTATAAGTAAATCTCTCCACTAAATCTTCTAGGCTTTCATCCTCTTTTTGGTTCATCTTAAAGAATTCATTTCTAAGGTAGGGGTGCATGCAATAACCTTTATATTTTTCCAAAAATACTCTTTTCATATCATCCCATGTCCTTATAGAATTTGTTCCTAAAGTCATAAACCATCTAAGAGCTCTATCCTTCAATGTTGCCGGAAACAAATTCAATTTTTGCATGTGCAATGAGTAGCCATAAGATCTACAAATTATTTCAAATTCAAAAAGAAAGGTTTCCGGGTCTTCTGATCTCATACCTTTGAAGTTAGGAAGCACAAATGGATGGATGTTCTTCATTTGAACATTGATATCAGTTTCTTTAATGGGAAATCCAAAAGGATCTTCCTCATTTTCATCATCTCCATCCATTTTTTCAACCTCCTTTGTCACCTCTTCTTCTACCTGTAAAAATATGAATTCATGATGTGGATGTGTGGCCCTTACTACACCACATGATATAGTGGGTGTGGTAGGTGATTGAAGGTTTTTTTTTTTTTTTTTTTTGGATGTAGGAAATCAGGATACCTAGTTATACTTCCCCGGCAATGGCGCCAAAATGTTTGTGTTCAATTTAGTGTTCCTAAATTGAGTTCATTAATTGTCAACCAGGGCTAGTAAACTGTTGAAGTGTGGTGCACTATATGTGCCTAGGTATTTGTTTCTTACTATGTTGTGTTTAGTGTTTTCTGATGTTTTTGGTTTTATGGTTTTATGTTTGAAAAAGGAAAGAACTAAATGCTGGTGAAAAGAAGCTATTGGTTATATTAAAGCAGAACAAGGCCTAAACTATGGATGGAAAACAACAAATGCAAAGCTTGATAATGAATTCATTGCAAGGAAATGAATCACAACATGAGCTTGAACTTATCCAATTCATTCATTAAAGATGTGTTGGAAGAGCTTGAGAAATGGACAAGTTAAGTGTGAATGAAGTTCTCCTAAATAAACAATCAACTTACAATGTTACAACATCTCATCCATGGTTAAAGGTTTATTAAAACATATTTGGAAAAGAAAATTTGTAGCACAATAATATTTCTACTCTAAACTAACTTCTAATTCTGTTCTGCAACTCAATTTAGCACCACTAGGCCTCACTCAAAAGTTATAGGTTTCTTTTTAGAATAGTCCTTGAGAAAAGGCTTATTTGTGAAATGGTAAAAAGGTTGCAAAATACTCCAGGCCTTAGAATGATACTAGCTTCTGTCCAGATGATTATGTATTAATATGAGGTTGGAACAAAAGAAGTTTTGCAAATAATGAAGACCGTGGTATCTAAATTTAACAACTAATACAATTTAGAATGCAATGGATAACAACTAAAATGTAATGCTAATACAGTGAGCTAAGACTAAACTAGAGTGCTACTAATCTACTTGAAGTACAGTGAACAGAGTTAAACTAAAATGTCATTATCAAACTTGAAATGTAGTGACAGAGCTGAACTAAATGCAATCAACCTCCGGAGTGTTATGACTAAACTAACATGTAGCTAGTCTATTGGAATTCTACAGCCCATCTCGTTCAATGTGAATGATATTTTGGAAGAGTTTGTAAAAAACAATTATGGCTGTATTATTCAATGCAATTGAACATAAACATAAGATTTGAAAGCAAATACAATTAAAATCGAAGATACCACAACTGTTTCTTATTCATTGTTAATGATGTTTTGGAAGAGTTTGTAGGAGTAAGACCGGCTGTGACACTTAGTGTAAACAAGCATAAATCATAAAATTCGAAAGGAAATGCAACTAAAACCTACAACACCATAGCTATGCCTTATTCATCGTGATGATATTTTGGAAGAGTTTATAAGAGTAAGTCTAGCCGTGATGATTAATGTAAACAAGTATGAAACATAAACTTCAGAAATGTGCTTAAGGTAGAAATGAAAAACGAGACTAAAATACTTATCTAAACCGTATAAACAAAGCTTCTCAGGAGGCAGGGGCCCTCTACCACCGGAGTAGCACAAAACATCTACTTCAAGATTGACTCAGTGCTTTCAATAAAGTGATACTTCTTGCATTAGAGAGAAATTACTTCAAAATAGAGTGTTTTCGTACTTCTGAAATCTAGCAGTCAAATACAAAATCTAACTAGTGTTTCTCGATCTCCCGAGTCATACTTATAATAAGATTACATAAATAATCTTGAGAAAATAAAGGGATAAGTGTCTTTCCCACTTCTAATCAAATTGAAACTCTTATTGAAGGCCTCGTTCTTTATGTGGAGTCCGTGTCCTGATAGGAAACTACTGCTCAGTTTTAATCTCTTCCACGTGCATAACCGCTTGGAGATTCGAACTCAGACTTCGTGGAGAGAAAAAAATGATGAGGGAGTGCTATAGAATTTTCCCATATGATTTTTTCCTTCAGAAGACACCTGTAACCCTTTTAAACTCTAAAATAGCCGCGGAACGCGTGATCAGCCACGGAACGCCTGTATTTTGTAGCTATTTTGCAGAAAATTATTAAAACAACAAAAATCATGAAAATACAATATGTTAATCAATTTCATGTAACCTTTAAGCAATCCTAATCATTCTTCATTGATTTTAGGCTTATGAAGTGATAAAATAATGATGAAATGAAGTGAATGTTTGTAAAAGAGAAGGCAATTATAGGGCTCAACAAGATGTTTTGCACATGATTTTCAGCACAAAATATGTCACAAGTGTGTCCATTAGAAGAAGCTCAGAAAAATATTTCAAATGGTATATCACACTCCCATAACTGGCTCTAGGATTAGAAGATATGATCGAAATGAATAAGTGATTCTTGGTTATGCATGTTTTGAGGTCAGTTGCTGCACACAATGACAAGTTTAGTAAAAAATCAGTTTGTGAAATAATGGTAAGGAATTTTTCAAAAGTGAAAGAGTTTATTGTTCATCACATACCAAATAACCAAAACCTCCTTCAGTTTATGCACAGGTGCTACTATGTGGGATATATACAGTGATATTTAGAGCCTACATTAAAACAAAGAAATTTTTTCATATTTTTTACTGTTTTAGTCATTTTAGTGCGGGGCCATTTTACAATAGATGGAAATAAATTTTGCAAAACCAAATGATTTTTTTGTTAAAAACAACCCATATAACATAATCCTCTTTCAGTTTATTCACAGGTGTCACGAATTGGGATATGTGACTAGATCTTTACAACTCATTTTCACAAATTTAAAATTTTAATGATTTTCTGTTTTAGAGATGATTTTGTGGAACGGATTACGAGAAACGGGAAACTAATTTCCAAAATTTGAGAGAGGTTTTTCTCCAACATGACCTTATCTACAAAACATGCTTTCAATTTTGTAACAGGTGCTATGGTTTAGGAGATCCGAGTTCATCTTCAACACCTATTTTCAGAAATTCGGCCCAAGTTTAATGTAATTGATTCTATTTTGAAGAAAATGGTTGAGCTTAATTCCCTTAGTACAAGGATGAGAAAATGTATATATTTTATGAATTTCATAGTGTAGGAGTTGGAATTTGGTAGAAGGTTAGACTTTTTAGAAATCTTGGAGCTTCATTGTATACACATTTCAGCAGTTTGGCTAAGGAATGGACCAGTGGTTTGAAGCCCTTTATGGGATTCATGTGGCATCTTGCTTTGGTATTGTGTTTCATTTTTTAATTGTAAAATTACATGTGTTTTATGTATTCCATAATCTCTCTTTTCTTCATCTTAACTAACTCAAACAAGGATAAAGGTAGAATCCATTGAAAGTGTAGTGCTCTACCTTGGGTTTGTTTAGTTATCTATGTTTTCAATTGATTGAAAAGGATCCCTGAGTTCTTCATGCCCTTTTCAACTCCTCATCTGTCTAAAAACTCTCCATCTCACTCAATTTTAAGTACCAAATCACTTGCTACCTTGCCCCATAGAGATCTCTGCAAAACTGGGCCTCATTCCCCAGGCCCAAATCTGCCTTTCTCATTTGAGCCAACAAAACATCATCAAATTCAATCAAACACCTCTGGAAAAATACCTAGCCTAAAATAAGTCATCACATCAGTCATCTCAAGCCTTCATTCACCATATTTTTTGAGATTGACAAGGAGAGAGCCCTCTCCCGACCTAGTAGGGCTAGCTAATAGGTTAAGTGTGGTATGATGTTATCCTAGATCCTACCTTTCTCAGCCTGAGGTAGTTTTAGTCCCTAACATAGTGGTGACCATACTGGGGATGAAAATTTTATTTGTTTGTTAGTGTTATTTTTTTTTATAAACTATAGATGGAGCCTGAAGTTAGCCAGGTAGCCTTCGAACTGCACATTGCTTTGCGAGTGCATAAGTAGATAAAAATTGCTTCAGTCAATCTCCGGTCTAGTCTTATAAACTGAACATCTGACTTGCACACTACCCCATTACATTAAACTGGGGAAGAGGTGACAGATATTCTTTGGGAAAGATCATTCAAGTTGCAGATTTGATTGTTGATGGTGGACAGTAGTCAGACACATATGAAGGCTGAAACATTCACCTGGCAACTCCAACTCAATCCAGAGATTCCAGTGCTCACTGATCCATTCATGCATTAAAATAAAATGGTAGGGTATATGGAAAACCCTACACTTTGTGAATTTTTAAAAGAAGTTAGAGATCATTTAGTGGATTTTGAAGTTGATGAAGTATTTTTCATTGTCGTGCTTCAATTTTTGAGATCTTCGAAGTTTCCTCCTAAAGCTAAAACTAGTTTCTTTGAGTTAGTTGTTGAAATTTTTTGAGAAGGAGATTCAGTATTTAAATGATCAGATCCAATCATATGAATTTCGTGATCCCAAAAAGTTTTTGGAAACTCTCCCTCCAAAATAAGAAATAATAGAGCTACCCGTGGATATTTGCATTGATAGTTTGCAGATGGAAGCATGCATTGAGGAGTTGGGGCAGCAAACAGAGTCTGGTTTTTTCGATCCTATTGAAACGTACATGGAAATTTTTTTCAGTTTGAATGATAGATCAAATTGTCTTTTACATAACCAGACTCGTTATATGCATGTATGGATGTCAACATTTACATTTGTGTCCTAGTTGAAGCACTTTCAAGCAGCATCCTTGTCACAGTTACTTGATGGGTTGATCTGGCATTATAGCTTTACTTGATCTATTTTTTTTGCAGAAAATTAGGGTAGATTTGTAAATAAATAAGCTACCAAAGTCAACATTTCAGTTTCTGGTATTTTTTTATGTACAGGTTGCAGTATGTATATGTTTTTGGATTGGTATGAGTTGTTTTGGGTTTGCAGTTGTTTGACCATCTATGCCCAATGGATGAGGCACTTGGTCTACAGTGTTCTTAACACCTCCAAGGAGCTTCCATCCCCAATGGAGACGATGTTAGTTCCAGTCTTCGCAGCCTATCACCAGAGATCAACATGAGCTCTTACTATGTCTAGTTTTTTTAGATGTTTTGCACATGATGTTTAGAAAAAAACATGTCACAAGTGTGTCCATCAAAAGAAGTTCGGAAAAATATTTGCAACAGTATATCACACTCCCATAACTGGCTCTCGGATTAGAAGATATGATCGAAATGAATAAGTGATTCTTGGTTATGCATGTTTTGAGGTCAGTTGCTGCACACAATGACAAGTTTAGTACAAAATCAGTTTGTGAAATAATGGTAAGGAATTTTTCCAAAGTGAAAAATTTTATTGTTAATCACATACCAAATAACCAAAACCTCCTTCAATTTATGCACAGGTGCTACTATGTGGGAAATATACAGTGATATTTGGAGCCTACATTAAAACAAAGCAAATATTTCATATCTTTTACTGTTTTAGTCATTTTAGTGCGGGGCCATTTTACAATAGATGGAAAGTAATTTTGCAAAACCCAAGGATTTTTTTGTTAAACACAAGCCATATAACAAAAACCTCTTTCCATTTATTCATAGGTGTCACGAATTGGGATATGAGACTAGATCTTTACATCTCATTTTCACAAATTTAAAATTTTAATGATTTTCTGTTTTAGAGATTATTTTGTGGAACAAATTTCGAGCAACTGGAAACAAATTTCCAAAATTTGAGAGAGGGTTTTCTCCAAAATGACCTTATATACAGCAACCTCTTTCATTTTTGTAACAGGTGCTATGGTTTAGGATATACGAGTTCATCTTCAACACCTATTTTTAGAAATTCGGCCCAAGTTTAATGTTTCTGATTCTATTTTGAAGAAAATGGTTGAGCTCAATTCCCTTAGTACAAGGATGAGAAAATGTATATATTTTATGAATTTCATAGTGTAGGAGTTGGAATTTTGTAGAATTTTGGACTTTTGAGAAAGCTTGGAGCATCATTGTATACACATTTCAACAGTTTGGCTAAGGAATAGACCAGTGGTTTGCATCCCTTTATGGGATTCATGTGGCATCTTGCTTTGGTATTGTGTTTCCTTTTGTAATTGTAACTTTACATGTGTTTTATGTATGCCATCATCTCTATTTTCTTCATCTTAACTAACTCAAACAAGGATAAAGGTAGAATCCATTGAAAGTGCAGTGCTCTACCTTGGGTTTGTTTAGTTATCTATGTTTTCAGCTGATTGAAAAGGATCCCTGAGTTCTTCATGCCCTTTTCAACTCCTCATCTATCTAAAACCTCTCCATATCACTCAATTTTAAGTACCAAATCACTTGCCTACCTTGCCCCATAGAGATCTCTGCAAAACTGAACCTCATTCCCCAGGCCCAAATCTGTCTTTCTCATTTGAGCCAACAAAACATCATCAAATTCAATCAAACACCTTTGTACACATACCTAGCCTAAAATTGGTCATTACATCAGTCATCTCAAGCTTTAATTGGCCATATTTTCTGAGATTGACAAGGAGATAGCCCTCTCCCGACCTGGTAGGGCTAGCTAACAGGTTAAGTGTGGTATGATGTTATCCTAGATCCTACCTTTCTCAGCCTGACGTAGTTTTAGGCCCTAACATAGTGGCGACCATACTGGAGATGAAAATCTTATTTGTTTGTTAGTGTTCTTTATTTTAGAAACTACAAACAGATTCTGTAGTTATTCAGGTAGCCTTCAAACTGCACATTTCTTTGTGAGTGCATAAGTAGATAAAAGTTACTTCAGTCAATCTCTGGTCTAGTCTTATAAACTGAACATCTGACTTGAAAATTGCCCCATTACATTAAACTGGGGAAGAGGTGACAGATCTTCTCCGAGAAAGATCATTCAAGTTGCAGATCTGATTGTTGATGGTGGACAGCAGTCAGACACATATGAAGGCTGAAACATTCACCTGGTGACTCCAACTCAATCCAGAGATTCCAGTGCTCACTGATCCATTCATGCACTAAAATAAAATGGTAGGGTATGTGGCAAACCCTACACTTTGTGAAGTTTTAAAAGAAGTTAGAGATCAGTTAGTGGATTTTGAAATTGATGAAGTATTTTTCATTGTCGTGCTTCAATTTTTGAGATCTCCGAAGTTTCCTCCTAAAGCTAAAACTAGTTTCTTTGAGTTAGTTGTTGAAAAATTTGAGAAGGAGATTCAGTATTTAAATGATCAAATCCAATCATATGAATTTTGAGATCCCAAATTTTTTTTGGAAACTCTCCCTCCTTCAAAACAAGAAATAATAGAGCTACCCATGGATATTTGCATTGATAGTTTGCAGCTGGAAGCATGCATTGAGGAGTTGGGGTAGCAAACAGAGTTTGGTTTTTTCGATCCTATTGCAATGTACATGGAAATTTTTTTCAGTTTGAATGATAGATCAAATTGTCTTTTACATAACCAGACTCGTTATATGCATTTATGGATGTCAACATTTACATTTGTGTCCTGGTTGAAGCACTTTCAAGCAGCATCCTTGTCAGAGTTACTTGATTGGTTGATCTGGAATTACAACGTTACTTGATCTATTGGTTTTTTAGAAAATTAGGGTAGATTTGTAAATAAATAAGATGCCAAAGGCAACATTTCAGTTTCCGGTATTTGTTTATGTACAAGTTGCAATATGTATATGGTTTTGGATTGGTATGAGTTGTTATGGGTTTGCAGTTGTTTGACCATCCATGCCCAATGGATGAGGCACTTGGTCTACGGTGTTCTTGACACCTCCAAGGAGCTTCCATCCCCAATTGAGCCGATGCTAGTTCCAGTCTTCGCAGCCTGTCACTAGAGATCAACGTGAGCTCTTACTATGTCTGGTTCTGTTAGATGTTTTGCACATGATGTTCAGCATAAAACATGTCACAAGTGTGTCCATCAGAAGAAGCTCAGGAAAATATTTCCAATGGTATATCACACTCCCGTAACTGGCTCCCAGATTAGAAGATATGATCGGAATGAATAAGTGATGCTTGGTTATGCATGTTTTGAGGTCAGTTGCTACACACAATTACAAGTTTAGTACAAAATCAGTTTTTGAAATAATGGTAAGGAATTTTTCAAAAGTTAAAGAGGTTATTGTTCATCACATACCAAATAACCAAAACCTCCTTCATTTTATGCATAGGTGCTACTATGTGGGAGATATACAGTGATATTTGGAGCCTACATTAAAACAAAGAAAAAATTTCATATTTTTTACTGTTTTAGTCATTTTAGTGTGGGGCCATTTTACAATAGATGGAAAGTAATTTTGAAAAACCCAAGGAGGTTTTTGTTAAACACAAACCATATAACAAAAAAATCTTTAATTTTATTCACAGGTGTCACGAATGTGGATATGTGACTAGATCTTTACAGCTCATTTTCACAAATTTAAAATTTTAACGATTTTCTATTTTAGAGATGATTTTGTGGAACAGATTTCGAGCAACTGGAAATTAATTTACAAAATGTGAGAGATTTTTTTCTCCAAAATGACCCTATATACAAAAACCTCTTTCCTTTTTGTAACAGGTGCTATGTTTTAGGCAATACGAGTTCATCTTAAACACCTAGTTTCAGAAATTCATCCCAAGTTTAATGTAACTGATTCTATTTTGAAGAAAATGGTTGAGCTCAATTCCATTAGTACAAGGATGAGAAAATGTATATATTTTATGAATTTCATAGTGTAGGAGTTTGAATTTGGTAGAAGGTTGGACTTTTGAGAAAGCTTGGAGCTTCATTGTATACACATTTCAGCAGTTTTGCTAAGGAATAGACCAGTGGTTTGCAGCCCTTTATGGGATTCATGTGGCATCTTGCTTTGGTATTGTGTTTCCTTTTGTAATTGTAACTTTACATGTGTTTTATGTATGCCATCATCTCTCTTTTCTTCATCTTAACTAACTCAAACAAGGATAAAGGTAGAATCCATTGAAAGTGCAGTGCTCTACCTTGGGTTTGTTTAGTTATCTATGTTTTCAGCTGATTGAAAAGGATCCCTGAGTTCTTCATGCCCTTTTCAATCCTCATCTGTCTAAAACCTCTCCATCTCACTCAATTTGAAGTACCAAATCACTTTCCTACCTTGCCCCATATATATCTCTGCAAAACTGAGCCTCATTCCCTAGGCCCAAATCTGCCTTTCTCATTTGAGCCAGCAAAACATCATCAAATTCAATCAAACACCTTTGTACACATACCTAGACTAAAATAAGTCATCACATCATTCATCTCAAGCTTTCATTGGCTATCGATTCTGAGATTGACAAGGAGAGAGCCCTCTCCCGACCTAGTAGGGCTAGCTACCAGGTTAAGCGTGGTATGATGTTATCCTAGATCCTACTTTTCTCAGCCTGAGGTATTTTTAGGCCCTAACGGTGTGTAAAGATACCACTTCTCCAGGCTATTAAGAATTTCCCTATATACAATAGTCTCATCAAAGAAAAGTGCTTCAAGAAACCTGGAAGGAGGAAGAGAGATACCCCTACCATCAATGTGGTAGGACAATTGTCTTACCTGATGTCGGGGAAGGTGATATTTACAAAATACCTGGACCCTAGTAGTCGAGTTTTTGATGTACATATAGATGGCGTCATAGTCCTCAACACTCTGATTGATTTAGGGTCTTCCATCAATATCATGACCAAGGAAACTATGTTGAAACTTAATCTCCAAGGGAATTTCAGGAAAACCACAACAGTTCTGCAACCTATAGATCAGTCCACAATAACTTGGGAAGAAATTGTTGAGGATGTTATGGTTACCCTTGACTCTTGGGAGTATCCTCCATATTTATTCATCCTACAACCAACAACCAAGTTTAATGGTTATCCTCTCATCTTAGGGAGACCTTGGTTAGCCAATGTAGACGCTTATATTAGTTGTCGGGCTGAAAACATGACTATCAAAAATGGGCCCTTGTCTAAAAAAATAGTGTTATATCCTCCAGCCCAGCCTTCCATTGATCATGATCTCCATATATGGTTTGAGGATGAAGAAGATGAGTTATATAACACTGCCCCTATGTGCTCCATTGATGCTATCCTTAGAGGGGGGCATCTTGATGAAGATGAACTCATCGACCATGCCATTCAAAACCAGTCCTCCACTAACAGTCCCCTCGAAACCCTAGTCAAAGAGCATGAAATAAAACCTTGGATGGAAGTGAAATCAGTTGAGACAACCTCTGAAACAACCTAGGCTACCGAGTTTGGCCCAGCCAGATATATGAAAATCAACCCAAACCTCTCAAATGAAGAGGAGAAGCAGCTATGCCATCTTTTGAAAGAAAATCTTGAACCATTTTCTTGGGATTACAAGGGCATGAAAGGGGTGCATCCTTCAGGTTGTAGACATAACATTTACATCAAAGAAGGATGTAAGCCTGTGAGACAACCCCACAAAAGAATGAACCTGGCTCTAAATGACATAGTCAGATAAGAGCTACAGAAAATATTGGATGCAGGGTTCATATATCCTATATCCGACAGTGAGTGGGTATCTCCTCTTATCCTAGTGTAATATTCCAAATTTAGCATACAACTAATTGGAATATTGATTTTTTCTTTTTACACCTAGGAGATGAATAAATGGGTAAGGAGGCGCATACATGTCAAAAATAGGAATAAAATCCCTTATGATGTGAAAATGGATCATTATTATGGCTAGATTTCACACCCTCATGTGTGAAAAGGGATATTTTCATGTGGACAAGGTCAAGTTTGACCAAGTCAACATCGCTGGAAAGGAAGGTGGAGATCATCTATGGAGACAGCGCAGTGATAGTGGGAGGAAGATTCCTTGGTGGAGGAAACCCTAATGAGTGGGACCCATGGTGAGAGGGCTTCCATTTGTATAAAAGGAGGGCAAGGCAGCCATAGCAAGAGATGAAATGGATTATTGAATTTGTGGTCTATATGACTATTGTGCTTTCTTCAACTGTTTAGTTTAGATTGATGTGTTGCTTAGCACAAGGCATTCTTATTTAGTAATTCCTTCTCCTTTCAAGAGAGGCCTCTTGAGGGAGCTTGCACTTCATTTCTCCACATTTAGGCTTAAGGCCAAGCCACCTCCTTCAGCTACAACATTAGTTCTACAGAGTATAACGTTGTGTTGTAGGGTGTTGCAGTGGAGGTTTCACAACACCACTTCCAGAGCTTAATTTTTAGAGGATGAATATTTCTTTCCTTTGGGAGATTAGTGAGGAAGCCTTTGGAGAATATTTTAGATCTTGGAAATTTTCCAATACATTTTCTATCTCGTACAACCCAGTCCCTCTCCTTGATTGCGTTATTTTCAGTGAGAATTTGCAGTAAGGATTTGTAGTGATTGTATGAGGGTGAGTTCTCCAGTGTTAGGATCAACCTTTCACTTGGAAGATCCATTGGAGGAGGTTTATTCATCTTGTGCAGCATCTTCAGCCATCTCCATCTAGTTCTTGAGTTGCAGCTGCTATTCAGTCCTAGGACTACAACTCCGGCATTTTTTGTAATTTTTCATATTTCGAGAAATCCTTTCCGGATTGTCTTGGAATTGTCTTTGGGGGTTTAGATCTTGCTCCCAACATTGTATGAGCTGTACATTTCCATATCTATGTATTGACATACTCCAGCTATAGTTTTCTCTAACAAAACTATGTTGTCATAGCCTTGGGCATTTTCTGTGTAGAAATATACTTCATATTTCATGTACATGCTTTCTTGAGGCTTGTATTGCCTAGCTTGATTGATTATTTCCTCAATATATTGTATACATTTTGTTGTTGTAACATTAATATGATGACTATGTGCTATTCTTACATTTTATGTGTTGATTTATCACTACTACTCCAGTTTTGTGTTCATGTATTGCTGCATCCCCATTTTTGGATATTATAGTGGTATCAGAGCATAATATTGGATCAGTCTATGGATCTCAACCATTATGCTATCAAGAAGACAAGAAAAATACTCCATTATTTGGAGGAAAGAAGGAAGAGAGGCTCTCCAAGCTTATTTCTCAAACTATGCATAGCATTAAAGGAGATTTGTTAAATCCCTATATTAATAGTGTAGTCCCTTATTATGTTAGTGTATCCCCCCTTATTGTTATTTTTGTACCCCTATAACCCCCATATTTTTATTATTGTGCCCTTACATTATTATTGTTAGGTCGGATAGGGTTACATTGTGGCCCCACTAAGATTACATTTTGGCCCCATGGAATCCTATATATAGAAAGGAGGTTTTTTCATTTGTATCATCCAAGAATTGTTCATTCATGTAATGTATTAGAGGTTTCCCCCTCGAAGTGACTTATTTCTAAGGAATTGATATCTCTTTTCTTCTATTTTTGGAGCTGGTTTCACAACATTTAGTATCAAAGCTTTGGATTCTAGGGTTTTTCTACTCCTAACAGGTCATCATGGAATTTTCGCTATAGATTTTTTTACACGAAGGTTAAGAAGATGAAATTTTTAGAGTGCGAAGCCAAAATATCGAGGAACATCTTCACAAAATTTCAGAGCTTGGTTCACAATATTTTTGGATATATGATCTATGGAAGTTAGGGATTTCTGCAGGCTCCTGAATTTCACTTAAAACGGTCATCACGGAATTTTCACTATAACTTTATTTCTACGAAGGTTTAGAAACTGAAATTTTTATAGTGCGAAGATAAAATCCCGAGGAACATCATCGAAAAATTTCAGATCTTGTTTTGTAACATTTTTGGAGATATAGTCTATGGAAGTTAGGTCATTTTCAGGCTCCCAAATTTCATCTCAAAGAGGTGATCGTGGGAAAATATTCATAACGTTCTCTCTGAGCATCAAATTGGAATTCTGTAATAAGTGGCCAAAAGTAAAAAGACTCTAGTTTCCTTTCTATAAATTTCAGAGCTGAAGGAGGAAACAGTGACACGTGGTAAGTCGTACAAGTTCGCTCTACTGAACCAGTCCATAATTAGGTCATCGTAGGAGATTGGGTACAAATTTGTCTTCAATAATCCAAATCAAGCCAGACCTATGGAATTTGAAAGAGAATTCAAAGGGCTAAATTGGTACCAAATTTCAAATATTAAAGATCCGAAATCACAGAGATAATTGAGTTTCAATATCGAGCTCCTCAAAAGCAAGAAAAAGGTGTGTATTTCGTTTTTAAAATTGCATAACATTTGTTTGAAAAATCAGTTTGAAGTGATTCCAAGGACATATTTTAGAATTTTTATCAGTATTGGGCTCTATAATGCCTCCAAAAAGTAATTCCATACCCATTAATCCCTCAAAAAGCTATACTATGACACATGAAGAGGAAGAATTGCAGTATGAGATATCAAAATTACGGTACCAAGTGCAACAAATTTCAATCTTACGAAGAGCAACCGAAGATGACATAGATGGTTTAAAAGCATAAATGGTGGCTAATTTGGATGGTTTGAAGGATCAAATAATAGCTAATATGGATGATAAATTAGTGGAATATCACATCGAGCATCAACAACAAGTTCTCCAACTCTCAAAGGATAACCTAACTTTGGTGCAAAATCTAATGAAACAATAGGAATATCAACATCACATCAAAAGAAGTTCTGAAGAAGTCACATAAACAAGAAATTTACAAGTACGATCAATTTCAGGGTATCTTAGCAAGTGGAAGAACTTTCCTGTAGAAGATTCCACATGGGAGGATGAGAATTTTATACAGAAGCATCAAGAAATAATCAAGCGTTGAGGACAACACTTGTTTGAAGGAGAGGAGCATGTTAAGTCCCTATATTAATAGTGTAGTCCCTTATTATGTTAGAGTATCCCCCCTTATTTTTATTGTTGTACCCCTATAACCTCCATATTGTTATTATTGTGCCCTTACATTATTATTGTTACGTCGGCTAGGGTTACACTATGGCCCCACTAGCATTACATTGTGGCCCCATGGACTCCTATATATAGAAAGGAGTTTTTTTCATTTGTATCATCAAATGATTGTTCATTAATTTAATGTATTAGAGGTTTCCCTCTCAAAGTGGATTATTTCTAAGGCGTTGATATCTCTTTTCTTCTATTTTTGGAGCTGGTTTCACAACAAGATCTCAAAAAGATGAGAAGGGAGATGTGTATAGAATCTCCAAGAGAGTTTTGATTTGAAGAAAACTCTATATTTTCATATGATGAGTGTAAGCATGCAGCCACACACTATGATGCACAACGCAGTCATATGTCTAGATTTTCTATGAGAGAGATAGAAGAAGAAGAAATGCCTAGGAGGGAAACTCTTAGTGATTTTATGAAAGAATATGAATCTCAAACTAAGAAGTTTAGAGATCATATCACTTTCCTAGAGTTTTGCAAGATCAAGGTGGAGAGGATCAAGCAGCATGACATGGGTAGATTTTATCTATCTACTTTTGGTGGTTCACCTAAATGTTCAGCTAGATCTTGGGTGGAAGAGCTAGATGCCTATTTGCAGTAGCACCAAATTTCTGAAGATGAAGCCATCAAAGTTGCAGCTATGCATTTTATAGGTAAGACATATTCTTGGTGGATATTTGAGTCTTTTTCATTAAACAATGTAAATAATTATTCTTATGCAAATTTCATTAAGAGGGTAGTAGAAATATTTGATGGAAAAACTTTTGAAACACATGTGGTGGAGCTAAATAAACCTAAGCAAACAAAAAATTTGCATGTGATGGAGGAAACTATAAACTCAACTCCACTTCAGGAAACTATTATGGAGGCTGACATATTGCATAACACCTTACTAGAGGCAAGACCTCTATCTCATATTCATGAACAAGTGGGCATGCAGATCCCATTTTCAAAGGAGGATCCAGTTATTGAGAAGTTTCCCATTCATATTGAAGAGGAAGAGAAGGTTGGGGGCAACAACGCTGTCACATCTAGAGTATATCTAGCAGCTCATGCACAGGTAGAGGGAGCACATGCTCCAAAAAGAGGGATTCTTGTATCATTGCAAGAAATTCCCTAGGATCTCATATGTGGAGATCAAAGCATAACCCATGATCAGCATGTACCATTGTTGAAAGATTGTGAAACCATGTAGCTAAAAGGAGGAGGTAGGGAGGATGACCAACATAATTTTATGAAGAGTACACACCCCTATCTATTTCATAGGGTTGATACAGAGAAGAGGGATACTAAATTGTGCAGTGAAGGAAGGGACAAGTCTGTCCATTCATGTAATAGTCTACTCTTGATCTTGATGTCTCATCGCATGGAGGCATTTCACCGAGGATACCACTAGATCAGTAGATGATGAGGGATGATTTACATTTGGAGGAACCACTTATTGATTCTAGAGGGGTGAGGACCTTGGGGTAGTGTGATACAGCATTGAGAGCCTTGGGTAGACTCAAGGAGAGGAGAGGCATTCTCTCAACATCATCATTACCCAATCTCATTTCAGATTCTATGCCGTGGCAGGAGCAACATGGGAATGATAGCAACCTTTCAACTTGCATCTTTGACATGGGATGTTTCAAGGAGGAGGATAGCCATATGATAGATATTATTTGTGATAGATCATAAACAATGTCACTATGGATGTAATATCCCAAAATTGGGATTGCACAACAAGCCTACTGAAATAATGCTTCTGGGAGATTTATGCACATAAATGAGTTTGCAGCCCTAGGATCCCTTATATCAGTAGATATGGAGTCTAGATCCAAAAGGCGAGCAAAAAGAAATCAAACTAGGTGTGGTAAACATATCTCCCACCACTTAGTCTAGCTGAAAAACACCCTACAAGAGGGGTTGCAGCTATTCACAACAAACTACTTCAGAAATAATGCAGTCTTGGAAAGCATGAGTAGGAGGCCATCAAATAAGATCAAATTTTGAATATACAACAGAAAATCAGATTTAAAAATGATGCTCTTACATTATACAGTAGAATACAAAAGACAAGAGAGAAGGAAATCTTCAGAAAAGAAGGCTGCAACATATGTATATACTGCAAAATGGCTTAACAACATTATTTTATGGATATGTAGTAGATGAATGTTACACTTCAGATCTAGAGCATATCTGTGTACAAAATATCAGATCCATTTCATATCTGTACAGTAGAAAGGCTCTATTAAAAGATCCCCTTGGGGTTTTGACCAAATCATGCATTACAAAGAGTAGATCTGAGTTTTAAGTAGCAGATCTGCAATATTATTCAGAAATTTCTGAAGATAACTTGACATTAAAAAATCAGATCTAAACATAACATGGATCAGCAAAGTGAAATGTAAAACCCATCACCAGAGATCTCTCATTAAAAATGGGATCAAAACACCCTGCAACACCTCAACTGAAAATAACGCAATCCCTCAAGGGAAACTATGATGTAGCTTGAATAATATAGTTGGCCTGATGCCAAGATACAAATCAAAAGCTCAAACAACTGATGCACTCTTCCAAGAGGTTAAAATACACACTCACTGAGAAGAGGCACCAATACAAGCTAGATATGAACAGATCTAGTGTTCCACTTGCTACAGCCTACAAAAGCAACCAAACCCTCACTGGATCTACATTGCAATTGGAAGTAGATCTTGGAGAAATTCCTAATAGTGGATGAAATCAACAATAATCCTCCAAGAATCCTCAATGGAAGAGGTGAAATCCCTGCATAGGAACTCCAAGTGCTAAGCAGCACTATTCTCCACTGAACAACAAAGAATGGTATTTGTCTAAACAGAAAAGATACTCAGAATTATAGATAGTCAACAACCTTTTCTTGCTGCCTTCCCCTTCCTATTATAAGATGAAAGCCTTTGCAAACCCTAAACCACCTCGATGAGTTATCTCCTTTCACATGAGGGGCCTCCTTCTAGAACCGCGTTGTCCCTTCATAAGGTACATTGTATCTAGATAGCGTTGTAGATTTGGTCAAGGCTGACCCAGTCTCATAGCTCAAACCCCTTTCACACATGAAATTGATTTGTTTACATGGCCCAGATTTATCCATGTTCATATGGGAATTGATTTATTCATTCTTTTAGGAGTTTTACATGTCCTCCTTTATTCATTTATTCGTGCAACATAAAATGAGACAAAATTGCATATTTCTCCTAGCTTAGACTAAGTAGGAATATTACAGTCCTCCCCTCCAAAATGTTGCTTGTCATAAAGCAACTGATAGGGTGAGAGCTATAGTACTTCCCCTCCCTCATGGATTACACCATCAATTATCAAGTCCTCATCATAAGCCAAGTGTTCATCAAGCCAATACATCATGAATTTTTCCTCCAAGGTCAACATAAGATGTGCATAGTCCATCCCACCAGGAGTAAAGAATTCAATAGAAATGAGCATGGCTAGAGCAATGCTCCATCTAAAACATGTAGCATGAGGTATAGGGAGAAGTTCCATCCCATATGGTACATACAATCTTCCCATCCCCCCTCCATAAAATCCCATAAACAGTACAACTATATCATCCAAGTATGGAAGTAAGACTACATATATGAAAATAGAAATCTGAGCTTGGGGAGGTGGGTCAAAATCCCACATGTGATGCCAACGTAGTGCATCTCTTGCCTATATTGGATCTAGGTGTGGCAAGTGGCATTCCCACCACACATTTTCTGCATGAGTTACATTAACATGGCTGAAGATGTTAGATATTTTTGGTGCCTTTGTAAAGCACCCATCATGAAAAGGAATCTCCCTTTGCACAACAAGGGAGTGGCCAAGTTAAAAATTTCTATTGGCCCAGCAAAAGCCATGAGATCCACATGATCTCTCACTCCCTTTAGGATTCATATCCTACAAAAACATGGTAAAATAATGTGACAAATTAGAAAATAATTTTTTCTCTACATGATCAAATCTTTTACCATTAGAATTCCTCATACACATGGAGTTGTGCATGGGAATTCCCCCTCTCTCCAAAGAAGGAAGAAATGGCTAAAATGACTATTGCATAGAGTCCATTGGCTGTCCCAACTCCACATAGCTCATGCACTCTTGAAAGTGTTGATGTAGTTCCTCTCTCAAGCCTTCCCAATCAAATCTCCTCATGATCAGGGTATAGATCTTCATTGAATGCATATGGCTGAGAAAGAATTCTTTGTGTGCCCCTTGTAGTATCTTATGCTTGATCTTGGAAGCTCTATCCAAGAAGACCCTACCATGATGATATATGACTCCCCCTTGGACTAAGTAGCCCTCTTCTTGTTGCATGTCATCTAGTATCATTCCTGTGTGGAGATCTTTGGAATACTCTACAAGCAGGTGAGATTTCCAATACAGATCCACACTGTTCAACAATGACAACATTGATGATACATCCATGGAGGTGCCTATCATGTTTCTGATCTCTTCTTTGAAATATCTCATGCCAAAGATGTGTGTTGGAAGGCTGATCCTCCCATTCTTCTCCTCCCATAGCGCAGATCTAGGAAAGAAAGAGGGTGACAGTGATGCAGGAAGAAGATTCCCCTCACTCTTGAGTTTTCCCAAGCCCTCCAGTGTTGTAGCTTGGTCTCCCATTGCTCCAATCCCTCATGGATCTAGATTTGGAGTAGCACTTGGTGAGACCTCCCCCACAAGATCTGAATCTGATGGCCTCCCAGGTGGTTTTCCACTAGATAGAAATGTCCCTTGCAAAATTCTCATGAACATAAGAGAAAGGACTGTGATATCCTTGCTTCCACTGCGCAAATCCATCTCTTTTTTTTGTGTGGAAGTGCTAGGTGAGGGATAATTATGCATGCCTTGGATCATTTTGGGTTTACCACTCTTCATGTCCACCCACTCCATCTGCAAAGCTTTCCAATTAGTGGTGAGTTTCCCCAATGTAATCAACCATTGGACACCCAAAATGATATTGGTGTCTGGTATGTCAACTACAAAAAAGTGATCCACCAAAGTGTAGGACCCCATTATGACTGAGAGTGATGGGACATATTGCATGCATTGCATTGTCCTATCTCATGGGACCAAAACAGAGAATCCCTCAAAAGTATTAGTGGGATTTCTCTCCTTTGCACAAGATGAGCATCAATAAAGTCGTGGGTTGCCCCACTATCAATTAGTACAGATACCCTTTGATTCATGATTGAACTTTGTACTCTTAGGGTCAAGTACTTAGGTACTCCTCTCAAAGATGCAAGAGTTCCACCTATTGAGCAAAGGCTCCATCCCCATCTCCAGATGGTGTTGGATCTCCCTCAACATTATCAGCGCTATGACCCTTTCTTGGTTCATCATCTTCATCTTCCTCCTCAAAATATGAGAAGACTTCTATGTAGTGTGCTTTCCCAATAGTACATCTATGTCTAGGTGCCCATGACTCTTGGCAAGTGAAAAATAGTCTCTTCTTTCTTAGCTCCCTCCTGACTTCAATATCAAGAGGCTTCTTGAATGAGCTCTCCTTGGAAGGAGCAACTTTTTCTTCCTTCCCTTTAGAAAGGTGAGGGGCCTTGCTCTGGAAAGTTTCCTTAGCTTTTGGCAAGGCATCTTGGATGTCTCTAGCCCACTTAATGGAATCATGAAAAGTGATGGGCTAGGTAGATTTAACTAACCCATGCAAAGGTTCATCCAAGCCATCAATGAACATGTACACCCTCCTTGCTACAGACAGATCAAGAACCATAACAGATAATCTCAGAACTCAGACATATAAGTTTCTGCATTTCTTGATTGCTTTAACTTTGCAAGGCTCATGAAAGGTGCTTCTGGATCATTTCTGTCAAACCTCTCCACCAGTCTTCTAGTGAATTCAGAATAGGCAGTCAAATTGGCATGGCCCAATGTAGACAACCCATGGAACCACCAATTATGTGCTTCACCTTCAAAGTGCAGCACTGCAACCTTGATGGCTTCAATCTAGGGGAATTTGTTCAACTGAAAGTAGATGTCCAGCTTTTATACCCATGCCTTGGAAAAACTGGTGAATGACCCATCAAAATTGGGTAAAAATAATCTACCCATAGAGTGATGTCTATCATGATTATGGAAGAACCCACCATCTCTATACTAATGCCTTGGTCTTCTTTTGTCCTTGAGGTGCAAAAATCTTAGAAACCCAAGTGGTCTTTCAATCTCTGATTTTGAGATTCATATTCCAAAAAGTAGTCTTAAAGGGATGCTTGCTCTTGTGGTACTTCATTCTCCATAGCCAAGAAGGTAGGCATAGTAGAGAATTGTGGAGCTTGTGGCTAGTTCACTGGTTGACCAGTCCAATGGCGAGACATGCCAGAGATTTCCCCAGGATGAAATCTCCGAGGAGATTACCTCATTCTGTCCATTCTCATCTCTTTGATCTCTCTAGCAAGATCTTGCATGGCCACCAAAATATTTCTTGCAAACTCTTCTCCTTCTTTATCACTTCCAGTTTCACGGGCTTTACCCCTCTCTTGATCCTCAGTGGTGTAATCAAACTTCTTGTGGCTTCTGTTGTGATACCTCTTCTCCCTCTCATTAAGAGGCTCATATTATTATGAATTCAGCATGGCTATGATTATCCAATGAAATCACAGGCTGTGCCAAGAAAGGAGCTCTGATACCACTGTAATATCCCAAAATTGGGATTGCACAACAAGCCTACTGAAATAACACACTTCTGGGAGATTTATGCACTGAAATGATTTTTTAGCCCTAGGATCCCTTAGATCAGTAGATATGGAGTGTAGATCCAAAAGGGGAGAAAAAATAAATCAAAATAGGTGTGGTAAACAGATCTCCCACCACCTAGTCTAGCTGAAAAACACCCTACAAGAGGGGCTACAGCTATGCACAACAAACTGCTTAAGAAATAACTCAATCTTGGAAAGCATGAGTAGGAGGCAATCAAATAAGATCAAATTTTGAATATACAGTAGCAAATCAAATTTACAATGATGCTTTTACATTATACAGTAGAATACAAAAGACAAGAGAGAAGGAAATATTCAGAAAATAAGGCTGCAACATATGTATAAGCTGCAAAATGGCTTAACAACGTTATTTTATGGAGCTGCAGTAGCTGAATGTTACACTTTAGATCTAGAGTAGATTTTTGTACAAAAGATCAGATCCATTTCAGATCTGTACACTAGCAAGGCTCTATTACAATATCCCCTTGGGGTTTTGACCAAATCATGCAATACAAAGAGTAGATCTGAGTTTTAAGTAGCAGATTTGCAATATTATTCATAAATTTATGAAGATGACTTGACATTAAACATATCAGATCTAAACAGAACATGGATCAGCAAGCTAATCCATGGATCACCAAAGTGAAAGAAAAGCCCAGCACCAGAGATATCTCATAAAAAATGGGATCAAAACACCCCGCAACACCTCCACTAAAAATAACAAATCCCTCAAGGGAAACTACATTGTAGCTTGAATAACAGAGCTGGCCTGATGCTAAGATACAAATCTGAAGCTCAAACAACTGATGCACTCTTCCAGGAGGTTAAAAGACACACTCGCTCAGAAGAGGCACCAATACAAGCTAGATCTGAATAGATCTAGTGTTCCACTTGCTGCAGCCTACAAAAGCAACCAAACCCTCACTGGATATGCATTGTAGTTGGAAGTAGAGCTTGGAAAAATTCTTGATAGTGGATGAAATCAGCAAGAATCCTCCAAGAATCCTCAATGGAAGAGGTGAAATCCCTGCATAGGAACTCCAAGTGCTAAGTAGCACTATTCTCCATTGAACAATAGAGAATGGTATTTGTCTAAACAGACAAGATACTCAGAAATATAGATAATCAACAACTTTTTCTTATTGCCTTCCCTTTCCTATTATAAGATGAAAGCCTTTGCAAACCCTAAACCACCTCGATGAGTTAGCTCCTTTCACGTGAGGGGCCTCCTAGAACTACGTTGTCCCTTCATGAGGTACATTGTATCTAGACAACATTGTAGATTTGGTCAAGGTTGACCCAGTCTCATATCTCAAACCCCTTTCACACCTGCAATTGATTTGTTTACATGGCCTAGATTTATCCATGTTCATAGGGCATTGATTTATTCATTCTTTTAGGAGTTTTACATGTCCTCCTTTATTCATTTATTCATGCAACAGAAAAATGAAACAAAATTGCATATTCCTCCAAGCTTAGGCTAAGTAGGAATATTACAATGGAGGATAGATCCATATTGGAAATCCTAGCTATTGGTATATTATTCCAAGGATATTTTTATTGTATGATATTGGATGACTAGTTGCATGAAGAGGGATATTCAGTCAGAGATGGGGTCATCTACTACCATAGTAGGATCTTCTTATTTAAAGCTTCCAAGCTCAAGGAGAAGCTACTACAAGCAGCTCATGAATATTTCCTTTTCAGCCACACTTATTCCATGAGAGCATACCACACCATCATGCAGGATTACATTTGGGAAGGCTTTGAGGAGGAGATATATCATCATTTGAGGAGATGCATGGATCATGTGGAGATGGAGGAGATACATAACTCTTTGGAAGATTTAACACAACTACCTCTTTTCTCTTTGAGAATGAGAGGGGATTCATCTATGAGCCACTCCATTTGCATGGGAAAAACATATGGTAAGGATACTGTTTGGTTGCATAATGATTTGTATGATGAATATGTGCATTCCTTAACCATATATGTGCAGGACATTGCTCCAAGGAGGAGCATTTTTTCTTCTAAGCTTCATGGTATACTTGAGGCCATAAGCAGTTTTGGTGATGGCCACTCCCTAGGAGGTCTTGGGGACATGATATCTTATGCAGAGCATGCTCACTTTGCACCATACACCATACACTTTCTCCAAACTTGTGAGGATATTGGGGCAGAAAGCAAGTGGTTGGGAAACCACACATCATGCCATTTTCTAATGCAGTTGAGAGTAAAACTATGATGGTTGAATTTGAGGGACCATTGTACTTCTCCTTTGCTACATATTGCAGTAGTATGATTCTCATTATGGTTCCCTATGTTGTTGTTGTTCTCATCTTGGTGGGGAGCATGTTGGGAAGAGAGACATATTGGTTGGATGTGTCCTTGGGGGAAGAGATGTCCCACACTTTTTGCATTACATGTTCCAAGGGGAGAATGGGAGGTGACATGGCCACTACAGTAAAACACTTACTTCTTTATGAGGTGAGAGATGGGATTGATTGGATGCCATATGGTGATGATTTCATATCCATCACATATGGGATAGTCTGGTCCAGCATGATTCATAATGTTGGAGGGAAGATCTTTGGAGATCTAGTCTTATTCTTGCCCCTTGAAGGAAAAATTATTGCAGCCAAAGATCAAAAAATGCTCTAAAATTATCATAAGTGGAGAGAGGGATAGCATGGGGTGGGATATTTTTTCTACCATGATCATATATTCAGCCCACCTACATTGCAAGGGCCAAAGGTGGAGGAGGATTTTCAGGAGTTGCCATGTTGGGAGGTAACTCATTTTGTATGGATGATAGCTTGGGAATGGGAGATTCATATGGGGATGGTAGATTCCAATCTATATCAGACCGCATGCCTCAAGAAGGCCTTTAGACAACCCATTGTTGAATCCATGGATGTTTTACTTTTACATGATGATAGCTATTTGGGATGCTCACCAAAAGCTAGCTTGCATACTTGGGAGGGGAAACTTGGAGATGTATTGATGAGACAACATCTTGATCCTTGGAGGATTTTATCATATGAGGATGCTACATGGGAAGAAGAGGAGGCTCTTCAGTTCTATCCTTGCAATTTCTTGAGTACAAGAAACATTTGGGAGGGGAGGACTGTAATATTCCAAATTTAGCATATAATTGGAATATTGATTTTTGCTTTTTACACCTAGGAGATGAATAAATGGATAAGGAGGCCCATACATTTCAAAAATAGGAATAAAATCCATTATGATGTGAAAAGGGATCATTATTATGGCTGGATTTCACACCCTCATGTCTGAAAAGGGACATTTCCATGTGGATAAGGTCAAGTTTGACCAAGTCAACAGCGTTGGAAAGGAAGGTGGAGATCATCTATGGAGACAGCGTAGTGATAGTGAGAGGAATATTCCTTGGTGGAGGAAACCCTAATGAGTGAGACCCATGGTGAGAGGGCTTCCATTTGTATAAAAGGAGGGCAAGGAAGCCATAGCACGACATGAAATGGATTATTGAATTTGTGGTCTATATGACTATTGTGCTTTCTTCAACTATTTAGTTGAGATTGTTGTGCCATTCTTGTTTGGGAATTCCTTATCCTTTCAAGAGAGGCCTCTTGAGGGAGCTTGCACTTCATTTCTCAACATTCAGGCTTAATTCCAAGCCACCTCCTTCAGCTACATCGTTATTTCTGCAGAGTATAATGTTGTGTTGCAGGGTGTTGCAGTGGAGGTTTCACAACACCACTTCTAGAGCTTAATTTTCAGAGGAGGAAGCTTTCTTTCTTTTGGGAGATCAGTGAGGAAGTCTTTGGAGTAGATTTCAGATCTTGGCACTTTGCCAAAAAAATTTCTATCTCCTACAGTGGAGTCCCTCTCCTTGACTGCATTATTTTCAGTGAGCATTTGCAGTAAGGGTTTGCAGTGATTGTTGGAGGGTGAGTTCTTCAGTGTTAGGATCCGCCTTTCCCTTGGAAGAACCATTGGAGGAGGTTTATTCATCTTGTGCAGAATAGTCAGCCATATCCATCCAATTCTTGAGTTGCAGTTGCTATTCAGTCCTAGGGCTGCAACTCCAACATTTTTTGTACTTTTTCATATTTCAGGAAATCCTTTCCAGATTGTCTTGGAATTGTCTTTCGGGGTTTATATCTTGCTCCAAAAATTGCATGAGCTGTATATTTCCATATCTATGTATTGAAATACTCTAGCTGTAGTTGTCTCTAATAAAACTGTGCTGTGATAGCCTTGGGCATTTTCTAGTAGCAGTATACTTCATATTTCATGTACATGCTTTCTTGAGGCTTGTATTGCTGAGTGAATATTTCCTCAATATCTTGTATACATTTTTCTGCTGTAACATTAATACGATGGCTATGTGATGTTCTTATATTTTATGAGTTGATTTATCACTGCTACTCCAGTTTTTTGTTCATGTATTGTTGCATCCCCATTTTGGGATATTACACCTAGTCCCAAAGAATACTGGGAAGTGGAAAATTTGTGTTCATTATCGAGAACTTAACAAGGCCACCAAGAAAGACCATTTCTCTTTGCCCTTTATAGAGCAAGTCCTGGATGGCCTTGTAGGGAAGAAGTTATTTTACTTCTTAGACGGGTTCAGTGGGTAAATTAGATTCAAATCAGCCCTGAAGACCAGGATAAGACTACTTTCACTTGCCCTTGGGGTACCTTTTCTTATATAGTCCTACCTTTTGGGTTATGAAATGCCCCAGCCACCTTCCATAGAGTTGTCCTGAGCATATTTTCTAAGTTAGTCCATGACTCTATCAAAAATTACATGGATGATTTCACACCATGGGACAGACTTCGTGGAAGCCTTCCACCTGGGGTACCATGGGACTAAGGAAGGCATTGAGATGCATCTTCCTGCTCTGTAAAGTGGAATTCCCGAAGAGCAGGGATTGGGATGAGATAATTCCCATATCCCAAGCAGCAATATACGTAGACCCGAAAAAATAAATATCATCAAAAGGGTACCTGCTCCTCAAAAGCAGAAATATGTTAAGAGTTTCTTAGGCTTAGATGGTTACTATAGAAGGTTCATCAAAGATTTCAGCAATATGGCTTCGCCATTATTTGGGTTATTGGCCAAATATTCTAATTTTATTTGGTCTGGTCCTTGTCAAGCGGCTTTTGAGCTCATTAAGAAGTAGTTGACTACTTCCCCCATCCTTCGAGGTCCAAATTGGACTCTACCTTTCCACATCCACACTGATGCATCCGAAAAAAATGTAGGGGCAGCATTAGGACAATTAGAGGAAAAAATCCCTTATGCCATTTATTTCATCAGCAATAATTTGTCCAAAGCTGAGATGAATTATACTGTTATTGAGAAGGAGGTGTTGGCCATTTTCCATGCATTGAACAAATTCAGGCATTACGTCACTGGATATCAAACCTTTGTTCACACTGACCATGAAACCATCAAGTATTGAATGAACAAACCAGATGTTAATGCTAGAATAATTAGATGGTAGTTTTGCAGCAATTTGATTTGACTATTGTTGATAAACTTGGAAAGGAAAATGATGTTGCAGATTTTTTGTCCAAGTTAGTTCTCCCTGCAGGTGAAGAAATAATGGTGGAAGACTAGTTGACAAATGAGCACCTCTTTACCATATCAACACTCTCAACATGGTTTTCTTATATTTCCAACTACTTGGTTGCTGTAAGACTCCCTCCTAATCTTTCATTCATGGAGAGGAGAAAAATCATAAAAAAAACACCCCTTTCACATGGATTGGGGGGGATATCTTCAAGCTAGGCCCTGATCAAATCCTAAGAAGATGTGTGAGGGAGGAAGAAGTTTTTGATATCCTCTCTTAATTTCATGACAACCCATATGGAGGCCACTTTTCTCTAAAGAGAACTTCTTAGAAAGTTTTGCAGGCAAGTTACTATTGGCCTACACTTCACCAAGATTCCAGAAGATACACCAGTAGGTGTGACTAGTGCCAAAGGATGGGGAAACCCACACAAAGGGATAAAATGCCTTTACACCCTCAGGTGGCTCTTGAGCCATTTGACAAGTGGGGCATGAACTTTGTTGGACCTATCGATCCACCATCTGGACAAAAGAAGCATATCATAGTCTGCACTGATTACTTGACAAAGTGGGTTGAAGAAAAAGAAGTGAAGGTAGCAACTGAAGAAAAAGTCATTGAATTTCTAAGGGAGAATGTGTTTTACAGATTTGGATATCCTAGAGAAATAGTCACAGATTAGGGATCATAGCTCACCTCTCACCTCATTGAGAATCTTTTGAGGAAGCACAAGATTAAGCATAGAACTTCTACTGCCTATCACCCTCAGGAAAATGGCCAAGTAGAAGTAACTAACAGAGCTTTAGAAATCATCCTCACCAAGGTTGTGAGTTGTAGTAGAAAAAATTGGGCAGATAGATTGGTAGAAGCTACTTGGGCCTACAACACCACTTAGAAGACAACTACATGATTCACTCCTTATGAACTAGTCTATGGTAATAAAGCTCTACTTTCAATTGAGTTTGAGTTCAATACTTTAAGAATGGCAGCTAAATTAAAACTAGATCTAACAAATTCCCAAAAATAGAGGTTGCTGCAACTAAATGGATTGGATGAGTTTAGAATGCAAGCACTTCTTCATACACTTGTAGTTCAGCTGCAAAGGAAAGTATGGCATAACAAGAACATCAAAGAAAAGACCTTCCAAGAAGAAGATTGGGAATTTTTGTATGATTCAAGGTTTAAAGACTTCAAAAGAAAGTTGATGAAAAGATTTTTGGGGCCTTACATAGTGTAGATATGCTTTGATAATGGTGCAGTTCAACCATAGATTAGGAAGGGAAACCCTTGCTTGTTAATGGTCACAAACATTAAATTTACAAGAAACCTTTGTTAAGGGTAGAATTCATCAATTCAATAAGCAGATATGTGTATGTGATGGGAAACTCCATAGTTTCCCACACCTCCTGACAGAAAAAAGAAACAATAATAAGCTTGTGGGTTGAAAACCTCGATGGAGGCGGCTCACTTGCTTAAAAAGAAGAAGAAAAAGAATAAGGATTCATTGGTGAAAACCTCTCTGAGGTGCCTAAGGAAATTTTGTGGATTGAAAACCTCCATGGAGGTAGCCCACTTTCTTTCAAAAAAAGAAAAGATAAAAAGAACAAAACCAAAAAAATGCATCTACATGACTGTGTTTTTCTGTGTTTTTTTTTTCTGCAGGTTGTTAATGGTTTCTGGAAAACACAGGGAAGCATTCATCTTCTTTTCCCTTATTTTTCCTTCCATCCCATCATTCACTCCATTCATCTTCGTAACTTCTTCCATCACTTCCATACACCACACTCCTCCATTCCTGATCACAATGGCAAGAGAAGCAGCACACAAAAACACTGCTACAAACATCAGGAAGTTCCTTCAAAAACAAAGTTGTTCATGGACAAAAGAACAACAATGGAAACCACATAATGGACTACAGGAGAATGAGAAGTCCACCCATGGAATCTCAAGCACCCCACGCGACATCCACAATGGAGAGAAGCAACAGATAAATATTAGTAGCTCATTCAGGAAGTTGCTCCTTCAGCAAGCTTCTCACTCAGAGAAAAGGAATATGGTGAAGAATGCAACATCTAAAAAGGCTTGTCTCAAACCTCCATCTCCTGCAACCACCTTGGAAATAACAGGTAAACTCAGGTATAAGCCTCACCCCTTTCTACGCATTCATAATAGCCAAAAATAATTAATTTGCAGACTTAGAGTTTGAGGGGTAGAAAGGTGCCCAGTTAACTCGGCCACCACCGTGAGGTATGACTGGAATAAAACTTGGAGTATACACCACATGGGCATGCAAAAGAAAAAATTTAAATTAGTGGAGTAGAGGAGAACGAGGGGAGGAAAACGTGCAATCCATCCTGAAATAACAGGGAAGTGGAACCAATTTTCTACGACAGAACTGGAGTTGAGCGAAGTTATATTGGCACTCAAAATTTAGCTACGTCATCTGATAAAAGGAGATGATGTCTATTCCAAACCAGTGAATTGACAATTTTTAGAGGGAGAGGACTGACGGGAGCACGTAGTGCTTTAAGAAGAAGAAGAAGAACCAGAAAGAAAAATAAGGAAGAGACCCGAGGAAGAACTTGCAGAAACAATAAGAACCAAAAGAAGAGAGAAAGAGAAAGTGCCAAAACAAAACAGAAGAGATGGCCATAGAACTCATAGAGATATCATAAATTGGGTGAGACACAAACTCACAACCCAGCATCACATCCCCTCACTACAAAAATATATCTGCCACAATGGCTCCTCTGAGTGAAAAAATAAAAAGGCAGACCTCTAGGTATTCCGGAGCTGACAAGAATCAGAGAAAGCCAGAAAATTCTCCCCTAAGCTTGATCATCATTGAAGAATCTCCAAGGGGGGAGGAAATCATCAAAGAAATATCTATGAAGGAGTAGCTACAGAAGGCATAGGTAGAGAATGCAGCACTAAAAGAGAAATTGCAGCAAAAAGAGGAGCAAGTAGCCACCATGGTAGACTTATGCATTGAAGCCCTTCAACATATATTCCCCTCTCACTCATATTCTGTGTACCTCAAAGAACAGTGGCTTCTATTTCAAATTAACAATCTAGCCTCCCATGGTTCACTCCCTTTCCAAGATTGTAGGCAATTCATGAAGTTCTACAAGAAAGCCAACATAGGTGATCAGAAAAAGATGGCAGAGTTTTATATGCATAACTTGGTGCTGACAAATATGGATATTTTGGGCCCCAATCCTACAATGGGGGATATGCAGTTAATGGCTCTAGCATCTTGGATGGTGAATGAGGATAATATAGCCAAAGAGATATGGAAGGTCATGGGAAGAAGAAACAAAGAACCCTTATATCTCAGACCAGAAGTGTTCAGCCCAAGAGGAGTCATACTTAACCATCGAGAGATTGAAAAGGACCCTGCACTGGTTGAAAGATACCTTCAGACTCAAAACCAGGTGATAGTCCACTTTGATGATGTTTCTAGGCAAATAGAAGAGGAGTGCATTATGGCTAGCCAAAGGAGATGGAACAACCTCCCACATAGTCTCAAGAGCAGGGATTATCATACTCCAAAAATACTGAGGGGTGCATTGGAGAGGGTACCATTATACAAGAGGGCCATGCAGGCCAAAAGGATCCAATGGTTGGGACTAAATCTTAGCCTACCTTTACTGTTGGGGCTAACTGATAAAGAGGAAACAGATGCACAAGATAGAGAATGGGAGAATGCAAAAAAGAATGATGGATTTTACCCCCTTGGGGAAACTCCCACATTTCTTCCTTAGGAACTCAGGGGGTTGTAAAATCTTTGAAGGAAATGGAGGAGGAGGAATAGTTGCTCAGAGGATGAGCAACCATTCAGTAGGGGGGTGATGATGAGCTCCATCATTAGACATATTCGGAGGGGTTAATAGTCACCTTTTTCGCTTCTTAGATCTCTTTTTCTTACATTTTTATTATTATTTTGGTTTATGATGCTAGTATAGGTGGTGATTAAGGCTAACATACTCTGGGTGCCTAATATAAGGTTGAGTGCAGAAAATCATGATTTATTAAGAACTTTTATAAATATTTTATCACAAATACTTGGAGGATACAACAAGCAAAAAATATAGGAGGATTTTCCACCCTCAAAGGCAGCTGAAGGATCCCAAATATCCTCTATAGCAATTCAAATTCCACAAGTAGCCGAAGGATCCCCAAGGATTCTCTCCAGCAATTCGAATTCTAGAGGCAACCGAGCAACTCAAAGAGGAGATCACTCAATCTATGTTTACTTGGAGTCAAAGTGGGCTTAATCACCATTTTCAAGGGAGTTGTTGGTAGCTTCCCTATAGAATAAATAGATCAGAGCTAGAGCTAGGAGGAGTTAGTCTATTCTAGTCTCGATTCCATTCATAACTATTGTTATGAGCTATTAAGATTTTTTTTTATTCAGAGATCAAACTTTTAGAGATGTATGCAGTTATTCTTTTATGAAATGAGTAGATTGGTTCCCTTCAACTGATTTAAGCTTTAGAGGGCTAGGCTCATGGGTTAGGGCCCAATCCATGTGCCTCAGCTACTATGTTGTTACTATATTTTCCTTTCTATCATTTAGCTAGTTTTTCTTCTGCCATTTAAGTTAGTTTTTGTGCTTCTGTTGTTTTGATTTCTTATGCATAGTGAAATAGAGGAAAAACTCCAAAATTTTGGTCATGTATCCCCCCTCATCTCTGTCAATAGAGTTTGAAGTAGGGAAGACCTTTCCACAGGCCAAAATTGCTTTCTGTTCGAGTTCAGGGAAGAATTTGTAGTTACCAAGTCCAAGCCTTTCCATCACCATTTCATCCTACATTTATGTCTATCTCCCATGCATAATATACATGTGTGTTTCATTTCTGAGCACTACTCTTACGCCTCCATTCCCCTCCTTCTCTTCTCATCTTAACGTTGTACTTACCTTTTGGCAACATTTGGATTTTACCTTCAACACTTATTGTTGATTCCTTACGATTGCGATATTGTGAAATCGCAATTCACACTTCGCACCAGTTATCCTTTCTCCTTTATCACTTACCGTTGTTCTGGCCGATGTGATAGTGCGATCTTGCCCCTCTTTCGGTCCCACCTCCACATTGCCATCGCAAATCACACTTTGCCTCCTTTAGATTTTACCCTCAACACTTACCACTCATTCTTTTGATCGCGGTATTGTGAAATCGCATCGTACGGAGCTTACCATATCGCACATCGCATGGTGCAAATTTTAGTTTATTCCTGTTAAATCCTTACTGCTATCCATTTAAACTTGCGAAGTTGCAATTGTGGAATCACAGATCGCAACTTTTACCTCCATCGTGTCTCCACCATCGTATCTTTCAATTTTCCACTCTAAAGCCATTTCTTGCGCTATACTAAGGTTTTATAAGGTTTTAAACCCCCTATTTCCGCTTCTAAGCCTTTTCTAATTCTTTCTGCTCCAAAGTCATTTCTCACATTATAATAAATTTTTCTAAGGTTTTAACCCCCGCTTTCCATTTCTAAGCCCTGTTCCATGCGCTAAGCCCTCAATTCGCTCCTTTAGCCCTTTTTCTTCCTCCAAGCTGCACATTACTTCTTTTTAGTTAGAATTAAGTCATGGATAGTTTAGTTGCATGGATAAGAGAATGGTATATAGATCATAGGAAAAGTAGAGTGCATTTAACCGTTTGGCCAAGATAATTCTGGTTTAGAATTAGTTTCATTCTTGCCATTTCTTTTTAGCACTTTAGTTTAATTTCCTTTCTTTTTTTTCCTTCCAGAAATTTACTTTACCATTGTCCTCATCAATTAAGAAATAACAGCCTTTCGTAAAGTAGGAGAGGATGACATGAACATAATGCATCTGTTGTGTATATAACATTGTCACCTCAAATTTTGTATGAACCATGGGTTGACAATGTAAAGTAGGGTAGCCCCTGGGAGTTGCAACACTCTTGGTAAAATACCAAGGCTCACCAGTTTTTGGGCCCTTTCAGTAGATGTGGAAAAATGACCTGTAAAATAATCCCCCCCCTAAAGTACAAAGTCATAATAAATGGTCGAGGAATGAATTTCCTTACTTTATGACAAGTCCTAATCAAGAAAAGTTTGGTTGATATAATAATCTATTACAATACATAATCATCATGATATCATTGTTGAGGTAGGCATAACCATACTAAAACTATAAGCCATTATTACATGTACAATAATCAAATTCATGTCCAATAACGACAAATGGTTGACCCATGTTTGGATGAATTTCTTAATGATCATATCAATCATACTCAATGATATAGTATGAATCCTGAAAGTGCAACATAGATGGATGGAAATAGTTCTGGGGTCTTTTACTTTGTCACTCGATAGTACAAGTATAACCATGAAAATAAATGAGTTGGAGTCGAGCATGGTAGACACCATTTGATTACTATCCAATGATGTGAGTAGTTAACAAACACGAGAGGAACCACTGATAGTGATAATGGCCCTCAAGGTACTACAGTACAATCCATGAGGTGAGAATGAATGAGTTAAAGTCAAACATCACAAAAAATCTCCTGGTCAAAGGCCAATGATGAAACTTGTTGCCAAAATGATGAAACTTTCCATCGAGGTATGCTAGCTCCAAGTATTTGAAGGGAGTTTCTAATTCAAATTGCTGGATAATGAGTTGATGCTGAAAGGAAGCTATCTTTCGTAGGAGGGCCTTAATGTATCCCCCATCAACGACACAAAATGGGTATCAAGATTTGAGACAAAATGTGGAGATTCAGAGTTGGTTCAAGGGTTACAGACATGAAATAAGGCTTAAGGGTATTGTAGCAGATGTCAACTGAGGGATTTCTCTTGAACATATCGACGACACTTAATGGATTTGGAAACATTGACTCAGAACCGATTATGGAGGCTTTTAATAAGGTGTGATTAACCAAAGAGGCAAGCATATTTCCCAACCCAGAAAAATCATGAATATGAAGTGAAAGAGTGTCATGTTCAAGAGAAAATCGCTACCATTAATAAGTATAATTACTTTTTTTTTCCATTTTCCCAACCATTTGTAGCTACTACCTCTTTATTTTTGAAAAGCTTGAAGAGGATAATATATTCTTGATCTATAAGTTCATCATTTGGATGAATCATTCTGAGAATTTTTAACAAACCTTGAAAAGGAGTGGTTCAATCTCATTATGCTTGATGGATCCAACATTGATTAATAGTTTTATGAGTCTAGCAAAGGCGCAACTTGACTTATTTTTCATGTTTAGAGAGTTAGAAAAAGACGTGAACTAGAAAACTCCAAGATGTTTGTTTTTGTAAATTTCTCTTTTGGATCTGAAAAGGCATAAAAAAATACCTAGGAGAACCTCTTAGCCATGTTCGACTAAAGTATTCATTTTTCGTAAATAGTCTATCCTAGTCTAGAAAAGGGTTAAAATTGTACTAGACACATGTATTTGAATTTACTTTAACGAGTTCAAAAATACAATTGCTCGAAATTATTTTCATGTTTTGGGAGTATAAAAGGAGCTCAAAGAGGACTCCAATGGGTTCCCTTTTGTAAGTTTAACCTGCCTAAAAAAATTGATAAAAGTGTACTCATTCATAAAAAATGACCTGTATCCAACTTACAATATACATTAACTCCTCCAATTACTTTTAACCTTCTTAGAACACCATAAAACGATTAAAAATACATGATACATATTAAAACTTAGGTCAAAACATTAACAATATTAAAATAATGACTAATTTGACATAAAAAAGTGAAAATGTAATTTTATTTCATACCATTTTCATTCTTACCGTTGGAAGTGAGCTATGAGTAGTTTCTTACCTTCAATATTCAAAAGTTGATTGCATCCAACCTGATGGACCATTTTGAGTTTCTTCAATTCTAGGTAAGTGGTCTATATTTTCTCATCAGTTTTGTGATTTCCATTTTCTATTTCATGAAGTTTTTAGGAAGATATTTGAAGTTTTAGTACATAGGATATGCCCTAGGCCCATCACAGTCTCCTTGTATTGGGAGGTGTGACAGGTCAGTGAAATTTACACTGATTATTGTGAGCCAGTGCATTTTCAAACAAAAACAAGTGTGATGGGTCACTCTGTACAGTGAGGGACATTGCGATGGGTGTAGTAAAGTTCCCCAAAATTTTTATTTTAAGTTAAATTTATTCATATGGTTTATTCTAATTCTTTTTCATGTCATTTGTAATTGTTTCATCAGAGCGAAAATGGTTCTAATCTGGCGAGAAAGAGAGCATGAAGCTCAGGATATGGTTTCTCCTGATGACACAACAACATTTCAGGCTTTGAGAAACTGTGGGACTCTAAAGTTCTTCATGATTCTGAGTATGAGGGCCCAACTAGAGTTAGTGGAGTACTTTCTTAGAGCATGGGACACACAGGGAAAATTATCAAGGATTGGAAAACATATTATCACGATAGATGTTGAAGACATCTACTTCTTGACAAAGATTTCTCATATAGGGAATCCTATTTCATTATCTGCATGAGGAGAGGTAGTGAGACAGTGAAAGATTATATAAATTCCCATTGTCAACCAAAATCTCAACCAACTAAATATGGGAAAATAGAAATAAAATTTGTAATTCAACTTCCACTCAGGATAATCCTATTTACTATCACTCGGTTGGATGGAATTGCTAGTTTACATCTAGCCACCAAGTCCCAAATGCAGTATGCTTTGTAATGCTTGGAACCCACTGTTTTCAAATTGTCTAAAGGAGTTTTGGCGAATCTGAAAGAAAAAATCAATCAGGAAAAGATAAGATGACTAAATAAATTAGGATATGGTTCTATCTTTGTATCATTCGCTTTAGAGATGATGCCATTACTTCATCCTTATTGGATATCCTGTGAATTTTTGAGACCTAGAGTGCCTCACATGAGGCAATGGATCGACTTGATGTCTTGTCATGAGGGAGAACCTATGATGAGTTTTACCCCTAATTTTATTTAGATGGATGCGAGTCTAACTGATTATGATCGAGTACTACCCATATGTTGGAGTTGATTTTTTCGGAGACTTAGAACATGTCTTACCCAAAGGTGAGCAATGGGGTGATGTAGGTAAGAATGATATAATTTTGAATATTTTTGGATTTTTGGGTTAGTATTTTTTTTTAGATTTTAATGTATCATATACTAACTATTGGTTTCAAATGCATATAATGGACTTGTGTGACCAATAGGTGTGTCGTCTCTTCAACGACTGGCACAAACACAACTTGTACATGCCAGAGTTGTTGTAGGGGTGGAAGAAGAGATAACTAATCCCATCATAGTTAAGAAACTTTTTGATTTTGAGCACCATGTCAAGTGTTTAACCAACAGTGTTCCAGACTTAGGGAATAATGAATTCCCTATCCATCTACATCGATACACTATAGGAGTGCTAGATCTTATCAATTAATTGTTGTGTAAAGTTTCTTGCACGATTGTGTGCTATCATAAACATCATCAGGATTAGTCACCTAGGAGGATTTTAATCCATATTTTTTCTACATGTATTTTGATATTATAGGTCGTGGGCCATATGTGTGTCATACACAATTTTTGTAAAACCAAACATTATATACAATTTTTCAATCAATGGATGTATTCTACTATGTTGCACAATATATGATGATGGTAAGTTATGTATTTTTACATATGTCACAAATATATGTCTAATACATAATTGGATAATGCATCTATAAATTTATTGAGACTCCTAGGAACATTTTGATACTAGATGTAGTCAAAATGTCACTCTAAGAGGCGAACCCTTAAGAACATGCGTAATAAATTTGGACTTCTTACTGAATGGATGTTGTTTAAATGTTGTACCACAAGTTGTGAATCGATCCTGACAACTAAATGGTGAATTCCATGTGAAAGAACATCATATAGTACTTCGATCACTTCACTATAATCAAGAATGTTATTAGTTGAGCGACCAATACAATGTTGGAATAAATACTGAGAGGGGGGGGGGTGAATCAGTATTTATAGCTGACTGAGAACTTTTAATTTTTCTTTCTTAACATGATATGTCCAGAGATCTTATTACGTCTTAAATCATTACATCATTCTTTCATTAAATATTAATTATGAATAGATATAACAAAACAAACAATCAAACATAAGCATCACATATGAACACCAGTATTTAAGGTGGAAACCCAATTTTGGGAGAAAACCACCGCTGTTGTTATCTCAATCTTCAATATTTATTATAAAGAAAACTTCTTACAATTTTATGCTGACGCAGACTTATACCAGCACACAGGCACCCACCTGTAGAAAGCTACCACCTTCTCTCATTTTCCAGTCACCACTGGAAGGGAGCTCCAACCCCCTAATTTAACACCAGTTTGTAGAAAGCTTTCACTTTTGCACTGAAGGCTTCAACCCTCATATCTACCAACTTTCTCTTAATTTCTTCATCAGATTTGCGTCAGATCTTCATGACTTCATTTTCAGATCTTCCTAGAGATTCATCATCTCTAGATCATATCTATAGGTGCATCATATATGCAGATATCTCTTAAAGAGATTTATTTATTAACAACCCTTCCACACACACTCTGTAGTGTAATCCTCTTCTCCTTATATAGTTTAGACTTTATCAATACCATGAGTATAAAACCACTCAACCGCTAATGGTATTCATATTAAAGATCGAACCAATCCAAATTGAAATCCCAATTGTTGTTCTTCCATGCACCAAATAATACTATGCAATTAATCGTTTATGCGTGATGGTTTTATTTGGAAAAATAATATTCCTTTAGCGATATAATATATAATAGAACTTTATATTAATAACCGGCGCTTTTATCAAATAATCGACGACCCAATCAATATAATTTAAAACTGGGGCCCATCGCTAACAATCATTTCCATCTGACGGTGAAGAACACATCGCTCGGTCTTCAGATGATCTAACGGATATCGTTCGTTGATGCACGTATGATAACGCGCGATGGCACATCGTACCTTGGGTAACCTTCGCGCATCTATAGAAAATGAACACCATCCGATTACCCCTTCCTAGATCAACGGCGTTTAATAATATCGCTTGGTGTCTTTGGTCGAATGTTAACGTGCGATGGCGCACTTTGATAGCGGTTTTCGTGGGTCCACCTTTGCTACGTGTCAACGTTTCTATGGAATCGCTCCCCAATCAGGAAATACCGCCTATCACCGAAGGGTGGTGCGATGAAACCCGGAAACCACCTTCACTATTCACTCGGTCATGGTTCTACTCTTCCACGCAGGGTTCCGTCGCGCTTCCTTTTGTTACGTTCTACCTCTTTCCTTCCAGGTTCCGTTCATGATTCCAAAGATTTAGTCCATGTTCTATCGAGAGTTCAATGCCAAATACTCTGTTTTAGTTTTTCCGCGTTATAACTGATTTTCTCTTGCTCCTTGTTCCTTTCTCCATGAAAGCCAGTCAGCTTCTTACTAATAGCGTAGATCCTTCCATGCGGATCTTAAAGCCATAAATTTGTTCATATCATATATTCAACGAATATATAACTCCACTGTCTACCAGTTTGGATACTCTATTGACCGTATTAACATCGGTTCCTCGAAAAACATATAGAGCACCATTAATCCCCTCATAGGGTTTCTTACTTATCATGGATTTCAATTATCCTCCATCAAGATGCATACATATGTTCACACCTGAATTAATTCCACCGGGACTCAAATATCCTTCCTACTAAATTCAATTTGCTCTTTGACTGATACTGCTCTCTGTAGGTGCACTCTTTCTCTGTTCTTCTCTGGCAGCCTTTGCTCCTAGTTACGTTTAGGATACCAGTTCCTTTGCCACTTCCTTGCCATGACAATAACTGTAATCTCCCCCTTTGGCATTGATGGAAATAATCTTCCTCTGATAGGCTTATAGAAGCCCTTTGTTGCTTTTCCTCCCCCTTTGACATCAATGGCAAAGAGTTGACCAAGATCCTTTGAACTGACAATACCATGCTCCCCCTGAGATCATGCTGCATCTTCAAACACAATATAACAAAATGACTTATAAATGCCAACAGTGCATCCTCTTCATATGACCAATGCTCCCCCTTAGCCTGTGCATTCAGAGATGCCCAACAAAACCTCACAACCAATTTAATCTCATGTTTTTAAGTAGATCTGATATTCTGCATGGCAAAGACTACTCCTAGTTTCTGTCTGAGATATTCAAATGCTTCCCTGGGTAGAGGTTTGGTAAATATATCAGGAACTTGTTCTTTGGAGGGAACATATTCCAATTTCACCTTTTTTTCAAGCACTTGTTCACGTAAGAAGTGATATTTGATTGGAATGTGCTTGATCTTGGAATGCATAACAGGATTATTTGAGATACTGATGACACTTGTATTGTCACACATAATGGAGATAGGATGTGAACATTTGATTTGAAATTCTTGTAAGGTTTGCATCATCCAGAGAAGTTGAGTGCAACATGATGTGGCAGCCACATATTCTGCTTCTGCTATAGATAAGGCAATAGAGCTTTGCATCTTGCTAAACCAAGATACTAACCAGGGCCCCATATAGAATGCACCACCACTAGTGCTTTTCCAATCATCAACATTTCCAGCCCAATCTACATCAGTGTAAGTATGAAGAGTAAGATTAGCATTCTTTGGATACCATAGTCCAAAGTCTTGAGTTCCTTGTAGATATTTGAATATTATTTTCATAGCCTGAAGGTGAGACTCTTTTGGATTAGTTTGGAATCATCCAACAATCCCAACTGCATGCATAATGTCTGGTCTTATCGCAGTGAGTTACAGTAGAATTCCTATCATAGATCTGTATTCTGGTTGATTCACCATAGTGGAATCATCATTATAACTGAGATTACATCCGCTAATCATTGGTGTACTTACAGGTTTGCAGTCTTCCATGCCATACTTCTTCAAGATTTTCTTAAGTTATTTTGCTTGTGATAAAGAATATGTGCCATCATTTGCTTGGCTGCACTTGCAGGCCGAGAAAAAATGTTAGTTCCCCAAGTAAAGACATTTCAAATTCTTGCTGCATATCAGAAGAAAATTTCTGACTCATAGACTCTTTATTACTTCCAAAAATGATATCATCGACATATACAACCACAATCAATAATTTTTCATTTTTAGTTTTTGTGTATAAGTTGCTGTCAGCAGACCCCTTTGAAAATTCTTGTTGATGAAGATATTTGTCAAGACGATAGTACCATGCTCTTGGAGCTTGTTTGAGACCATATAGAGCCTTTTTAAGTCTACAAACAAGTTTTTTATCATTTCCCAAAATGAATCCCTCTGGTTGTTCTATATAGACTTCTTCTTCTAGATCGCCATTGAGAAAAGCAGATTTAACATCCATTTGATAAACTTTGATTTGTTGAAAGATTGAAAAAGCAAGAAACATTCTGATGGCTTCAAATCTAGCTACAGGAGCAAATGTTTCTTCAAAGTCTATACCTTCTTGTTGAGCATACCCTTTACAAACAAGTCTATCTTTGTTTCTAATAACATCTCCATTTTCATTTAACTTGTTTTTGAATATCCATTTTGTTCCAATAACATTTTTATCATGAGGTCTTGGAACTAATTCCCAAGTGTGATTATTTTCAATCTGATCAAGTTCTTCATTCATGGCTTGAATCCAACATTCATCTTTGCTAGCTTGATTGAAATTTTGTGGTTCAATAGTGGATAGAAATGCCGGATAATGAAGATCCCAGAGTCCTTCTTGTTTGTACACACGATTCCTTTTCTCCCAAATTTATGAGATTACGGATGATTATTTTGAACATATATGGATGGAGCCTTTTAAACGAAATCATCTTCGAGGTTCTTCATTGGGTTCACTGTCTATATCATTACTATTTGATGTAGAAGGATATATGTCATCATCGTCTTCATCTGGTGTTTGTTTTTCTTCTTTTGGAGCTGCAGGAGACTCATCAATAACAACATCAATACATTCAACAATATTCCAAAGTCTTTTATTGTAACATTTATATGCTTTACGCCTAGAGGAGTAACCCATAAGTATTCCTTCATCTGCTCTGGGTTCAAACTTGCCAGGTTTTTCATCATTATTTTTGATAAGGCATTTACTTCCAAAAATTCTAAAATGCTTTACAGTGGGAGGATTACCATACGAGAGTTCATATGGAGTTTTATCATTATTTACACGGACATGTGCCTTATTAAGAATATTTACCGTTGTATGTGCTAATTCTCCCCAAAATGTGTCAGGTGTTCCGGAGTCATCAAGCATAGCTCTAGCCATTTGTTGAACTGTTCTGTTCATTCTTTCTGCTACGCCATTTTGTTGTGGAGTGCCAGCTATAGAAAACTATATTTTTATGCCATGTTGTTTTATTGTGGTAAAACACAACCCCCCCATTTTTGACTTGTTCACTTCAAATAATGGGGACCCTTTTTATAAATTTTTGGCTAAACGCCTTTTAGGATTTTTATTTATTTGATTATCCTATGCGATTGTTAATTTTTCATTTTCTTTGTATTCTTGTTTTGATTACTTTGTTAAAATCGATTTTTAATAAGCTTCCCATTGATGCTTGTTTTACCTCATTTGGTCAACTGGTTTAAAAATGGTACTCTTTTAAAGTCCCATCATTTATCTAGTCTGGGTTAAAAATGCTATTTTTATTATTTTTATTTATTTTTGGAGTGACTGTAGTTTAGAAAATTTCATAACTAAACTAAACATCATTAACATAAAACCAAAATAAAAACTGATATTTAACATTACATTTTTTTTTTCTCGGTAAAACTAATTCTATTTAATAAACATAAAAGTACAAAAAGCTGCACAGGTCTGTAATTTTGTGGGGGCATAGGAAGTTGGGCTTGATATAATATACCACAAGCAGTTGGTGCCCTAGGTGGGAAACCGGCTCTTTAGAGTGATAATTTACCACCCTTGACAGGGAAACCGGTATACAGAACAAACAAGTTAAGTTACTGAAAGAATGGAAACTGAAAAAAACAAGCAGCATGTACAGCTAACAAAATCAACAGAACCTAGAATTTTTTAACAGCAGTGGGAACCTAGACTAATGAAGCCTAAAGGAGTGCGATATCATTGAGTTGGAGTTGGATGTTCCGACTCTTCTACAATTCTACAGCCAAAATCCTCTTCCTTCTCTGCATTATCCTGAAGCGGGCCGCTATCTTTGCAGTTGAAGCCCTCCTTCTCTTTGTTACTTTCAGATGTGGGCTTCCCTGTGCCTTGGGGCTCATTAGGTTCAAACGCATCGCTATCCATCCCAGGAGGCCAAGGCCGGGGCGGGATGTTGACAGAGAGGGGAACAGTGACAGGGTTAAGGCCAGCGGAACTTTCACAAATGGAGATGGTGACGACTGCATTGAGGAGGAGTTGGACGGAGGAGGAATAGGAGGAGGGTTCAGCTCAGGTGGGGTAGAGGAGGAGCCTCCAGCAAACAGAGAATGACGACTTTTATTTCTAGACGCAGAATGGAGGCCATGACAATCATCTTCCGTAGAGGAACCCGAGGTGGGACTGATGGAAGAGCGAGGGCAAGGAGGGCGTCCTCTGCTTGCGCCGCGCCTACTTCTCATTCGATGCCGAAGGTGTGGCATCTCTTCATAGTGTAGCGGGGATTGCTAGAAGCAGGGGTCGCAGACAGAGATAGAGGAGGGCCACAACAAACCTGCAGAATGGGAATTCAAACAAGCAGAAGGAGAGCAAAAATAGCTATGAGTGAAGTGGAGACCTGGCAGGATTTCCAAACATCCGAGAATACTGCATCGTCGACCAGTGTGTGTACGCACACTCAGCTCTGCGCATTCAGTAGGGCAAGCACTCCGGACTAGAGAAGGCGAGCAGAAAGCATAGGAACCAGGAGAATTCTTACGAGAGGCGGCCATTTGAATGAAAACCAATGGATAAATATAGTGGAGCGGTGAGGCAGGTTGGTTTAATGGAATATGGGCTGGCATATTAACTACTAGATTAATGGCGTGGCAGATCTCCATCGGCTTGCTGCGTGCGAGCTCCCTCGGGACTCGCCAGGGGACTGAAGTCCCATCACCCGTGTGTATCAACTGCATCCGGTGTGGATCAGTCTTGTTGCACCAAGGAAGTGAAGTTCTGTAAGGAGGCCTGATCACGGATAATGTCGAGAGGGCCATGAACTAGAGTGTTGGCATTGTCTGCTTCTATATTTGCTAGGAGATCAGCTACCTTATTTCCCTCTCTTTTTACATGGGAGAAAGAGATTTCTTGATTTTTTCTTAGCCAATCGCCAATTTGATCGATTCTGGCAGCTAGGCGCCAGCTTGATGCAACCTTCGCCGTGTTGGTGCCTTGAAGGATTTGCTTTGCCATGTTGATGAGAATCTGAGAGTCCCCTTCAACGATGGTGGGAGTGTAATTATAGCGCTGCAGAAGACGAAGCCCTTGCAGAAGCCCCTCCAGCTCCACTGAGTTATTAGTGTCCCAACCAATGGATCCATAATAGACAGCAAGGGTGTTCCCTCTGGTATTCCTGAAGATGCCACCGAACCTAGCCTGACTTGGATTTCCTCTGGAAGCTCCATCAAAGTTAAGTTTGACAAAGCTAGGAGGAGGGGGAGTCCAGCGCACAGGAGTGTCAGGGGTGTGTCGTTTGCTAGAGTTGGGGGCTTGCGAGATTTTTATTTTCCAATTTTTCCATATAGCTATCTCTTTAGGCTGCTTGGGGAAATCCTCTTCCTGCCATGATTGGATAGCTAGCGTTTCTTGAAGATTACTGGTGAAATTGCTCCATATGGTGTCAAGAGGAGTTGTTTGATTCTTAAAGATTCTCTTGTTTCTTTCCTTCTAGATAGACCACAGAAGGAGGCCAGGGATAAGTTGCCAAAGAGTGTTGAGGAGATTACTATTGTAAGGTTTCTTGGGCCATTTGCGAAGAATGTCTGTAATATCTCCAACAGGTTTGCGTTTTTGGCATCTGAAGCCAATTTTTCCCCAGAGAGTGTTGGCTAGCATGCAAGAGATCATAAGGTGATGAATCGTTTCGGAGCTTTGAGAACAGTTGGGACATTAGGAAGGTCCGATGAATCCTTTTTTGATCAGGTTGTCCCAAGTGAGGATTCTTTTGTGACTGAGAAGCCAGAGAAAAGTAGAAACTTTGGGCCAAGTACCTGGAGCCCAAACAAGCTGCCAAAGCGAGTCCCAGGGAAGGGGGACTGGATGCATTAGAGAGTAGGCTTCCTTTGTTGTGAACATGCCTCTTGTGGCGTAACCCCATATAAGAGTGTCTGGATCCTCAGAGCACTTGATTTTCCTGCGTTGGAGCTCTTCACTGAGAGCGTTCCAAGTGGTTTCCTAAGCAAGAGGAATTATGTGAGAAGGGTGCTTCCATTATCTGAATTCCTCGTGGCTGGTGCTTAGCCAATGTTGGCTAACTTTGTCCTGATCCAAGCCGGTGATGTCGGCATCGCTAATATGAGTAAGAGTGTCGATGAGCTTCAGGTTTTGCTGCCAGGAGTCGACCCAAAATCTCGCTGTATTTCCATTGCGAATTTCCCAAAAGCTGTGTTGTTGTATGAGTGCACAGTGAAGCTTGGCGGCATTCCATATGAGCGAGCCTGAGTTACCTGGAGAAAACCTTATCAGGTTTTCAGGTGGTCTGTTATTAGCGTATTTGGCCGTCCACAATTTTCCCCATGGCGTATGCGGATTTGAGAGCCATTTCCACCATATGCGGGCTCCCATAACTTCATTGTTGTGAGAAGGATTCCTGAGCCCAAGACCCCCTGCGTCTTTCGGGGAAGAGACTGTGTTCCAGTTGACTAGAGCCCACTTTCGGTTCTTACAATCGAAGCCCCAGAGGAATTTGCATTGCATCATTTTTATCTATTTGAGAACCCATTTCGGAGCTGCTAGAATGGAGAAGGATAAAGAGGCATTGACTGCAGAACAACTTTGATGAGAGTAAGTCGGCTGGCCATATTGAGAGCTCGAAATGTCCAAGAAGAGAGTCAAGCTTCCAGTTTTTCCAAAAGGATGTTCCAGGAGGAGTGTTTGATGGCCGAGTCAATGAGCAGTGCTCCAATATATTTAGCAGGCAAGGAAGCAATGGAAAACCCTAGGATACGAGCGATGCTAGCTTGGGTTTGGAGAGGAGTATTGAAGAAAAAGACCTGGGATTTAGACTCATTTAGGGACATACCTGAAGCCTTGGAGAAAAGGTTAAGGATAGCTTTGAAGGAGCGAGCTTCTTGGACAGAGGGGTGACCAAAGAGCATGTTGTCATCCACAAATTGCTGAAGCGTGATGGGAGGGGAGCCATGAAGGGAAATTCCACTAAGGCTGTGGGTGAGAACAACGTGATGAATAAGTCTTCCAAGACCTTCAGCCATAAGAACAAAAATTAAGGGTGAGAGGGGGTCTCCTTGCCTGATGCCCCTGGAAGGGGTGAAAGGTTTGGAGGGAATGCCATTGACGAGGATAGAGAAAAAAGAGGAGGAAATGAGACTCAATATCCTTTTAATCCAAGGCTAATCAAAGCCAAAGGCACTTAGGATCTGCTGAATATAGCTCCAACATAATTTATCAAAGGCTTTAGAGAGGTCAATTTTGAGGAGCATACTTGGCTTCTTGTTGACTTTTAAGGAGTGGATGACTTCGTGCGTTAGAATGATGCCATCTAGGATTTGGTGCCCTTCTACATATCCGGTTTGCTCTGGCGAGATAAGAATCAGAAGAAGAGGTTTGAGATGATTGGCTATGACTTTGGAGATAATTTTATAGATGACATTGCAAAGGACAATAGGTCGATATTTCTCAGGGGTACTGGGATGATGTTTTTTTGGTACAAGAGCTATAAAATTAGCATTAAGAGAGGGGAGAAGCCATCATGTTACTCTTGATTCTTCAACCAGTTGCCAGACTTCAATTTTGATAAGATCCCAGAAGTGGTGGAAGAAGTTGGCGGTGAAGCCGTCAGGACCAGGAGCTTTGTCATCCTTGGATTGAGTCACTGCGAGTTCAACCTCTTGAAGGGTCATTGGGCGCATCAGCATTTGGTTGTGTTTAGCCGTCACTAGTTTTGGAATAAGCTGCGTGATTTCATCAGTGGCGGGCTACCTATCTATTGAAGGTTCCTACTGTATGCCTTTGAAGTGATCCAGAAGTACCTTCTCAATGTCCTCCTTTTGCTCAACCATTTCTCCGTGCTGATTGGTGATGCGATTGATGCCATTATGCATTCTTCTTTGGATTGTGGTCCTGTGGAAAAACTTTGTATTTCTTTCTCCTTATTTTAGCCAGCAAATTCTAGACTTCTGCCTCCAGAGAATTTCCTCTTGTTTATGTCTTTCATCCAACTACTTCTGAAGTTCCTGTTCTTTGGCTGCAAGAGGTTCTGTTCGGCCTTCTGTGATAATTTTTTGTTGTAACTCTGTCATTTGTTGCTTGAGGGCCTTTTCCTCCTGAAAGATGTTTCCATAAATATAGTGGTTCCAATTTTTGATGTGGAGCTTAAGGAATTTGAGCTTTTGCTGAAACTGATACATTTTCGAGCCTTTTGGCGGTACAAATTTCTTCCAAGTAAAGTGGACCATATCTCTAAAAGAAGGGTGAGTAAGCCAGAAGGCCTCGAATTTGAATGGTATTTTTAGGCAGGAGCCTATGCTCTGCCATTGAAGCATTATTGGTTAGTGATATGAACCAGCTATGGGAAGTATGGAAGCCGAGAGGTCCCCACCAACATGGATTGCGTTGTCCGATAGGAGAAAACGGTCCAGTTTTGAAGCGATTTTCCGCCCTCCTGTCTGCTTGTTGTTCCATGTATAGAGGCCATTTGAGAAAGGAATGTCAATAAACCAACTGTTATTGATGAAGTCCTTGAAATGTGAGAATTCCGGTTCTAATTTGAGTCTGCCTCCTGTTTTTTCTTCCATCTTGGTTATCATGTTGAAATCCCCTCCTAGAATCCAAAGGGGATGCGTTCTGTTGGAATTTAGAGTCTGCAAGGTATTTAGAAGCGCAAATTTTCTTGCCAGATCCTGAGGGAAATAGACATTTAATAGGTGCCCATATATGTTGGTGCCGATTGGGTGAAAAGTGGCATGGATGAGATTGTGGGCTGCATGAAAGTCGGAAAGATTTATTTGTTAGTATGAATCCTTTGTCGAAGTGTACGAAAAAGGACCACTTTAGCTACGCATAACTAATAGCCCTAACAACGAAAGTGGCTGCCAATATCTTCAGATATGTAGTTAGTTGTTCAAGAAAAGAGCTGCAAAAAACCAGATCTATGCATAGAAAGACATTAAGCAGTAAAAAGAAGGGTTTGCTCCATATACCAATAGACAAGACAAGAACAATTTTTGAAAGAATTTTTGTATTAAGGGCACCTGGGAGGAAAACAAGAAAGTGTATCCAATTCTCCTCAATGGGATGGGTTCTTGGAAGTCCTCAGCACTTCAGATCTAGAATCTCTCTCTCTTGTTGGTGTAGAAAACCCAGACAAAGATAGAACTCAAAGGGAGCTCGCACAACAAATAATGTAGAATGTGACCAAGTGTATAGATCCAGAGTGATCTAATAGGCAACAAAAGGTGAAGAATGGTAGGAAAAACCCTCCTATTTATAACAAAATATCGGGTCATTCTAGATCTTGGTGCATGATTAAAATAATGTTAACCAAATCTAGATCCACCTTTTATGGAATATTTTATTATATTTGTTGGAGGGAAAAAATATTTGACTTGGGTCAAATCCCTTTATTTGTTAATAAATAAATAAATGATTTATTTATCTTTTTAAGGAAGTGGTTGAAGGATAATTAAATAAATAATGATTTATTTAATTATTTGTGGGTGATTTGGTCATATTTAACAAGGAATATTATCTAAATAAGATTTAAATAATTATTCCTAGAAAATAACAAGATAAATAAAGGTTTATCTAATTAATTTCTTTGTTTTTGGGTTAAACATGACTAGGAATAATAATTAAATTATGGTTTAATTAATTATTCCATGAGGAAAATTAAACAAAACAGGTTTGTTTAATATTTCCTTTTGGGGTTTCCTGTTTAGACCATAAGCAACCTAATAAATGTGGTTTATTAAGTTATTTTACATAGTGAAAGCAATTTTACTTAGGGTAAAATTGGTCTTACATGGTGTACTTGGGTCCATCTAATGATAATAGGTTAGATGACCAAAAAATGGTGTAACATTATTGATTGAGTGTCCCATGCGATGGCTAGTCCTCCGGAGAAGCCTGAGGCATCCACTGCTACTGATTGACAACTAGGCCAAGCTTTGGATAGGATTGCTCCTAGTACTTCACTTTTACATTTGGTTTCTTGGAGAAAGAGGATTTGCGATCTTTCTTTCTGAATCATGTTCATTCTATGCTTACCTGGGCTGTTGAGCCCTCTGACATTCCATGAGACTAGCTTCATGGCGAACTATCTGCAAGTGGTTTAAAGAACCTGGTTAACTTGGGGTATCGACCCGAATCCATCAACATTTCCCCTATTGTGATGGTTCATTGCCAATCTGGCTTTCGGCCTCTCTTCTTGGTCTCCCTTGTGACTTTCAGTTTGTCCCAGTGGCTACCCGGTTGAATTCCTAGCTTTTTTTGTTGCTGAGCCTTGGTCAGGACAACTTCTAGTGTGTCAATTTGTCGGGGGTTGATTTTATCATATTCCTTTTTTCGGCAGGCATCCTCTAGTCCTAGAAGATCAAGTTCCCCTAGGTCCAGACTGTTTGCATCCTCCTCCATGAGACTTAACTGGGAGCCTTCTGATGTGTCGATGAGGACTGGAGTAGGGCGGGAATTGGGGTCATCGATCTCCATGATGATGGGATTCCAAGTTAACTGTTTCGAAACTTCTGAGGTGGGGGCAGCAGAAGGCTGTTGAATCTGCTGCTCATTTTGGGTCGGCAAGGAGTTGGAAGGCTCAGAGAGGCTCGAGGGGGCAGAGGCTTTGAGAGAGGGGTCGGGAGTTTTGAGAAGGTCTTCAAGAGCAGGGCCAGAGTTGGTGAGAGCGGCAAAGCTATTACTAGTCGATGGGGTTTTTGCTAAGGGCTTGGGTTTTTTCCCAGCTACAGAGGGCTTTTTGTTGTGCCTTCGTCTGGAGGCCACTTTGGTGAAACCATCTGATTCCATCTTTTCTCCAGCTTCTTTTTCAGGAGCTTGTGTATTGAGCGGATAATCTCTGAACAGGTGTCCATGAGCATGGCATCTTCGAAATCTAAACGGGACATGTTCATAATCCAAGGGTTGGGTCCATTTGAAATCATCATGGAATAAAATTACCGCATCTGGTAGCGCTTTGTCCAGTTGCATGTAGACATAGATTCTTGCGTATGACGTGTATCTTCTGAGTTTGGTCTCCTCCGCTATCTTGATGAACTCCCCAAGTCCTCTGCCAATCTCCTGGAGTGAATCTTCGTCCCATTATTCCAGTGGTAGTGAGTATAAGCGGATCCATACAGGCGCCCAGTTGAAGATTTCCCTGTCTGGGTTAAATTTTTCTACCCAGTTTCTGAGATAAATCTCAGCTGAGTTAAAAAAATAGGGCCCTCCATCCATAACTGAATTTTTCTCCTCAATACAGTTGAAAATTGTTGTGAAAAAGCCTTTCGGACCAAGCTGGAGGGTTACATCACCCTTAGGCTTCCATTTGGAGGCGATCCATCCCTGCAGTGCTTTTTCAGTAGGCCATAGGCCGATAAACTTCCCGATGAGAGCGTGGTCCCTCATATATTGGATTCTGGCATTTATTCGGTGGCTAGGCAAATCAATTATGGGCCTGTCTGGTGCAATGGGCTTACATGTTGAGGATGTGGTGACTGCTGTGTCTGCCCGTTTTTCTGAGGTCGGTTCCTGCGTGGCATCCTTTCCTTTTCCTTTATCGTTTGCTGAATGAACTTGGTCAACGTTTTCTGTTGGTGCGTCCTTGTCTACAGGGGGAGACTGGCTGCCTCCCCTCGATGTCGTTGCCATGATTGTGATCTAACCCTTAGCGCGAGCTGGAAAGGCACTGACAGGTTAGAGGGTAGCTGCAAAACTGTTAAGGTTTCAGCGATGCATGGGTAGGGCGAACCCTAGCCGCTCATCTCTTCCTCCACTTGTTTACAATCATTTAACATTAAATTTTAAGATTAATTAAATTAATTATTATAATAAAATATAATTAATTTAATTAAAATTAAAACTTAATATTAAAAAAATATATATAATAAATAAATAAATAAATAAAATATAAAAATTTTATATCGCATATCGCAATATCGGATCCATCGTAATTTTTATAACATGCACATTTGAAAAACTCCGATCCAAGGTTTTTGCGATATGCGATAAGGCTAAAGGCGATGTGTTAAAAGATTTTAATACAAAGTTTTTAACCCCTTATGCCTCCCGCACCTCCACCTCACTCACCCTCACGTCACCCTCACCTCACACTCCACTCACCATATCCCTCCATAATCTCACGTGGATGAATTAATGGGTTTGGATTGATTTCAATGGTTTGTTTTATGGGTTTTAAGGTTTGGATTGATTCCAATGGTTTGTAAATTAATTTTTATATTTTCTATATTATAACAATTATATTATAATTATAATATTTATTATAATTTTAATATAATTTGAATTATAATATTAATTATATTTAAATTAATTTTTTCAAATCATTTGTATATTAATTTAATTTTGTAAGTTAATCAATTTCTAATTAGATGAAAATTAATTAGAATTAATTGTATATATTAGTTAGTTAATAATTAATTTAGAATTAATTATTAGATAATTAGAATTCTAATTTAGGATTATATTTTTAATTAAAATTCTGATTTTTAACCCAGTAATAGAATTTCCAGATTTATGCCAGATTTGACTCATCAACTTTGGAAGCTCATAGAATGAGTTTTACTTGGCCAAATGAGGTCCAGGACGGCTCATTGGAAAGATAAAATCAAGGAGAACATTTCTGAGGAGGTTCCAATAATAGATTTGGTCATTAATTGGGTCAAAAATCATGTAGAAGATCAAGCTCCAAATTTCTAAAACAAAATCAATTTTCTGATTTATTTTATGCATTTTCATTTGTCCAAGCCTCTTCTAATTGCAGATTCATTCATCAATAATATACTTGGCCATTTAAATCATCCCAGGCATCAATAGAGAGCTTGTATTTTATTTTCAATTATTTATTTAAATTAAATTTGATTGGGTTTGTTTTAATGCCAAAAATTGTATTTTGATTTTATTCGTTGCATCTTAATTTATTTTGATTTCTTTTTGCAGGAAAACAGTAGAAGAGATAAGGAGAGAAGATCTCAATCAATGAGAATGATCCAGCAATTAAAAGATTAGAATTTTTGAACAAATAAAAGTGATTGGGCAGATCTTATTCAAAAAACTTTCATCTCAAGAATTCCTTTGCAAATATTATAAATAACAGATTGCAGAATGGAATAGGCGCGACTCTCCTCTGCAATTATGGAATTCTAAAAGCACTTTTGTAATAGGGATTTAGAGTTGTAGGTGGGAGAAGTGGAATCTCAGATCTGGGGATTATTGAGGTTTTTCTTTTACATCCTGAGTTATGTATAATGAACAGAGTTTGCACTATTGTAGCTTTGCTTTTGAAAGCAGAAGCTTAGACATTGTAAAGGACTATTAGAGACTGGAGTTGGAGAAATGGATTCAATAAATTGGTATTTTGAATACTATTATTTTAAATGTTGGTTTTATTTTATGATAACAGGAATAGTGTCAATTTACTTACATATTTGTGCACTTTTGTCGGTATGGGTAATTTGATTCTATTTTATGTTGTTATTTATCTATGCTCTTATGGGCTGAATTCTGATTTCTGAGTAACTATTTACTCATAAATCTGTCTTTTAATATTGGATGAATAGATAGTGATATGTTGTGAACTTCTTCCGCATATTATTGTTTAATAATTCAAGTTACCGATTAAATGATCAATATCATTTTGTGAACTACTTCCTGAGTGTTGTTGATTGATTATTTCAGTTAAAAGGTCTCAATAGGATGTGTTTTGCTATCCATAATGTCAGTTAATTGAACTATTTCATTAACATGATATTCATTATAAACAAGACATATTTCAATCTCAATATTTTAAATACCTGCTCTTGGTTGGGTTAGATCTATATCTGCCTAATTGAGATAGGATTAAGATAATTCATTTTGCTTGTATCTTAGAATAAGTTTGCATTTAGAATAGTTTCTACATCGTTTTAGGTCCTCTTCCCAAAGAGGCAAACTTTAGTAGTGGATTGGCTGATCCCTAAATCAACTTAAGGATCACTTTCTTGCTTGATCAGCAAGAAGAATGATCTGATGTCTCTTTTCCATTGGTGAATGAAAGTCATATTTTAAAGCCATTGGAGATTGAGAGAAGGTAACTGGACCTAGTTGAACCAGTCAAAACCACCATTCCAAGCGGAAAAGGAGCTGCTTTAAGGTTCGGAATGGGTGGTCATCCCCCATGTTGTTGCAGCGATTTTCGAGGCTTCAACATTTTGGCGCTAGAAGGAGGGCCTGAAACTTATTTTCTGTTGGAGTCTTTTCAATTTTAACATTTTATTCAATCACGATGGCTCCTCTTAAACTTCCAATTTGGAGTTGTATCCATGGACGTGCATCTTCCAATACTCCACTCGAAGTGGTAAGACTCTTGTCTCGGGTAAAATTCAATGGTAAGAGAAATTCTTCTGCTTTTAATCATGTCCTTCAATTTATTCAAAATGTTTCAAATTATGATTTTCAAGGAATTGATGAAGGCATCTTATGCAGAATTTTTACTCTCACATTTGCGACAGAAGCCAAAAACTGGTGTAGAACTCTTCTGGTTGCCTCAATTCACAGCTGGGATCAATTTGTTACAATTTTCATTTGTAGATTTGACAGCTATAATTATGATCAAGTATATGATGAAATTGAATATCTACGAAAAGAAAATGAATCTGTTAGAGATTTTAATATTCGATTTCATTTGAATAGTTTAAAATTTAATGTCAAAGATGAACCTATGAAAGAAGAATCACTAGATTGGTTTGAACACAATTATTCTCTTCCTCTTATTCCCGATTCATATGAAATTAGTTCAAGCTTTGTTCCATCCCCTTCTAACATAAATGAGAATTCCAATATGGATGTCCAAATAAATTGTGATGAAGTGATTTCAAAAAGCTTGGAAAATATTTCTAATCAAATGCAAGAAGACAACAACAACAATTTTGGAGAAAGACCTGCATTGGAATCTGAAAGTTTCTCTGCATTAAATTCAGAAAATTAGATTGCAAATCAGCAAGTGCAAGCAATAATCAAAGTAAATAATAGCATGCAAACCGCTGTACAAATTTCTGAATTTTTTTATGATGAGCAAATGTTGAAATCAGAGCAGCAAAGCAATCTTCTTCAAAAAAGCATGAGTACGCAAAGGAATGATTTAGAATCTGAAATTTACAATGAGCATAATGTACAAGAATTCTCAAACAGAAACATTTTTAAATGCATTATTTCAAATTCACATTTTTCCCTTTATCCTGATATTTTTAATGATGGTAATTTTTCCCCTCTTGATGTTAATGATATTTCAAAAAATACAGAGGTTGATCTAAATGAATTACCATTAAGTTTTTATCAAGATAGAGAAGTAATTAATGATCATTCTTTTGCCATTAATGAACATGAAATTCTTGTTCCTCCGTGTTTGGATATATTGGATAAGATTGAAGGAAATTATAGAGAATCTTGTGAAGTCATTTATGATAATTACTCTGACATTGAGGATGTTTATTTCTATTCTTCTAAAGAGAGTCCTCATCAGAAAATTCAAATAACATCTGAGAATGAGGAACATTTCAATTTAGAAATTATTCCAACTAATCCTCAATCTAAAGCAGATAATCATCTTCATGATTTCACTATTCGAGAAAATATTCCAATTTATGATTCATATCATGATCAAGATTTCATTCCTATTCATAATCATAAATCTCTTTCTAATTCACAACTTGGAATTCGAAATTACTCAAATTCCATAATTCTAGTCAATCCTTGTGAAAAAGAAGTTATTTCAAAACGATCCCGATTTTGTTGTAACATTAGTTGTACAAATAGTGATTTCATTTTATTTTTGTTTCCTCACTTATTTTGTATTAAATCAGATTTATTTTTAGATTTTATTTTTCAGATTTTTGATACATTACGCTGGCATATTGAGCACTTTATTATCAAACATTCAATTGATACATTGCCCTGTTGGAAAATTGAAGTTTTATATTATAATCAAAAGCATCAAAAGTTATTTCAATTTCAATTTCAATCAATGCTAATGTTTTATCAAAAGATTCTATCTTCTCAAAGACAATATCAACAAGAGAATGTATTTTTAGAAGTCTGCCAGCAATCCAATTTAATTAATAATTTTCCATTTCATTTGAAAGATTTCCATCCATTTTTCATTAATTCATTTGAAAAATATTTGGAAATTTTTCCTTCATGGAAGATTGTCAATAGCTTAACATTTACACATAACACTAACAGTTTCTTCCAGACCTTTAAATCTAAAAGCTCATATCCACAATCTAGCCTTTCATCTCCTCTTTTGAACATTTCCCAAATATTAATAGAAATCCATTCAGATTTCTATGATCCAATTGGTATTTAATTGGAAACAAAATTTCATGAGAAGGAGATTTTAGATAAGCTTCTAACAATAGTTGTACATTCTGATTTCAGGTTTAATTTTCTTAGTTCAATTAGATTTGTATTTTTATTACTAACATTTGAATTGTATATACATGCAGGGATTAAAATGAGAAAATGGTTACATTGGAAATATGACTATACCTAGTCATTTTTCAAGTATATGGTTAGAATAGGAGTAGAGTTAATGTAGTTAATTTATTTTCAACAGTTCTGTAGATTAAAAATAAAACAAAGCAATCAACCATTTTCATACATGTTCAGTGAAAACATTTTCTCCCAATCAGAAAATTTTAATTCTTGCTTTCCTTTTTAAATTTCTTACAACAATACCTCTACTCTGTCTATTTTGAATAATGTCTTGATTAAATTCAATTAAGGTTGCACTTGGCATCAATCGCCTCAAAGCCACTTTTCTTAATTTCAGGATTTCCTTTTAAGATTTTCTTTTGAAATTTATATGATAAAGGTTTTGAGGATATAAAAGCTTCATGATCTCACTATCCCATGAAATGTATGACTGTCTATGATAAGCTTAATTCTAACTCAATCAATATTATTTAGTCTAACCTTTCGTGGTAATCATATGATGTTCATGTTATCTTTCTTGAAATTTGCTAAGCTGACCTTAAGGATGTCCATTTTGCTGTGTGCACACATTCAAATCTGTTTTGACATTTTTCCACAATTAGTGGCTTTATCCCATTCGGACCTTTAGTTTATTATCTGATGTTGTAATACGCATCATATTTATTTACTAAAGGCATTATTGAACAGTCACTATAACAATACAATTTTTTCTCAAGTTAATTCGGAATGAACAGAGGTAATAAATTTTTGTTTCAATTCAAAAGGGAAGACTATTTTCATATTTATTTCTAGTAAATTTTATATTACCTGAACATGAATAAGCAGATTTTATTTAGGCTGATTACTCACTCCGATTTATAATAAATGATGAGATGATTTTGAACAAAGGCAAAATTTTGATAAATCGAAGGAAAAATTTGAAGATTCATGAGGTAAAAAACTACAAAGAATTTCCTTCTAGGTACGCATTCACAAGTTCATTCTCATCTATTATTAGTTTCTCTTTTTCTTAGTTCATTTTTTGTTTTTTTTTTGTTTTATTTGCAGATTTTCATTTATTTTCAAAATTTGAAGTAAGCAGCAAACCCATTTCAAATTTGCAACAAGTTCAAGGAAATTTTATTTTGAGATTCATTAGAATTTGAACATTTTTAACTTTGCTTTCAACCATAAAAAAACCCAATTGAAATTTCAAGAAATATCATAGGATTCAACTTGATTTTCATATTGCTGATACTTCAGTGAAAATGTTTGCAACACTACCATCCCACTTGTCTTCGTCAATAATTTCATTCCGATATCACATCATCCACTTCACAACCATTTGTAGCAAAATATTTCATTGGAAGTAGCTTTAGCATTTTTGATAACAAATTGTTCATAAAAGATCTCTGATGTATTACCTCACTCATATGTCATATCGCATTTCGCATATCAGAGGTTTGCAGTTGAAAATAATTTCATTATCATGAATCACCGATCTCCAATAAATGACTTTATCGATATTGCAATGACCACATAATTTTAGACCTGATATGAAATTCAAATCAAGTTTATAAAATATCGCGTCCAACCAATCGCAGTAAAAGTAGGAGCATAATTTTAAAGGGTCGATGTCTCAGATCCGATATGTTACTAAATTTTCATCATAAAATTATCGGGTCTACTCTTCATCGCATATCTGCATATCGAGAATTGTTACATCACGTGCTTAATATTTTTGATCGCGATCGCTGATTAGTCACGTCAATCATCGCATATCGGCATCGCAAGAATCAAATTGTGTTACATCGGGTACCAAAAATTTCGCCAATTGCCGATTAGCTACGTCATCCATCGCATCGCCGATATTGGAATTTCTAACATGATTATTCTCCGATATTCCGGTACGCCGATATCGCAATCGCTTCATCGCACTTTTATTCATGGCCATACCACTATTCCAAATTTTTGATGTGCAATGTGCAATGTGCAAAGTACAAATCACAAGATGCGGTGTACGATTTGAAAATTGTAGCATGACTGTCCCCGATTCGCAATATAAAAGTTCTTCAATAGTGTGATCGCTACATCTCATCACACATATTATTTTTCGCATGATCTCATATCGACAATTTTCTATTTCAATCGCCGATGCGATAAATTCCAAGGTATGCCTCTACATGCAATGCGAATCATTTGATAAGACGATGTGTTATTTTAAAAGAAAGTGTGGGCAACCACTATGGTAAGAAAACAAATAATGACCAATTTGTAGTATATTTAAATCATTTTGATTTCTCATATATTTCAGTTTTAAATATATAATTCCATAATTAAAAAACAAATTCAAGACCTCTCTATCTTCACATTTAAATTTTATTATCATGGATGAGGTCTTGATTCTAGACAATTTATAAAATCATGGAGTTTATATGAAACTTATAATATTTTGAGAAACATTCGTTACTGCAAATTCGCATTCTCATTTCTGATGCATTTCTTTTAATTTCAATTTCCTTGAGCACTAAGCATTCCATTTTTACATTTTACTGCTTGCTTTAGTTTAGATAAAATAAATAATGATTTTGGGTTATAGGATTTTGGTTAGTTTGACTTCTTCAAGTTTTTAATGTCAATTAAAATAAGAAGTCAGCTAGTTTGGAGAAACTGATACCTTTCAGGTAAGATCAAAAGCAATCATCCAATGGTAAGATTCATGTACCCACTTTAATTTATTTCCATTTCATTACTTTAGTTTCAGTTTTTTTTTTCTGATATATAAATTTGTTTTGCAGCTCTTCATAAAAGCTTTCAATCCTCCACCAGATCATATTTTCGAAGTCCTATATTCTTCTCCTGGCTTTATTTCAATAAGCAGCAATAATCTTTATTGAAACAGCTACACCAGGAAGTTTCTGAACTTTTAATTTGTTTCTTTAAGCATTTTTTTATTAGAAAATGATTAAGATGATGCTTTGAAACAAGAAGATTGATATCAGACAGAAAATTTTCGTTGTGGCTGAAATGATCATCACTTCTATCCAAAAAGCCTAAAAACACTTACAACCCTACAAGGTATGATTTTTCTAAATCTCGACATAAGAAGGATTGATTACACAATTATTTTCTTTTTCTTCATATTGTTGAGACAATGGTATAACCATTCTTGTTAGAGTTTTTATTTCAAAAACTTGGATTTTCCTTTCACTTTTCAATTTCTTCATTTTTGTTTGCTGATTTATTTTCTCACTTTAGCATAAGAATTCTTTTCCTCTGGTTTTTAGTTTTGATTTTGGGTGACCTTGCTGTGGTTGATATGGAAAGCCTACTTGTTACTTAACAATGGTCAGCATACATGGAGAAAAATTGTTAATAGTCACCTATTAACTTTTTCTTTAAAATCTCTTACTAAAAGTTTGATTTTCTTATTATAAAGGTAGACATACTTAAGGAAGAGATTACCAATCAAGAGAAGTTGACAAAGTATCATAAAATCTGAGAATTTCTTTTTCATCAAAATTGTAATCATTTTGAGATTTCAATATTTTATTAAGATCTTTCAAAAGTTCTATTATCAGTCAAGAAAAGTTAATTTTAACCAAGTAAAGACACTTTACAGCAAAGCACCTTTTAATTCTGAAATTGTCATTCTTAACTCTTAAGGAGTCAATGATTCGCCCTGTCCCAAAAAGTCTTATTTTTCTAAAATATAATCCAGAGATATATTTAAACTTAAAAGATAAGAGGTCTCATCATGAGCCTGCTTACCATGATCATAGGGGAAATATAGGCTGACATTACCAACACTGCTAAAAAAACCAGGGTAATGGCTTATGATTGCTAACAATTATAAGACATGGGGTCTCATCATGAGCCAGCTTGTTCAGTCCAATTATAACCAGTGAATGGCATTGTCAACTCTCTGGCTACCAAACCAGGATAATGGATTTTAAGAACTAAAAATAAAAAAATAAAAAAAATAAAAAATAAAAAATAAATAAAATAAATAAAAATAAACATATATAAATGGATTTATCTCTAGGTCAATAATTCTTAAAAAGATGGGATTCTGAATCATTGGTGATTAAAAGGTAACCATGTCGAGACTATAGATGTTTGCTGGCAACAGCGGCTCTACTTGTGACAAATGAGTATATTTTAAAAGCTAAGTTGTAAAGTGACCCATGCTTTATCTCTACAACTAATTAAGGACTGATATAGAGTTTTGAAATATTTTAATTTATGAGAAATTTTAAGAAAAATTACAGTTAGATGATTCTTGCTTTTATTCAGACTAATGAACCTAGTCAAGCATTTCAAACATGATTCTCTCTTCTTTAATTAGTTTTACTTTGATTTTAGGAAAATCTTATTCATATCAAACAGAGATAACTGGTTCTTCTCCCGTGTGTCGCCATTGTTGTGGTAAAACACAACCCCCCCATTTTTGACTTGTTCACTTCAAATAATGGGGACCCTTTCTATAAATTTTTGGCTAAACGCCTTTTAGGATTTTTATTTATTTGATTATCCTATGCGATTGTTAATTTTTCATTTTCTTTGTATTCTTAGTTTATTGCTTTGTTAAAATCGATTTTTAATAAGCTTCCCATTGATGCTTGTTTTACCTCATTTGGTCAACTGGTTTGAAAATGGTACTTCTTTAAAGTCCCATCATTTATCTAGTCTGGGTTAAAAATGCTATTTTTATTCTTTTTATTTATTTTCAGAGTAGCTGTAGTTTAGAAAATTTCATAACTAAACTAAACATCATTAAAATAAAACCAAAATAAAAACTGATATTTAACATTAAATTTTAAGATTAATTAAATTAATTATTATAATAAAATATAATTAATTTAATTAAAATTAAAACTTAATATTAAAAAATATATATATAAAATAAATAAAACATAGTAATTATATCGTACACGTAATATCAAACTATCTATCTTTATAATATGCACATTTGAAAAAATTTTTGACCCGAAGGTTTTTGCGTACATGCGATATAGTTGCAAAGGCAAATGTACAAAAATATTTAATAAGGTGTTTCACCCCTTATGCCCCCCGTACCTCCACCTCACTCACCCTTACGTCACTCTCTACCTCACCTCCACTCACCATATCCTCTCATAATCTTGCCGTGGATGAATTAACGGGTTTGGATTGATTTCAATGGTTTGTTTTGTGGTTTCTAGGTTTGGATTGATTCTGAAGCCATTTTGTAAATTAATTTTTTAATATTTTTATATTATAATAATTATAATAGTAATTATAATATTTATTATAATTTAATAATTTTTTTTTTCTAAATTGAGCTAATTCTATTTAAAGATAGTAGCATAAAATCGCTCAGTTCAAATTTACTAGCTCGAAATCGCTTCTAAAGTCAAGTATACTCTAAAACTAAGTCGCCCAAGACAGAAACCAAATGTATTAGTAGTATCACTACCTTTCATAGGGAAACCGGTGGAATATTTATAATTGTTATGAGACAGTAACAAAAACTGAGCACTATCTTTATCGAAAAACAGTAAGCTATTATGCATTGTAGAAAACCAGCATTGCTAAGAAAATGAACAAGTTCAAAGTCCATACTGCGCCAAGACATTGCTGAGTCAGTTGGAAGTGGCAGGAGATGGTTGTTCCTCCACTATTGGGCAGCTAAAATCGTCTTCAGGATCCTCTGCTTCAGTTTTCCTGTTGTGGCCTTCAGCGCCCTGTTCAGCATCAGCGTCCACTTGCAAGGAAGAGAGACCAGTGGGGGGAATGGCTAGGCTGCACAGTGCTCGGCAAGTCCCCCCTGAGGCGCAAGAAGCCGAGGTGGAATGTGGGAGCTCGCGCGCAGGCGCAAGAGGGTCAAAATGATAGGAGGAGGCAAACGAGAGACAAGGCGGGCATCCCACGCAGTTATGCAGATGAATGCGTGATGTATGGGCGAATGAAAGCACTACTGTCCTCAACTCGATCTTTGCATGGTCCGGCGAACAGCACCATCGCTAGCGTCGAGAGGCGGGGAGGAGAAGCGATGGGATATCAAACAAAGTGAGCGTGAGACGTCCATGGTCAAACGGAAGGAACATAAGAGAATTGTCCGGAGGGGAAGGGCGGCCCCTCTCAAAGCCTTTCTAGTGCTTCTATCACAACAAGAGCACGGCTTGTCGCGTATGAACAACCGGAGACAACGCTAAAGGCTCGTTATGGCCGAGAGGAGCCGGGCAATGGAAGAAACTCGGTAGTGAATCGGCGTACGAAGCCAGCGCCTGCAATTGCCGCGAGGCGGTGCGTCCCATAAATCAATACAACTATATAGCGAACAACGCCTGCCTGGCCGTGCGAGCGCTTGCCTGCTGCCAGGCACGCGCGCCTAGGGGAACCACACAAATCGCGCGAGGGGGACGGTGAGCCACGAACCACGAATCGGTTTCCACAACGTTCAACTGTGCCATCCAAGGCGTACCCACGTCGGCGCGAGGAACAGCGCAGAGCATGTCGCTCGCGAGGAATGAATGCACCTTATGGCGCCGCGGGCGCGCGTGCGCGCCCACACGCCCGTGTGCGCGGGGAAACGGCGCGGCCCGTCGTCCCCGCGCGCGCACGTGTATCCGCATCCTATGATTTTTGACTTTCTTGCACCATTGGCGGTCGACTGCTCCTAAACTTCATTTCCAGCAAGGGCCGCGCAATGAGAGAGTCGAGATTTCAACTCCTAGATTGGCTAAGAGGTCTGCAACCTTATTACCTTCTCTTTTGGTGTGAACAAAGGATATGGCTTGATTGTTGTCCAACCACCTGCTGAGATTGTCGAGACGAGAGGCCATTCTCCAACTAGTGGCAACTTTAGTGGTTCTGGTGCCGTGAAGAAGTTGAGTAGCTATGGCAATGAGGATCTGAGAATCTCCCTCTACAATGATAGGGGAAAGATTGTATAGGTGAGAAAGGATAAGTCCTTTCCAGAGTCCTTCCAGTTCTGCCGAGTTGTTGGTATCCCAGCCTATCGATCCATAGTAAATAGCTAGAGTGTTCCCCTGTGAATTTCTGAGGATGCCGCCAAAGCCTGCTGGACCTGGATTTCCCTTGGAGGCGCCATCAAAGTTTAGTTTGTAGATGTCTGGGGGAGGATATGTCCAAGGGATTGGTGTGCCAGGAGTCTTTTGCTTAGAGGTGTTAGGCTTGATCGATATCCGTAGCTGCCAATTGTGCCATATTGCTGCTTCCTTGGATTGCTTGGGGAGATCCTCCTCCTGCCAAGGATGCATTGCGAGGGTTTCTTGAAGATTTTTGCTGAAGGTATCCTAGATGATGTCCAAAGGAGTAGTTTTATGTTTGAAGATCCTTTTGTTTTGCTCCTTCCAAAGAGTCCAGAAGAGGAAGCCTGGGATCAGCTTCCAGAGATAGTTAAGAATGGGACTATTGTAAGGTCGCTGGGGCCAGAGGCGCATTATGGTGACTAGGTCCCCTTTTGGCTTGCTGCGTTGACTTCTAAAACATATTTTTTCCCAAAGTTGATGAGCAAGATGGCAAGTCAACATGAGGTGATGCGTTGTTTCCACATCTTGCTTACAATTTGGACATTGAGAGGGGCCGCTGAAGCCACGCTTGAGCAAGTTGTCCCAAGTAAGGATCCTTTTGTGACTAAGTATCCAAAGAAAGGTGGAGATTTTAGGCCAAGTGCCTGGAGCCCAGACAAATTTCCAAATCCTGTCTTTCGGAAGCTGAATAGGATACATTAGAGAGAAGGCTTCCTTCGTAGTGAACATACCTTTGGGAGAGTATCCCCAACGAAGCACGTCTGGTTCCTCTGAGCATCTTATTTTCCGACGTTGTAGTTCTTGTTGGAGAGCTTCCTGTATGTTGCTATGAGCATTGGGTAGGATTGAAGAGGGGTGCTTCCATTGCCTGAAATCATTGGTGGCATTATGAGTCCAGCTCTGATGAACTTTGATTTCTTCTAGGGGGTTGGTTCGTCGATTGTTGGAGAAGCTAAGAATTTCAATAAGTTGAGGATGCTGCTGCCAGGAGTCTGTCCAGAATCTGGCTGTGTGCCCATTTCTTATTTCCCAGAAGCTGTGCTGCTGTATGAGAGCGAAGTGCTGTTTGGCAGCTTTCCATATGAGTGAACCAGCTGCTTCGGGGTGGAGTCTGACCAGGTCTTCAGGCGGCCTGTTATTAGCATATTTAGCTGTCCATATTTTAGCCCAAGGTTTCAGAGGATTTGAGAGCCAGTTCCACCAAAGTCTTGCCCCCATAACCTCATTGCTGTGAATGGGATTTCTGAGCCCCAGGCCTCCAGCAGCTTTGGGGGAGCAAACTGTGCTCCAATTGACCAGGGCCCATTTGCGTTTGTGGTCTGAAGAGCCCCAGAGGAATCGTCATTGCAGATTTATGATTTGATTGAGCACCCACTTTGGAGCTGCAAGCACAGAAAAAAGATATAGAGGCATGGATTGCAGGACCGCTTTGATGAGGATAAGTCTGCTGGATATATTGAGCGCTCTATAAGTCCAGGAGGAGATCCGAGCTTCCAGTTTTTCCAAAAGAATATTCCAAGTGGAATGCTTGATAGCAGTGGCAATAAGAGGGGCACCTAAGTACTTGGAAGGGAGTTGGGCGGGAGTGAAGCTTAGAATTCGGGTTATGCTGGATTGGATTAGAGGAGGGGTGTTAAAAAAGAAAAGCTGGGATTTAGAGACATTGACAGTCATACCAGAGGCTGTGGAGAAGAGGTTAAGTATTTTTTTGATAGATCTAGCTTCCTGGACTGAAGGGAACCCAAATAACATATTGTCATCAACAAATTGTTGATGAGTGGTGAGAGAGCCGTGAAGGGAGAGACCACGCAGATGGTTAGTGTGGATAGCATGATGGATGAGCTTGCTGAGACCTTCATACATAAGGACGAAGATGAAGGGTGATAGGGGGTCGCCTTGTCTGATGCCCCTTGAAGGTTTAAACGGCCTAGAAGGAATGCCATTGAAAAGAATGGAGTTCAAGGGCGTAGTAATGAGGGCCAAAACCCATCTTATCCACATTTGGTCAAAGCCAAAAGCTAAAAGGATGCTTTGAATGTAATGCCAGCTTAGTTTATCGAATGCTTTTGATAAATCAATTTTGAGGAGCATACCTAGCTTTTTTGAAGTTTTGAGAGAATGAATGACTTCATGCGTGAGGATGATGCCGTCCATGATTTTCCATCCTTCTACATATCCAGTTTGTTCTGGCGATATGAGGAGAGGGAGGAGAGTCTTTAGTCTATTGGCTATGATCTTGGAAATGATTTTATAGATCACATTGCAGAGGGCAATAGGCCTGAACTTTTCCGGAGTGCTAGGCTATTTTTCTTTTGGTACCAGGGCTATGAATGTGGCATTTAAGGAGGGGAGGAGCCAGTGAGCAGCTCTGGATTCCTCCACTAGCTGCCAGACTTCTGCTTTAATAAGATCCCAGAAAATGTGGAAAAAATTAGAGGTGAAGCCATCGGGCCTGGGTGCCTTGCCATCCTTCATTTGAGTCACTGCAGATTCGACTTCTTGAAGAGTGACCGGACGGAGTAGCATCTTGTTGTGCTCATCAGTGACTAACTTGGGAATGAGTTGAGATATTTGATCTATGGCCGGCTGTCGGTCTACTGTATGGTCTTCCTGCTGTATGCTTTGAAAATGGTCCAGTAGAACCTGTTCGATTTCCTCTTGTTGTTCCACTCTTGCTCCTTGCTGATTGGTTATATGAGGAATGCGATTTTGCATTCATCTTTGTATTGTTGACCTGTGGAAGAATTTAGTGTTCTTCTCTCCCTCCTTTAGCCAAGTTATTCTAGATTTCTGCCGCCACAGTAGTTCTTCTTGCTTGCGTCTCTCCTCTAGTTGCTTGTGAAGATCTTGTTCTTGAGCAACAAGTTCTTCAGTTCTTCCTCCATTTATGATCTTTTGTTGAGTTTCTTCCATTTTACTTTCGAGGATTTTGATTTCCTGAAAGATGTTTCCAAAAACGGAGGTGTTCCAATTCTTTATGACTGCTTTGAGATGCTTGAGCTTTTGTTGAAATTGGTACATCTTCGAGCCGTGTAAAGCTCGCCATGCTTGAGTGACAACGTTCGAAAGAGGAGTGTGAGAGCCAAAATGCTTCAAATTTGAATGGCTTTTATCAAGGCCAACGTTTTGCCAATGGAGTGATAATGGGCTGTCGGTCCGAATCTCCCTCGTCCAAGGATTGAAGCCAATAGGTCTCCCCCTATGTGGATGACGTTGTCAGAAATGAGGAAACGATCTAACTTTGAAGCGATCTGTTGAATACCAGTTCTCTTGTTGTTCCAAGTGAACGTGCCGTTTGAGAAGGGAATGTCTATTAGCCAATTGTTGGCTATGAATTCTCTGAAGTGAGCGCTGTCCTGGTCTGCCCTGAGTCTTCCCCCTGTTCTTTCTCCCATCTTGGTGACCATATTGAAGTCCCCTGCAGCAATCCATATGGGGTAAGTTCTGTTTGAGTTTAAATTTGCCATGGTATGAAGAAGATCTATTTTCCTTGTCTGGTCCTGTGGGAAGTAAACGTTGGATAAATGCCCATGAATGTTGGATCCAATGGGGTGGAAAGTTGCTTGTATAAGATGGTGCGCCGCATGAAAGTCAAAGATATCTATGGACAGAGTGTCCCAGACTATAGCGAGGCCTCCTGAAGAACCGGATGCATCCACTGCTGCTGAACTACAGCTAGGCCAAGCCTTGTTCAGGATTGTTCCTAGAGTTTCACTGCTGCATTTTGTTTCTTGAAGAAAGAGTATATTGGGTCTTTCTTTCTGTATCATATTTTTGAGAATTTTGTGCTTTCCAGGGCTATTGAGCCCTCTAATGTTCCATGAGATTAACTTCATGTGGAACTGTTTGACAGAGGTTTGAAGAACCTTGTAAGCTTAGGATATCGGCCTGAGTCGACCAATATTTTCCCTATGGTGATGGTACGTTGTCAGTCCGGCTTTCGCCCTCTTTTCCTTGATTCTTTTGTGATTTTGAGGCTGTCCCAATGGCTGGCAGGTTGGATGCCAAGCTTCTTTTGCTGATGAGCGTGGGAGAAGACCTTTTCTAATTTATCAATTTGATGAGGGTTGATGGTGTCAAAATTCTGGTTTTTACAGGATTCCTCAAGCTCTGATATGTCGAGTTCGCCTAGGTCTAGGGTTTCAGAATCCTCTTCCATGAAAGTCTCTTGACTTCCGCTGATCTGAGCGTTGATTGAGGCAACAGGTTGGGTATTAGGGTTGTCAACTTCCATTGTGGAAGGATGCCAGGGTAGGAGCTTGATCTCGTCAGAGCGGCTGTCTGGGTTAGTTGCAGAAGGAATTTTTTGGTCTGGGGTTTGCACGGGGTTGGATTTGGTTGATGGCTTTGGATTATCCGAAGGATGAGAGGGGGCTGTAACCTGGCTAGGATCGATCTCAGAGGCAAGATCAGGGTTGGAGAGAGTAGCAAAGCTATTACTGGTGGAAGGAACAGTAGAAGAGGGAGGGGGTTTCTTACCTGTCGTGGAAGGTTTCTTGCCATTCCTTCTTCGCTGGGTGACTTTGGTGAATCCATCAGCGTCTGGTGCTGCCTCCGCCTCTTTTCCCTGAGCCTGTGTGGTGAGGGGGAAATCTCTGTAAAGATGGCCCAGTGCATGGCATCTTCTGCATTTGAAAGGGACATGCTCATAGTCTAATGGCTGAATCCATTCAAAATCATCATGGTAAATACTTATAGCATCCGGTAGAGGCTTGTCCAGATGCATTTGGACGCAGATGCGAGCATATGAAGTGTATCTGTGGAGCTTTGTTTCTTCTGCGATCTTGATGAACTCCCCGAGGCCTTTACCAATTGCTTGGAGTGATTCCTCGTCCCAATACTCTAGGGGAAGTGAGTATAGGCGTATCCAGACAGGTGCCCAGTTGAAGTTTTCTTTGTCTGGGTTGAATCTTTCTACCCAGTTCCGGAGATATAACCCAGCGGAGTTGAAAAAGTAAGGCCCTCCATCCATTACTCTGTTTCTGTCTTCAAGGCAGTTGAAGATCGCTGTGAAGAATCCTTTTGGTCCCAGTTGTAGCGTAACTTGCCCTTTGGGCTTCCATTTGGAAGCAACCCAACCATATAGGGCTTTCTCAGTCGGCCAGAAGCCAATAAATTTGCCAATGAGAGCGTGGTCTCTCATGTACTGGATTCGAGCGTTTATCTGATGGCTGGGGAGTTCAATCTTGGGTCTTTCTGTAGCGATGGGTTTGCAGGTAGAGGATTTGGGCACCTCCGCCTCTTGCTGAGTTTGCATGGTCGGCTCTTTAGGAAGCGGCGTTTCTTGGCTTTTATCGGCTGTTTCGTTGCTCTGCACCAAGCTAATGTGGGTGCCATCGTTGTTGATAAGGGGGGTCTGACCTTCCCCCCCTGAGCTGGAAGCCATAGGCAATGACCAGACCGCACAGGCTGGCCGGGAGCAGGCCACATGACAGGTATCAGTTGCGCCGTCAAAGTTAGGTTTCTGCAGAGACGTCTGTGAGCATTTCATTCTCAATTTTAATATAATTTGAATTATAATATTAATCATATTTAAATTAACTTTTTCAAATCATTTGTATATTAATTTAATTTTGTAACTTAATCAATTTCTAATTAGATGAAAATTAATTAGAATTAATTGTATATATTAGTTAGTTAATAATTAATTTAGAATTTATTATTAGAATTAATTAGAGACTAATTCAGGATTAGATTTTTAATTAAAATTCTGATTTTTAGCTCAGCAACAGAATTTCCAGATTTACGCCAGTTTTGACTCATCAACTTTGGAGGCTCATAGATTGAGTTATACTTGGCCAAATAAGGCCCAGGACGACTCATTGGAAATATAAAATCAAGGAGAGAATTTCTGAGGAGGTTTCACTAATAGATTTGGTCATTAATTGGATCAAAAATCATGCAGAAGATCAAGCTCTGAATTTCTAAAACAAAATCAATTCTTTGAGTTATTTTCTACATTTTCAATTGTCCTAAGACTCTTCTAATTGCAGATTCACTCATCAATAATATCCTTGGCCAATTAAACCATCTCAGGCATCAATAGAGAGCTTATATTTTATTTTCAATTATTTATTTAAATTAAATTTGATTGGGTTTGTTTTAATGCCAGAAGTGGTATTTTGATTTTATTTGTTGCATCTTAATTTATTTTGATTTCTTTTTGCAGGAAAACAATGGAAAATATAAGGAGAAAATATCTCAATCAATGAGAATGCTCCAGCAATTAAAGATTAGAATTCTGAGCAAATAAAATTGGATTGGCCAGATTTCTCTTCAACAAACTTTCCTCTCAAGAATTCTTGTGCAAATATTATAAATAGCAGATTGCAGAATGTAATAAGGGGCTGCTCTCTTCTGCAATTCTGGAATTCTAAAAGCACTTTTGTAATAGGGATTTAGAGTTGTAGGTTGGAGGAGTGGAATCTCAGATCTAGGGATTATTGAGGTTTTTCTTTTACATCCTGAGTTATGTATAATGAACAGAGTTTGCACTATTGTAGCTCTAATTTTGAAAGCAGAAGCTTAGGCATTGTAAAGGACTATTAGAGATTGGAGCTGGAGAAATGAATTCAATAAATTGGTATTTTGAATACTATTATTTTAAATGTTGGTTTTATTTTATGATAACAAGACTAGTGTCAATTTAATTACATATTTGTGCACTTTTGTCGGTATGGGTAATTTGCTTCTATTTTATGTTGTTATTTATCTTTGCTCTTATAGGATGAATTATGATTTCTGGGTAACTATTTACTCATAAATATGTATTTTAATATTGGATGAATAAATAGTGATATGTTGTGAACTTCTTCCGCATATTATTGTTTAATAATTCAAGTTATTGATTAAATGATCAATACCATTTTGTGAACTACTACCTGAGTGTTGTTGATTGATTATTTCAGTTAAAAGGTCTCAATAGGATGTGTTTTGCTATCCATAATGTTATTTAATTGAACTATTTCATTAACTTGATATTCATTATAAACAAGACATATTTCAATCCCAATATTATAAATACCTGCACTTGGTTCGGTTAGATCTATATCTGCCTAATTGAGATAGGATTAAGATAGTTCATTTTGCTTGTATCTTAGAATAAGTTTGCATTTAGAATAATTTCTACATTCTCTTAAGTCCTCTTCCTAAAGAGGAAAACTTTAGTAGTGGATTGGCTGAGCCCTAAATCAGCTTAAGGATCACTTTTTTGCATGATCAGCAAGAAGGTTGATCTGATGTCTCTTTTCCATTGGTGAATGAAAGTCATATTTTAAATCCATTAGAGATCGAGAGAAGGTAAATTGACCTAGTTGAACCAGTCGGAACCACCATTCCAAATGGAAAAGGAGCTGCTTTAAGGTTCGGACCGGGTGGTCATCCCCCATGTTGTTGCAGTGATTTTCGAGGCTTCGACATGTTCAGTTGTACCCAAAGAATTCATCTGATATATATTCACCTCCTCGATCAGATCTAAGACACTTGCTTTTTGGATCTAATTCATTTTCAACCAGTGCTTTGAAGATCTGAAATTTTTCGAATGCTTCATCTTTGTGTTTTAGCAACCCAATCCAACACATTCTAGAGAAATCATCAATAAACAAAATATAGTATTGTTCTCCACGGGGTGACCTTTTTCTCATAGGTCCACATATATCAATGTGAATGAGTTCAAGAGGCTTACTTGCTGATCCTTCTTTGGCATTAAATTGCACTCAGGTTTGCTTACCGAATTGGCAAGATTTGCATATGGTATTCTCAAGCAGAGTAATATTGGGAAGATCACAAACAACTTTGAGTCTGCTAGATTTGTTGATTTGAGAGAAGCTCAAATGCCCCAATCTTCTATGCCATAACCAATTTTCTAAATATTTACCCAAGTAAGATTGTTCTTTACAGTTTTTGAATACATACAAATTGCTTGGTGTTCTATTTCCTTTTATAATTGTTTTTCATGTATCAAGATCACGTACCACACATTCTTTTGAGCTATAGACAACTTCAGTTCCTTGATCACACATTTGACTTACACTTAACAGGATATGCTTTAATCCATCCACATACATAACATTGTTAGCTTTCACCTTTTCCTTTAGAAAAACAGAACCTTTTCCCTTAATGACAACAGGAGTATCATTTCCAAATGTAACATTCTTTTCCTTTTCTAGAGCACTATATGCAAGAAGTTTGTCTTTGTCACCTGTCATATGTTTTGAGCATCCACTATCAATGTACCATTGATTTCTTCACCTCTCTCGCAACAGCTATGCCACAATTTTCAAACTCTAATTTTCCTTTTTCCATACTTTGGTGTTTGAAGGAAAATGCTCTTTAGGCTGAACTTTGCTCCTGCAATCAGATTCTTCATGACCAAAGCTATTGCAATAAGCACATTCAAATTCATTTTGAAGAGGAGAAAAGTTGTTATAGTTATTCTTCTTTGTTCCAATAACAATTCTTTTCTTTCTTGCTTCTCTTGTCATGATGGTTTTATATGCATCACATTGAACAACTTTATGACCAAAATTGTGACATGAGAAGCATTGTCCATTGAAGAAGAAATTTCTGCGATTAGGAAATCTTCTACTTGAATTTACATGTTGATTGGTGTTTCTCTGAAAGGTATTCCTGTTAGTGTTCTTTGAATTGAGATGGTCATGCTTTACATGTAAAGATTATTTATTCTCTTGTTGAGTGGCAGAATGTTGTATACTAGCTGTAGCTGCTTTTAGATAATTTGGTGCTGAAGCCTGAGAAGATTCTCCGATATATCCAAGACCTGTCTTTATAAGAGGAGAATGTTGTACCTTGATAATCTCATCTAAGGGTTCAGATCCTTTAGCAAATCTAAGATTCAAAGTCTTTACTTTCTCAATTTCTTTTCTTAGACTTACTATTTCACATTCTAATTTCTCATCATGTTTCTCCTTTTTTTCAAGCTGGTTTTTCAGAGCTTCTATGGATATTTTACTTTCTTCTAAGCTTATTTTGAGTTTTTTGATTTCATCAAGAAAATAATTGTCCTCTAAAGCGTCCATAAAAGTATCCTTTTCTTCTCTAGACTCTATTTCAAATGCCATGAGAAGTCTAAGTTCTTGTTCACATTCTTCCTCACTGTCTGATAACCCATCACTGTCTTCATGAGTATAGTAACTTTTTCTAGTGCTAAATCGATTCTTATTCTTTCTTGCTACTTCCTTCCCTTTTTCATGTGTTTCTTTATGGGGACACTTAGAAACATAATGACCAACTCTTCCACAAGTAAAACATTTGAAAGGAAGCTTACCTCTTAACCATCCTATGCCAAGTTAGAGTTTCTTTACAAAATTTACCTCATCTTCTTCTGAGATATATCCTGATCCTTACATCTCTTGTACTTCTTTCCCTTTGTATAAGCTCTCTAAAGACAAATTTTCTTTGACTTCGTATAACTTCCTCTTTCATTTCATATGCGTTAGTATGCCATGAAGTCGTTAATTACGCAATATTTACATCCTGCTTTTCTTCAAGAGCAGAAACTTTTGACTCAAATTTTGTCGTTAGTGATCTTAAAAATTTCTCAACCAAAGCAGATTCGGTTATTGTTTCTCCCAGATTTCTCATACGATTTACAATATCATCAAGTCGTAAAAATAAATTAGCAATGCTCTCCTCATTATGCATTTTTAGGTTCTCATATTGAATTATGAGAGTTTGGAGTTTAGCAATTTTTACCTTTGTATCACCTTCATAACTTAGAATGATTTTGTCCCATATTGCCTTTGCTGTATTCAACTGCATGACTTTGACAAATTATAATTCAATTAGACTTCCCAATAGAGCATCAAATTCCTTTGCATTTGTTTCATAATTCTTTCTTTCTGTTAGATCTGTTGGTACTGCGGCTCGATATTGATATCCTACTTGAACAATAGCCCATACATCTGCACCCAGAGATTGAAGATAGGATCTCATCCTTGTTTTCTAGAAGATTAAATTGTTTTCGTTGAAGAGACGAGGCCTGATAGATGCTATTCCATCTTGATTGCTCATCTTGATTGATCTTCCTTTTAGCAGCTAAGCTTTTCAGAAGGACCCGCTCTGATACCAATTGTTGGAATAAATACTAAGAGGGGGGGATGAATCAATATTTATAGCTGACTGAGAACTTTTAATTTTTATTTCTTAACACCATATGTCCAGAGATTTTATTACGTCTTAAATCATTGCATCATTCATTCATTAAAAAGTAAGTATGAACAGATATAACAGAACAAACCATCAAACATCAGCATCACATATGAACACCAGTATTTAAGGTGGAAAACCAATTTTGGGAGAAAACCACCGCTGCTGTTATCTCAGTCTTCAATATTTATTATAAAGAAAACTTCTTACAATTTTATGCTGGCGCAGACTTATACCAGCACGTAGGCACCCACCTGTAGAAGGCTACCACCTTCTCTCGTTTTCCAATCACCACTGGAAGGGAGCTCCAACCCCCTAATTTAACACCAGTTTGTAGAAAGCTTTTACTTTCGCACTAAAGGCTTCAACCCTCATATCTACCAACTTTCTCTTAATTTATTCATCAGATTCGCGTCAGATCTTCATGACTTCATTTTCAGATCTTCCTAGAGATTCATCATCTCTAGATCATATCTATAGGTGCATCATATATGTAGATATCTCTTAAAGAGATTTATTTATTAACAACCCTTCCACGCACCTCACTGTAGTGTAATCCTCTTCTCCTTATATAGTTTAGCCTTTATCAATACTGTTGTAGCACGATTTCACAGATCTTATCATGATATTTGTTTCCTTGCCATTTTTTGTGATATTTGTGCTGGCAAAATATGCAGGGGGTGTGTTTTCCATTACTAACCATAACAACAACTATAAGCATGCAGGATCCTTTGTTTATCACCATGATTCCAGTAGCTGTGTGAGAAAAGTTGTTGATCAGAGTTTGGCATCACTAAATGATGATTTACGAATGATTACCAGAGATAAATTCAAGGGTGAAGAAATAAAGCTACTCATGATCTCTATTAAACTGCAACTGCAATTTCAGCATATAAGGCATCTTTCCAAGGATATGGTGCTTCTGTGACACCATTTGGATCCTTTTTATCTGACCTCTACACGTGATGGGGCAATCTGGATATTTCCATTGATTTTCCTGCTGCTTCTCAAAGTTCTTCAACTCTTGGGAAAAAAAAGAAGCGGAAAATCCTATCTGATGTGAAACAGTCTCTACTGAGGAGAGGTGCAGCTAGATATGTGCAGTTTATTCCAAATGCAAGAGTTCCTCTGCTCATTTTTGAGGATCCTTACTCTCAGATTTCCTGTGATATCTTGATTAATAATGGTTTAGGCATGCTGAAGTCTAAATTTCTCTACTGGATAAGTCAAATAGACACAAGGTTCAGAGAGTTGGTTTTACTGATTAAGTACTAGGCGAAGGCGCATAATATAAATGATCCAAAGTCAGGGACACTGAATTCATTTTCCCTGAGCTTACTAATTATTTTCCACTTACAAATGCAGTCTCCTCCAATTCTCCCCCCTTTCAAGGATATATACAATGGATATGTTGCCCGTGAACTAGCAGGTGGAAGAAACAAAGATGAAAGACAGATTAAGGAGGAGTGCAAACTAAATGTTCAGAAATTTAAACGTCAAAGATTTGGAAGAGACAATAAGAGCACTATTTCTGAACTCTTTGTTTCATTCTTTGCACAGTATACAAAAGTTGCACCTTTATGGTCACAAGGCTGGACAGTATGCACATTCACTGGCAAATGGGGAAATGCATTCAGTAATGGTTCTCGGATGAAGAAAAACTATGCAATGACGATTGAGGATCCTTTTGACCATGTCGAAAATTGTGCAAGATCTGTGACTCAGTCAACTTTGACGAAAGTATGTGATGCATTCTTGAAGACTGAGCAATATCTTCACAGGCTTCCAGTGCCTTCAGAGATGCATTCTTTACGCCAAAGTTTATTTGGATCCTCTCAAGGAGGTCCTAAACCAAGAGTTATACCTACCCGTGTAAATTCAGTGAATTCATCGAGGAAACTTGATGCAGGCAATCCAAACAAGCGGGGTTCTTTACAAGGTCGTGAGACGACATTTAGCAATAGATCAGTTGAGCCAAAACCAAGTGCTATACCCTCTCGTGTAATTTCAGCGAATGTACCCTCTCAAGTAATTTCAACAAATACACCTAGGAAATCTGGTGGAAGTAATAGACAGAAGGGAGTATTTTTACAACAACTTGGTAACGCATCTTCCAATATACCACCTAAAAGTGAGCCACCTAATTCTCTGGGAGCAACCTTTAGCCGAAGTTTTTCCTTGTCTGGAAGTATGCCTTACCAGCCAGTAGTTGCTTCCACGTCACAGCCTCAGTTTCAATACACAAATGCTAGCCAACATTATGGGCAACAACAGCAGAATTTTGAATGGAGACAACACTTCTGGTAGTGATACATTTGAGGGTAGAGTAGCAGTTTCCGATTATGTATATGATGAATCATTAAATTATTACTACAGCAGCAAACGCATATATATTACAATTAGATCAACGATGTGGATCATTTGGCCCGGATCCAATGGTCTTACGGGGGCATGAATTAAACAGAGTTTAGGAGAGATGCTACCCCCGTAAGTGGTTTGATTTAAACCACTTTTTCCAGGATCGACGGCCTTGATGTATTACGGCCCCTCCGGTCCATTTCTTATAAACAACTATCATTACCCCCCGTAGGTAGTTTTGGATTTTCCAAAACCATGGGTGACTTTATTATTAATCGAATGCATAGTAGTGGGACCCAAAATGCACTATTCGCCCTTTTAAAAAAAAACTTTCAATTCGATTTTTGGGTTTTATATTATATATTATATATATAATATTAAAACAAATATTTTGTAAATTTAAATGATTCCAGCACTTTCAAGAATCAGTTTCAAAACTGATCATAGCAGTTAGGAAGTTATTTAGATGGCTGATATAAAAATAGAGAGAGGGGGAGGGAAAAAAGGTTTCGGTTTTCAGATCTCCAGACAGTGATCTTTGTATGGATTTTTCAAATGATTGATAAATGAAAAGCAAACTTCTAGTATTTGTTGCTATTGATTCGTCTTCTAGTTTACATAATGTTTTTTCAATCCTTGAATAAAATGAAGTATCGAAGCAGCAGGAGTTAAAACCCTTAATAGGCGCTCCTTCATTTTAACTGTTCTTTTCTTTATTTCTTCTAGAGCTTAAGATGATAGATTCTGTACAACAGCATATTGTTTTGGGCTTTTTCCTTTCATTCTTCTTCTGAACATTTCATTCTATATCAGCAGATAATAGCGTTGTGGGATGTTTACAGTATTTGATTTTGAACATTCACTGATAAAGCTCCGGAGGTGGATAAACGGGGATCATATTTCTGTGACATATTTATTTTAATGTCTTAAGCATGGATTCCTTTCACAGCCAAGGAATTGTTTTCTTAAGGTACAACATTAATTGGCGCCGTTGCTGGGGATCGAAGAAGCGAAGTTCATTTCCCTGGGTTTTCTTTCTACTTCCTCTGGTTGTTCAGTGAGGAGGAAGTTTTTGGCTGTGTTTACTTTTTCAGAATTCTCATTTTCGAAAAGCCAAGCGCGAGGTCAAATGCCTTGCAGCAGATGGTTTCGTAATCCTTTCTTTTTGATGGTGAACAAGATTCAGATTTGAATATTGGTTGTTTATTATTCACCTGGCGACTCCACGGATGAAGGTTTCATTAGATGAAGAATTTTCCTGGCAAGAAGATGAGAAAGTATCATGGAAAAAACATGTATCAGAATTTCCATTTTGTAAAGGAGGTTCTATTTTTTATTGTCAGTTTAATGGTTTATTTTCCCTTTTATATTAAAAGGATTGTTTCCTGCTTTATTTTCTCAGAAGATTATAAAGCCCAAAGTGTAAATTCATTGTTCGAAAAAGATTATGCTTGTATTATAAATCTTGACACACATGTATCTCCTAAGCATGAAAGGAGGGATGATTGTTGTATTACAATCCCGGAAGATAATCAGTCATAGTCTGGGCATAAAGGTGATGATTCCTCATCTTTGGATGATAATATTTTTCTTCACAAGAAATTGACTGCTTTTCAGTTCAAAAAGAAAGAAATATTTAAACCCCTGAAGCTGCCCGCTATTCTCCATCAATATCCTTCAAATGGATTCAAGTCCTTGCCAAGTTTCTCCGGGAAGGAGAAGGATATTTCAGCTAAATCACATATCTTGGAATTTGAATACTTTCTGGACAGATTTCAAATCATTTATGAAGACATAGCTTTAAGGATGTTTTTTCATTCTTTAAAATAGGATGCTCAGCACTGGTTTCAGTGTTTGGAAGCAGGTTCAATCAATTCCTGGCAAGATATTCAAGATATATTCCTTACATATTGGGGCGAGAGTAAGTCATATGAAGAGCACCTTTTGAAATTATATTCTATCTGAAGGCAAAGTAATGAATCGATTTCTGAGTTTAATAGGAGGTTTCAAAAGATTTATTTCAGCATGCCAGAAGAAATTCGACCTCCAGAGGCAGCAGCTATGGTCTATTATTTGAAAGCTCTTTCTATCGCCCTAGCTTTTTATCTCAAGGAGAGAAAGCCTAGTACTCTTAAGCTGATGTTTCTCCATGCGCAAGAAATCGAAGATAATGCGTGGGCTTCTAGAAATTTTTCCTGCAATACAGAAAGTCAAAGTTTTGTCAAAAATAAGAGGGCTTGTGAAGGAAACATTGGAATTTCTTTACAAGAGAATGTAAGTTCAGAGTTGAATACAGTTTTTCAAAAAATGTCAGAAGGTTCCTGTATTGACAAAAAACAAGAATCCAAGTCTTTTAAAGATTCCAGTCAAAACTTAGTTGCAACAGTTGAACTACATTATGAAAGCATGGAAGATCATTGCAATAATTTTGTGAGTAGTGAGGAAAATAGTGCAGTTTCTCAGACCTGTTTGCAAGAAGAGGAAGATTTTAGTTATCAATTGATGTTAAGTGAAGATCATCAGCATTATGGAGAGCAAAACTTGGATGTTTATTTTCAGCCTAAATGCCTGCCCACAGGAAATGGCAGCCAAGTTCCTAACACACAGTTCCTGACTAAAAATTCAAACAATGAAGGAAACTTCCATGATCAAAGAAGTCAACATCCGCAAAATGTTCGAGAAAAGAAGGTAACCAAAGTTTTGTCTCATGATTTCTATGATCTAGTTGCTGAATATGTGGAAAATTTCTTCGGTCAGCAACATGCTTTAATGCAAGGGTATGTACAAAATTTTGTATATAAAAATTTTTCATGGTACATTCCTCTTTTGATTTTTCAATTTCAGCAGTATGAAGGTATTAAATCTTACAAGCAGATGTTGGATTGGTTCCATTGGAAGGTTGACTTCACTTGATTGAGTTCAACAATGCTTATATAAATAGGAGTTGTACATAAATAAGCTCAGAAGTTGAGCATTCACAGTTGCAGTATTTTTAGTTTATCAATTTTAGTTCAAGAATAAAGATCCTAGAAGAAGGAGGGTTCAGAGAAGTTTTGAAATCTTCAGAGATTTTGGATTGAGAGAAAATTCAGTTTGACTCGACTCCATGCCCAATAAAGGCTACTAATCTACAAGTTCTCAGTACTTTGGTACCAAAGTACTGTCCCAAATTGGAGCCAAATGTTGTAGCACGATTTCATAGATATTATCATGATATTTGTTTCCTTGCCATTTTTTGTGATATTTGTGCTGGCAAAATATGCAGGGGGTGTGTTTTCCATTACTAACCATAACAACAACTATAAGCATGCGGGATCCTTTTTTTATCACCATGGTTCCAACAGCTGTGTGAGAAAAGTTGTTGATCAGAGTTTGGCATCACTAAATGATGATTTACTAATGATTACCAGAGATAAATTCAAGGGTGAAGAAATAAAGCTACTCATGATCTCTATTAAACTGCAACTGCAATTTCAGCATCTAAGGCATCTTTCCAAGGAATTGGTGCTTCTGTGACACCATTTGGATCCTTTTTATCTGACGTCTACACGCGATGGGGCGATCTGGATATTTCATTGATTTGCCTGCTGCTTCTCAAAGTTCTTCAACTCTTGGGAAAACAAAGAAGCAGAAAATCCTATCTGATGTGAAACAATCTCTACTGAGGGGAGGTGCAGCTAGATATGTGCAATTTATTCCAAATGCAAGAGTTCCTCTGCTCATTTTTTAGGATCCTTACTCTCATATTTCCTGTGATATCTCGATTAATAATAGTTTAGGCATGCTGAAGTCTAAACTTCTCTACTGGATAAGTCAAATAGACACAAGGTTCAGAGAGTTGGTTTTCCTGATTAAGTACTGGGCGCAGGCGCATAATATAAATGATCCAAAGTCAGGGACACTGAATTCATTTTCCCTGGTTACTAATTATTTTCCACTTACAAATGCAGTCTCCTCCAATTCTCCCCCCTTTCAAGGATATATACAATGGAGATGTTGCCCGTGAACTAGCAGGTGGAAGAAACAAAGATGAAAGACAGATTCAGGAGGAGTGCAAACTAAATGTTGAGAAATTTAAACGTCAAAGATTTGGAAGAGACAATAAGAGCACTATTTCTGAACTCTTTGTTTCATTCTTTGCACAGTATACAAAAGTTGCACCTTTATGGTCACAAGGCTGGACAGTATGCACATTCACTGGAAAATGGGGAAATGCATTCAGTAATGGTTCTCGGATGAAGAAAAACTATGCAATGACGATTGAGGATCCTTTTGAACATGTCGAAAATTGTGCAAGATCTGTGACTCAGTCAACTTTGACGAAAGTATGTGATGCATTCTTGAAGACTGAGAAATCTCTTCACAGGCTTCCAGTGCCTTCAGAGATGCATTCTTTACGCCAAATTTTATTTGGATCCTCTCAAGGAGGTCCTAAACCAAGAGTTATACCTACCCGTGTAAATTCAATGAATTCATCGAGGAAACTTGATGCAGGCAATCCAAACAAGCGGGGTTCTTTACAAGGTCGTGAGACGACATTTAGTAATAGATCAGTTGAGCCAAAACCAAGTGCTGTACCCTCTCGTGTAATTTCAGCAAATGTACCCTCTCAAGTAATTTCAACAAATACACCTAGGAAATCTGGTGGAAGTAATAGACAGAATGGAGTATTTTTACAACAACTTGGTAACGCATCTTCCAATATACCACCTAAAAGTGAGCCACCTAATTCTCTGGCAGCAACCTTTAGCTGAAGTTGTTCCTTGTCCGGAAGTATGCCTTACCAGCCAGCAGTTGCTTCCATGTCACAGCCTCAGTTTCAATATACAAATGCTAGCCAACATTATGGGCAACAACAACAGAATTTTGAATGGAGACAACACTTCTGGTAGTGATACATTTGAGGGTAGAGCAGCAGTTTCCGATTATGTATATGATGAATCATTAAAGTATTACTATAGTAGCAAACGCATATATATTACAGTTAGATCAACGATGTGGATCATTTGGCCTGGATCCAATGGTCTTACGAGGGCATGAATTAAACGGAGTTTAGGAGAGATGCTACCCCCGTAAGTGGTTTGATTTAAACCACTTTTTCCAAGATCGACGGCCATGATGTATTACGGCCCCTCCAGTCCATTTCTTAGAAACAACTATCATTACCCCCCGTAGGTAGTTTTGGATTTTCCAAAACCATGGGTGACTTTATTATTAATCGAATGCATAGTAGTGGGACCCAAAATGCACTACTCGCCCTTTTAAAAAAAAACTTTCAATTCGATTTTTGGGTTTTATATTATATATTAGATATATAATATTAAAACAAATATTTTGTAAATTTAAATGATTCCAGCACTTTCAAGAATCAGTTTCAAAATTGATCATAGCAGTTAGGAAGTTATTTAGATGGCTGATATAAAAACAGAGAGAGGGGGAGGGAAAAAAGGTTCCGGTTTTCAGATCTCCAGACAGTGATCTTTGTATGGATTTTTCAAATGATTGATAAATGAAAAGAAAACTTCTAGTATTTGTTGCTATTGATTCGTCTTCTAGTTTACATAAACTTTTTTCAATCCTTGAATAAAATGAAGTATCGAAGTAGCAAGAGTTAAAACCCTTAATAGGCGCTCCTTCATTTTAATTGTTCTTTTCTTTATTTCTTCTAGAGCTTGAGATGATAGATTCTGTACAGCAGCATATTGTTTTGGGCTTTTTCCTTTCATTCTTCTTCTGAACATTTCATTCTATATCAGCAGATAATAGCGTTGTGGGATGTTTACAGTATTTGATTTTGAACATTCATTGATTGAGCTCCGGAGGTGGATAAACGGGGATCATATTTCTGTGACATATTTATTTTAATGTCTTAAGCACGGATTCCTTTCATAGCCAAGGAATTGTTTTCTTAAGGTACAACAAATACCATGAGTAGAAAACCACTCAACCGCTAATGGTATTCATATTAAAGATTGAACCAATCCAAATTGAAATCCCAATCGTCGTTCTTCCATGCACCAAATAATACTATAGCCAAGGTTAAGTAACATTAACATGCCGTTGATGGTTTTCTTTGGAATAAATATTATTCACAACATTTGGAAATTAAATATATAAAATAACTTTATATTAATAACCAACACTTTTATCAAATAATCGATGGCCCAATCAATATAATTTAAAACTAGGGCCCATCGCTAACAATCCTTTCCATCCGACGGCGAAGAGCACATCTCTCAGTCTTCAGATGATCCAACGGATATCGTTTGTTGATGATGCACATATGATAACGCGCGATGGCGCGTCATACCTTGGGTAACCTTCACGCAAATATAGCAAATGAACACCGTCCGATGACCCCTTCCTAGATCAACGGCGTTTAATAATATTGCTCGGCGTCTTTGGTTGAATGTTAACGTGAGATGGCGCACTTTGATAGCATTTTTCGTGGGTCCACCTTTGCTACGTGTCAACGTTTCTATGGAATCGCTCCCCAATCAGGAAATACTACCTATCACCAAAGGGTGGTGCGATGAAACCCGAAAACCACCTTCACTATTCACTCGGTCATGGTTCCGCTCTTCCACGCAGGGTTCCGTCACGCTTCCTTTTGTTATGTTCTACCTCTTTCCTTCCAGGTTCCATTCATGATTCCAAAGAGTTAGTCTATGATCCATCGAGAGTTCAATGTCAAATACTTTGTTTTAGTTTCTTCGCATTATAACTTATTTTCTCTTGCTCCTTGTTCCTTTCTCCATGAAAGCTAGTCAGCTCCTTACTAATAGCGTAGAGCTTAAAGCCATAAATTTCTTCATATCATATATTCAACGAATATATAACTCCATTGTCTACTAGTTTGGATACTCTTTCGACCGTATTAACATCGGTTCCTCGAACAACATACAAAGCACCATTAATCCCCTCATAGGGTTTCTTACTTATCACAGATTTCAATTATCCTCCATCAGGATGTATACATATGTTCACAAATGAATTAATTCCACATGGACTCAAATATCCTTCCTTCGAATTCAATTTGCTTCTTGACTGATACTGCTCTCTGTAGATGCACTCTTTCTCTGTTCTTCTCTGCTGACCTTTGTTCCTAGTTACTATTTCAGATGCCAATTCCTTTGCCACTTCCTTTTCCATCAATGACAATATTTCCAACATACAAATTCCTTGTCAACTCAATAAATTTTCATTAGGAGCATATATTTCCCATGTTACGGAGGATTCTCAGTACTACGACTAGCACCATCAACATCACCAACATATAGTCGAGGGGACGCCAACATCTACAAATCAAATGAAACTAAATATAAGAAAAAATGGTAGAAAAATCTAGAAAACCACGTTGTAAACACACTCTAGCAAACCTATACAATATGTAGATAGTGTCTATGCAAAAGAAATCTTAAGCATACTATTTTTTCAAGTACAACCCATTTTAGGGTTGCACCAAAGGAATTCCATTAAATTCAACTACTTGATAGGCCCCTTTTGCTAGTACATGTTTGACTATATATGGACGTAATAATAATGGTTCAAGCTTCCTAGTTCATAATTTCTCATCTTCTTGGTCATATAAAAGGAATAGGTAACCTTTCAAGAAGTCATAAGGTTTAACATTCTTGTTAAATTTTTCTTTGATACATTTTTTTTGAGCCTCATTGGCCATTGCGGCATTACATTGGGTCTCATCAAGGTGCACTAGGTGAGAAAAATGTTCTTCTTATGTGGAAGTTGCGAGAATAAGCTCGATAGATAGCTTTAAGGATGGAATTTCACATGCAATTGGGAGAATTTCTTCTAAACCATATTCCAACTGAAAGGGTGTGAATCCATTTATAGTTTAGATATTTTTTTGGTATGCCCATAAAGCGGAAAAAATAATGGTATGCCAATTCATCTTATGAAGCAATACCATGCATTGGAGCATCATTTTCAGAACCTTATTAATGGCTTCTACTTGTCGGTTAGCTTGTGGGTAATAGGGAGTTGAGATATCATGTTGAAGGCCCAACTTGGTAGTAAGTTTAGACATCATGTAATTTCAAAAACAATTTTTTTGGTTTGAAACAATGGCTTGAGGCACACCAAATTTGGCAATAAAATGGTTTAAAGGGAACAATGGAACAATGGAACAAATTTTCAAACATAGGCATCGCTTCGGCCCATTTTTAAAATTAGTTTACAACAACGATAATGTAGCCATGCCCCATGGACGAGCGGGGGTTAAAGGTCATGGATTCAATGCCCCATTTGAAAAAAGTTCCCACAATAAAGACTAGATGTCGAGGATTAGGTGGAGCATGAGATTTCCAATTATAGATCTAGCATGCGTGACACCTTTGGAACATGAGGATGAAATCTCAAAACATGGTCGGTCAAAAGTAACTAGCACTTCATTTTTTTTGGATGGTCATATACCTAGACATGTGTCCACCACATGATCTAGCGTGAAAGTCATTCAGAGCTTTCTCAACCTCTTCATGAGTAAGACACCATCAAAAGATCGTATTGATAGCACATTGGTAAAGAGTGTCACCAATTATGATATATTGGAGAGCTTGGTATCGAATTCTACATTGATCAGAATGAGTAGTCTGGGGCTATAGATTTTAGGTCTAGAGATAAATGATGATATATCCATACCAGGGATCAGAAGATTCAACTATAAACAACTTTTCTTCTAGAATATAATCATCAGTTGTTGATTCTGACTCAGAGGAGGGAATGTCACAAATCAGTTCGTGGAAGACTAAATACTTCTTAGATTTGGATTTGATGATTTAAAAATCAAAATCTTATAGGATAGCTATCCATTTCGATCATTTCCCCCGAAAAAATTGATGTAACAAAATGTAAGTCACTGGGTTGCAGTCAGAAACTACAAGAGTCTTTCGAAGTTGAATATAATGGAAAAACCTTTGGTAATTTTTCACAATTACCAAAGCTAAATTTTCAATGTGTGAGTACTTGTCTTTATTCTCTATTAAGTTTCAAATCAAGTAAGATATTGGGTGTTTTCTCCTAAGTCATATTCTTGTACCAGGACAATAACGATGGGGGTAACTATCATAGCTAAATAGAGGAAATATTCTCGTTGATAGTTAGGGGGATATAATATGCTCCCAATGGAAGGGAAACCCTATTTTCAGTAAGCGAGTAAATCCTTTTGTAAGTTCTATGCAGTTAGGGATGAATCTACATGGAAATTTAGCCTCCCCTTGAAGGAATTGTAATTGAATAAGTGAAGAGTGAGCAGGAAAATCAATGATTGCCTGTAATTTCATAGGATCAATACAAATCCCATTCTTGGACACTAAGCATCTTAGAGGTCGACCATATTGGACACAAAATGCACATTTTTGTGGGTTTAACTTTATGTTATAATGTAAATAGTGTAGGAATATCGGTCTAAGATGCATTGGATGATTGTCACAGTGTTTGGAATGGGCAGGAAAAATATCCAAATAAGGTTGCACTATATGCTTAATATCATGGAAAGCGTTGTTCATTACTCTTTGGAAAGTTGTGTCAGTGTTCTTTAGACTGAAAATAAGTTTGTGATAGGAGAATGTACCCCATGGGCCCAATGAATGAATTTTTATGCTACTCCAATGATAGGATGTTGATCTCCTTGTAACTAGAGAAGCCATCCATAAATGATTTATTTTTCTTCTAGCATAATCATCAACATTTTTGTCAATGAAATGGGTTGGGTAGTTGTCCTTAGGATAAGCTAGATTAATATCGTGATAATCGATGCCGACTCAGATCATAACATATTTATTCATAGCAGGAAAAATATTTGAAACACAATTGGTTAAAGGAACATCATAGATAAAAACAACACGCAAATGTTTTTCAACTTCTCCTTTTATGGCAACATTTTTCTTCGGGTAAACCGAATGTAAACACTGTCGAACAAGTATTTCATTCACATAGTTTTTAATCACATGCACCACAATGTTTCGATCTATGCTCGAAACATCTTCATACATTCAAGAAAAAATGTCATGAAACTCTTGAAAAAGGTCCTTATAAATATTGATCTCATCGAGAGAACAAGATGCACCAATATGGACATTTTCAATAACTACAGGATTGATATAAATATCAATTGGTATGATCTCCTTAAAATTTGCTAAATTCTTCTTGGAATTTGCCTCATGAATAGAGATAGAACCCTAAAGTGTCTCAGTAACGTTGGGTGAATAAAATTCTTCAATATTGTTCTTAAGAATTTCAGGTAAAGAGGATTCATGATGGTTATCGTCCCATGGAGTTTTTTCTGGCATCATGATCTCCATGATTCTTTCATTGGTGGAAATATGTCAATGAAAGGGTTAGAATATCTGAATTTACTAAGGTATCAATATCCAAATTTTCTAAACAGTCTGAGTAAATAGCTTCATACTCTATCTTGATGGGACTGAGTGCAATATGGTGGAAAAATGAGTCATTTTTAGAGCTATCATGTACTATCCATGGATCAGATGGAATAGTACAATATGAAATCATATTTATAGGAGAAACGATATTGGAAATGTCAGGAGGAGGGAGCGTAAAATTTCCCAATAAGGATGAATCTTTAAGTAATCCTATCCCAACATATTGATAAGGGTGTGGGGACACCCACAAGTGGAACACTCCTAATAGTTTTGGAATCAGTGGAAAAAAATGAAAGTTGATCTATGGCCACAATGCTCCCCTAGCCAGGGAAAGAAACCATCATAAATTAGTTTGAGAAAATGACTACCATGGCATAAATCCATGTTCGGCCTAGTAAGAGGTTATATTCTAAAGGTCTGCCAATGACTTTGACCTATACCGATATTGTTTTTCCAGCTAATTATATGTGAAATTAATTTAGGATCTTGTAAGGTTTCATTAGTACAAAATGGTTAATCAATTACTAAAAAATGACTAAAATTTTCATATAAATGGCTATTTTTCGGTTGGTGACCAATAGTATCTAATTTACAGTATCTTATTACGTGACCAATTTTTAGTCATTTTTAGCTTAGTCATTAATTGGTTATCTCAATTTTGTTGTCTAGTAGCATATTTGGTCATTAATTTAGTCATTTATTTGGTCATTAATTTAGTCATTTATTTAATCATTGATTTGGTCATTTATTGTCACAATTAATGACCAAATGTACAACAAATTTTATTAATATATGATCACCCAAGAAAATCAATTAATGACCAAAATTTTGGTCATGTTATAATATACTATAAATTAGCTACTAATAGTCATATATATGAAAATTTTAGTCATCATTTGAAACCAATTAATGACCAAAGAAATATGACTAAATTTTGGTTGTGTTATAAGATACTGTAAATTAGCTAGTAATATTCATATAAATAAAAAATTTAGTCATCATTTGTAATCACAAATTTATCATTTGCAGTAGTGATTTATCTTTTCTTGGTAGTTTCATTTCATTATATAAACAACTAATTTAGTAGTTTATATTCATTTCATTTACTTTCATTAATAATCATTATAAACAACTAATTTAGTCGTATATTCATTTTATTTGTGATCATCATTAATCAATATAAACTAATAATTTAATAGTTTTAAATTTATTTTATGTTCATTATTGATCAACATAAATTAATTTGTATGATTTAAAAAATGTCATATAATGTGTATGTTCATATAATATGAAAACACAAAGTTGCATATGTTAATTACAATACTAAACAATATCAAGTGCAACTATAAATAATTTCAGCCACATAAAATATATTATATGAAATTTTATAGTATCACAATATGAGTTTCCAACTTAATATTGGTTGAACTACAATTTACACATGAAATTATGTTTCATCACTTCAAAACATTATCATTGTGTTGCCAAGGCAGTGCAGAAAAATTCACCAAATCTGAAGACTTGACCATCAGTCTCTATATGTGTGTCTTATATGGGAGATTGGCTCTAAGGGTATCACTAGACCAATTCTCTTCTCTCTGTATTTTTTCATTTTTCGCTCCAATGTTATGGCTCTCCTATTTCTTCAATTCCTGCTTCTTACCATCGATACTGAGTTCCTTTTCTGAAAATAAAATAAGATACAATGAAAAGTGTAAGACATTAAAGACAATGAACACTAGAATATAAACCAAATTACACTATAAATAGTTTATACGACATATACCTCAACATCAATAATGTCAAAGCCATTTTTACCCATACAATTAAGAAACGAGAACAAATTTTCTTCAGTGGGGGGATAGTGGCCACTATAACGTGTCCAAATGACATGTATAAAAAAATATAAAAAAATGTCACCACATATAGAAAAGAACACCTTAGTAACTTAGTATTAAACCTTTAGGGAAATCTTAGGAAAAATCATGTCAACTAAGTTATATGTTAAAAATCTCAACTTATAGATAACTTGTGAAAAAAATTTATCTTAGGTGTGATTTCTAATTTTGTTCGTTTTATTCACAACAACATTTCATTTTCTAATGCATGAAATTGGTCGAGTATATAAACAACATTTTATCAAATAACAACATGAAATTAAAATTTTCTAATAGTCATGAAAATATTTTAACACAAAATAGCTATAAGGATTCCAGTCAATATCGTGTAATACTAATTTCATCTTCAATATTTGGTTGTTATTTAAATGGAAATGATACCAAGTATTTTCAATTTCATAGTTAAAAGACAACAAAATCAAAATAAATGTCCAAAATACAATCAACAATAAAGAGAGGATATCATGGAATGGAAATTTCTATTACAAAAAAATTGTTTACCTATCCACCGATGTCGTGCTTAGCATTCCTAAAAAAAATTCTTTCCCAAAATAACCATGAGGTGAAATAATCACAGTTACATTAAAAACCATAGGAATTCCTACTAGAGACATTTCCAAATTCGATGGCTCAGGTGCCTAAAGGATCTATAACAACAAATGAATCATATCCAAGACGTGCTATGCATTGTCTCCCCATCCTTTTTCCAATCACATTTCCTATAACATGCCCACAGCAGAGTCAAGTAATAATCAAATGAAGACATTTACATTTGTTTATATATTTTATGTGTATAAAATTTGATTAAGGTTTATTTCATGAACATATTTATTCATATTTAAAGCCTTCTCAATATATGAGAAGGTAACAATCAAGTAGGACATCAAAAAAATCGACCTCAATGAGGTCCTCAAAAAATTTCTACAATATCAATATTTTTGTTGTTGTGATATATTGGGTAGAAAAAAAGAACATATCTGCAAAATAAAAATTCATATATTACTTATGCTCAAACTTTGTATATGGTGTATCCTTAAGCATATTTTTAAGATGTTCCCCTGCCTTTACCAAAGTGAATTGTAGCTTAGTTAAACTTTGTATCCTTTCATTCAACATCAATTTCTGCAAGATAAATGTCACACATTATTATTTCCATTTCTTAAGATGCTACATATTATAAATTGAAAGTCACATAAAACTAAGAGATTACCATTTTCTAACTAAAACAAACAAACAAACAATGCCTCTAATAAAACTTCATTATAATATTAGCAAATGAAAAGATATTGGACCATTTTTGTTGTTTGACTTTGCCTATTTTTGTTATGAAACTGCTCGAGATTCAAGAACCAACAAATGTGATGGAAGTTGTGAAAAAAATTATGTTGACCAAATTTTTAGAATTCTTCAAAATGACATGAATGATGCCATTTTCGGATGTGGTAAATATCATAATAAATAATGGCCACATTGGATGCAAATATTAAATATAAAAACTTGTGTACATGGCATATATTCTAATAAATTACATTGCAATGACTACCATGGGCCTCCATGGGTTATAGGTCCTCAATATGTTAATCTTGATGATGAAAGAGAGATTGAAACGATAAGTATGGCTGGTCCTATTTTGTATGGTGGACATCTTCAAACCAAGGTCATCATCTCAATGAACCTAGGTTATGACATGGTAAACCTGGATTTGGTCTTCACCCAATTTCATTCCATCATACTTTTTGAAGACTCAAGAGGACATAATGGTCCTACAACTTATATTAGGGTTGCTTTTGAGGTTATATATAAATCTTATCCAAAGGTAATTTAAATGATAACAATTATATTTTTTTTTCCCAACATTCAAATTTAGGGATACATTTTGTGGATTTTACCAATAGATAGAATGAGAAACAATGCATGACGACAATATACTGGTCATTTTGATTAGGGAAATACTCAGAGATAATAAGACTATTTAGGTTCAAATCAAATATGGTGTTGATTCTTGTAGCTCCTTAGTTGCTGGTAGTTTTTAAGATAGGAATTTCAGTTCCTCAAGGGCAGGGTCCTTCAAATTAATTGCATCTACCTTGTTCCTATCACCCAAAAGAAAAACATAATCAATAAAGAGTAAATCTGTCAATTTTAGGGAAATTCCTATTTGTATAGTTGTCAAGCTTATAGTTTTTTTTTACAATGTTATAAATCTGTTGAGACCACCACCTACTCTACAGTAAAAAATAGCAGAGGAGCCATTAGTCATACCTACCCATGGTATCTTTTAGACATGATAGAAGAATAGGTTGAGCCATTAATTATAATTGCAAAGATATTAAGGAAAGACAATTCATTATATAGTTAACCAATTGTACATTGAACCCTATATGGATGAGTAGCCCTAATTAAAGCCGGTTTTCTCTATTATATGCTTTTGGAAAGAAAAACTCACTAAATTTTTTTGTAATTTTTTGGTTTGACATTATAAATTCCTTCTTGGGCTACACCTATTCCATAATGGATTTGTTCTCCAGGAAGGATGCAAAATTTTTGTAATGACATGGAATCAACTTAGTGGATTTTGTCCCTAAATGCAATAATTTTTGGAATGATCTTATACATGCAATTACATAATGATATGGGTCTGAAATCATCTCATTCTTGTCTAATTTTTGGGTTTAAATCCTGAAATGTTGAATAGAAAGCTCCCAAATCCTGCCTATCTATTTTAATTTGTCAGCAATTGTTAGTTTTTCTATTTGAAGGAATTCATAAAACCCCTAGAATAATTTTATTGTCCTACTAAGTGGCTGAGGGTTCTTATCCTTTTGGAAAGATTGCAATTTTTTTTGTAATTATTCCTTTGAGATTGGATCCATCAATGCCTCATTACCCACCTCACCCACAAATCTGGGGAAATACGAAGTCATCTTTAACTATCTCTCTTAAATTTATTCTATCATCCTCTTTATAAATTCCCTCAAAATGGTTTGCTGATCAGAAAATGGCTCCTTGAGATGAGACACCTTCTCATGAGGCAAAGTTAATTGAAAAATATCTTGAGGAAATTGTTTGTTATAATTATGAAATGTTCAAGAGATAAAATATATGCTATTTAGTAAAGGATATGCACAGATGTTAGTGATTTGGTACAAGGAAATACATGGGCAGTGAGGGAATTGCGTAGGTTCCCTACAAATATTTTCCCAAATGTGACACATGAGGATGTATTCTTATAAGACAACTATATTTGAGAACATGAACCATTTTGAAGGGAAGACTATTTTGGATGTAGGCAAGACTATTTTGGAAGTTTGACGCAGGCTCTTGCACCCTACCCGTAAACCCACCTTCTTACCTATGAATACGATATATGTGATTCCCCGCTTGTCAAATGAAGTTGCTCCAATTATTGGTTGGATTGTGCTTGACAACCCATCACTATGGATTCAAGTAGTTTGCTTGAACACATGCGTGGTGGCTACTAAACCTACACTGACACAAGTTTAGTTGGCTCTGATAGCACTCCTCCATTCACAAACTAACTATGTTGACACCTACACTTCTATTGGTCATTTATGTACCTTTTCCCTCGCGATTTATCAACGGTTGAATGGTGTCAACTAGTCTAGCCCGTCTTTCTTTGTTCTTAGTGAGTTGCCACCTTATTAATCTTGTGGTTTTGTTTTTTTCGAGTGCGGGCTTGCCTGTAGGCCACAATTCTTCCACCAATGACTGTCAACCATACCTTCCCACCTCTCCTAGAAGAATACTCTCGAAACTACGTCCTTCTTCGAGGTGATTGTTGGTAGATCCCTTTCTACCAACTAGAATGTCGACCAACCATTCTTTGTGCAATTTTCCTTTCCTATTGGCAGCAAGGCTTGACCCTTATTTCAACCACTCTATTTTTTCCATGACTTACACAACCTTGTCACTTGTGAATAATTTTTTCAACCCCTATACAAAATATAGACTGACCTATATGACCTTTTTTCAATCCTTCAAAAAAATTAACAATTTCTTCATGGAAATATACAACTAATTTACTTCGGTCCTAAAAAAAATTGTTTTGCGTGATCACAATAAAACCTGGACTATTGGTCATGTACAAGACCTAGATTATGAGATTCTGAGATCAACTTTCTTCATATTTTTCTCTCTGATACCGTGTTATATTTCCTGCAAACCTAGGACCTGACACTTAAATTCCTAATACAAATATTTATCAATTAATTTAAATGAACATATAGGTTCCTAATACAATAAAATTCAAAAGAATAAAATATTAGAATCTCAATCACAATGGCAAATGAATTTTCTTGTCATTGACTCACCGTGAATATTTAAGATCTGATGAAGAACTCTTTAAGATGTAAATATAACAAGTACATGCGGAAGTATGTAGTCATAAAACATGGAAAATAATGCATTATTTCGATCCATGCCCACCCCTTCTGGCTTCCCAAATTGACAGAATTATTGTAGTATCAATAGAACTAAGATGAATTTCGGCAGATGAAAAGTCCTGTCTTTTCACCTCAGAATTTTATTTGAGGCATTGTCTCATCATATCATCACCATGATTTCTTCTCTGACAATGAGATAAGTTGCATCAAAGAGATTTTTCAAAGTACAGTAGGAAAAATAGGACATGAACTCTTACATCACATTAGAATTATTTAGATATTGTCAAAATTTAGCACTCTAATTAATCAAATAAATCCTTGGTGTTACATGTATAGCCCCTAGGTATCTCAATTTATTTTCGTTTCAAAGTAGGAAAGAGAATAAGTAAAATGTTTCATGTTGCAGAAGATCAAACCCAGGAAAGAGGAAAACATGTAGACACATAAGAAAATTATCTTTTGCATAGATTTGAAATCTATGATTTCAATTAGTAGATTTAGGATGTTTGTATGTGAAAATGTTCACATTGATTCATATAGGCGGGAAATTAATTTCAAAAAATTTCCAGATGATCCACTGGTTCTTTGAAATTTGGATTAATGATGCTAGTGCAAGTAAAAGAGAAAACATATAGAATAGATACAAAATTTTTACAAACCTGACGAGCACTTTGCATCTATTTCCAAATGTCTCAAGAAGACTCAACAATGAAGATAGAATTTTGCGATGCCAAAAAAATCATTCTATGTTTCTGTGGTAATTTACCAGAAATAATACCAGGAAAATGTTCATGTTGTTTAGTTTCCCCATTTTTAGGGTCTTTTTCTTCCTGAACCAAGTTAACATTTTGCTGAAATGGACCTTATCTTCTACGCTTCCTTTGAAATGTAAAGCTAGCAAGTCTTATGTGTGCATGTTGATCAGGAGCCTTCACATTGGTTTCTAGACACTGACCCACATTGATATCTGTCATCTCACCATGAATGTTTTTTGAGCCCTTTGTCACAGAAGGTATGTTGGCTAAATTTTTTCACTCAAATTATTGTCCAATAAGATCCAATCCAATTGATAACCTTTCTTTATTTCCATCACTTTGAACTATCCTTGTCAGAGCTGCACCTCCACCATCATTCATATTATCTATAGTCTCCAAGTGTGAAATTTAAATACCAGGTCCAAAATCTATATTGCACTTCTCATATGATGAAGATATTTCCTCATTCACTCATCTCACACTTCTCTCTCTCATCTGATTGGTTTGTACAAGCCTAAGAGGCTTTCTCTCTCCACTCGTATGGAACAAAAACAAAAGAGTTATAACTGTTTAGGGATTTTCTGGACAACAATGAAAAATGTTGAATTTGGGTCAACACTTGTCATTTGACTATGTTTTGGGGTCATAATTCCGATTTTATGAGGACACAGCTGGAGGCACAAAAACCAAGGTAAAGCATTGGCTTTGAATAATGATTTTCCTGTGGAATTTGACCATTGTGTTGACCAATTTTTAGGACTGTTTTGGGTTGTGTTTGACTATGATTAGAGTTTGAGTTTGACCGATTTTGACCAAGATTCATTGGAAGTTTTTTTTTGTTTGACCAAAATTGACTTTGCTGGTTACAACATGTTGTTGACTACTGTAAATTGTACTCGACCCAAAGGAATGAAGGGAATATGTTACAATTGTAACAAGTTTAGTCACTATGCCACAGAGTGCCCCAATAAAAGGGACTCTCCCTAAGATGATGACAACAATAACAAAAACTTTAGGGGGAATGGAAATCAAAGGAACAACAGGTTCAAAGGAAAGAGGAAGGATCCCTTTGATTGAAATGGAAATGGAAATGGTCAACCTTTCAAAAGATCAAGAAACTCTAGGCATGTTGAATTCAATGTTGTTGATAAAAAAAATGAATATATTCTTATATCTGCGCTCTCTGCTGAATCTCTTCCCGACACCATGGATAACTGGTTGATTGATAGTGGTGCCTCAAGGGACTTCATTGGATATAAAGAGGCCCTCTCTAATTTGACTCAAAAGGATACTATTTTGAAATTATCCTTGGAGGCAATGCCACCTATCCCGTGAAAGGGACAAGGACTATGACCTTTCATATAAATCAAGGTAAAGTCCTTCATTTGCAAGATGTTTTGTACGTATCTTACTTGAAGAAGAATATAGCGTCTATCTGTAATATTCCAAACAGGAAAATGATAGTAATACAAAGAAAATAAAAGTACAATAATGCAATAATATCAAAACACCATGAAATAAACCAGAAAGAGTTGAGCCATTGTATTAATGAGGAGGTATAATACAGGTAAAATAGTGCTAAAAAATAGTATCACTCAACCTGATAGAGATGGATAGAGTGATCCTCAAGCCCTACCACTAAGAACACTGCATAACTACTGCTCTGTTGGAGTCCTCACTGCGGTGCCCCTACTGGAAATGTTGGAAATGTAATTGCTAATTGAAAAGGGGTGTGTTAGTGTAATTTTTGTTGTTCTGAAGATGACTAAGTAATGGTCATAGATTTCTAGAAACAAGATTTTTGAAATATTGTGAGTTCTAGAAATCTCACTTCCTTCATTTTCCTAAATCAAACTGTTTCACCATATTTTTCCCTCTCTGACTTCTAAATTTCACCTCATTGCTCCAAAAGGGCTTCATTTTGGGTTTATTAACCTCATTTTTCACTCTCCCTACCCACTCTCTCATTCACTCATTTTTCTTTGAAAAACCCATTTTTTCTCTTTCCTAAAAACCCCATAAAGGGCACCCTCATTCATCATTTTTCCTTTGAATATATTAAACAATGTAAACACCCCCTTTTACATTGTTTAAAACCTAGATTTGAGCCTATCGGGTGTTTTATTTATATGTATATAAAACTCTGTTTTATATCATAAACCCACCCTTTTAATATATAGGCATAAGCCCATTTTTCTTTAAACCCCCAGCCCCTTGCACTCATATAATCGTGACCTCCGCCCATCCATAAGCACCTCTCCTATATATTTTCACCTCCGCCCTTTCATTTTATAAACCCTGTAAAACCTTATAAAATGGTTCCTTAAACCCTTTTATATATTAAACTGGGCCCTGCTTTGCACCATGCCCAATGCCCCTCCCAAAAATTTATAACTTAATGTGTTTTGTTAATTTATTAAGGCCCCGGGCCCATCCTCCACTTAACCCTGACATCTAATTAATGCACACCACCTGTCCTCCACTCCGTTGATCCGATCACTTGATCCCCGCCTCCAGAACGCAGGACAGTCATTGATATCCCACCCTGAGATCTAATGGTCCCTGGCACGTATCGCATATTTAAATGTGCCAGGGTTAACATTTTCTGACCCATGCAAAATAAGTGGTTTTCCACTACCACGCGTCGCGTGTTGGGCTATATCGCATGCCCTCCCCCTAAAACTGCTTACCGTCTTTTCTCTGCGCAATAAACTGCTTTCGGTTTTCAAAACTGATTATTCCTCTGTGCCCTTTTTCAAACCTTCCCCCCCATTCAAACTCCTACCTAGTTTTGCCTTCGAAAACCTACCTCCCACATCAGTTTCTCCTCTACAAACCCTTCTGACCGATCCAAACCACAAAAAATGTAGCCATATGCCCTCCCCACAGGTTTTTAATTAACAAATTGTGTTTATGTGAATGTTTAATGGTAGAATGTCTAAGGGGAATTTCGATGGTCCAAAAATGACCAAATGAGCCTTTGGATGATGATCCAGGAGCTTAAATCAAAACAATGGTGGCCAGAGGGTTTGTATTAATGTATCGATGAAACATGATCATTGATGGCCAAGTAACCCTGCTGCCACGAAAGGAAGCCTCCCCGACACACAGAAGAAAAATACAATCAAAGGAAACAGTGAAGAGAAGAAGATTGAAATATTAAAGGGCTAATCACCGATTAAGAGCAAAAAAGAAGATTAGCCAGTCAAAACAGAGATTAAAGGATAAATATAAACAGTTAGAAGGTAAAATGATAAAGATAGAAGATCAAGAAGGTTAATCATAAAGGATTAATGAAAGGCAAAGATCAAACAGATTCAAGAAAAACATAAATATAAATAGACAGTAAGAGCTTAAAGACAGATTTTTAAGGCTTAAAAACAGAGATTAAAGATAAAACAGAAGCAGATCAACCCAAAGCAAATTAAAATTAACTACACCTACAGAAAGTTATTTATTTCAAAGATATTTCTGCCACCTAGTGCTTTGTTTCCTTCAAAAAATCATTAAACAGTTATTGAACCCAATAAGAGATATTTTCTATCTGCCAGGTAGTTATTGTAAAGTTATGAATAGGCCTTAAAGTCAAACATTTCACCTATAAACCCTCATAAGTTGAAATAGGAGTTATTATTCAGAGAAATATCTGTAGATATTCCTACCTTGAGCCTTACATGGTCTTCAAGGAAAATAATTCATTAACTATGTAATAAATGACACCCAAACCCTAAGACTTAGCTTCACCTCTTCATCTATAGATAAATACTGCATTTGAGCTCGATATCTTGTTGGAATTTGATGACTCTTTCAAGTAATACATAGTCTGTTGGAGGTTGAAAAGAAATTGATGTCTTGGAGCTTATGAAATCCTTAGTTTGTTTGTTACTGGAGGAGGTCTGCTTGCAGGATCCTTGAGCTTGGTTTATGGTGAAGTGATTCTATTCTATTATTTTTATTTTTTGTCTCATTATGTTTCCATATTTCTATGTTGTATTAGAGCAAAGGATATATACTAAGAAATGTTTCTAAAGGCACCTTAGTTCTATTTGTTCTTCACTGTCTTAATGTTTTCCTCTGCTAGGACATTTTAGAGAATTCTTAATTGCTCTCTAGACCCCCTAAGCTTTTTTATTTCACAAATGGTTTAATATAGTAGGTATCAAACATGATTTATGGCTAGCCCTGCTTATTTGATGTCACTAAAACACTATTTCTAAAGTCTCTCTCTAAAGCACCATTAGTTAAGTCTACCAAAGAGGTTTTGTTTCGATCATACGCTTTGTACTTGCTTAAATAATTGTTTTAGAGATATTCATAGCTATAATCAAAGATGTTTAGGTGTTCCCTCTTCTTTGATTACAGTTATATGTGTGTCTTGAATGTTTTATGTCCTTGAAGGTGAAATCACTAGAAGTTAAATGAGTTTCTCGCCTTCTATATTTCATTGGAATGTTTGCCTTGAATAATTATCTGTTTAAGTGGAATCAAAGTATCTATGGTTTTCCCTGTTTATTGATTTCCTCTTTATGCTTATGATATTTAAGTCCCTTTTGTTAAAGGTACATGATAAAGGATTCTTAATTTCCTTTTGTCCTACTTTTATTCTCACAATTGATTTCCATCTCACTGCCCTCAAAAAACCTTGAAGATCCATTGAATAAGTTAGATTTTCCGTGTGATGCTTCCTGATCTATTGATGAACCTGTCATGAATTTTGTAGACTCCATTTCCCAATGACTGTGAAGAATTCCACATTCCATCTATTTTGGTAGATCATATTACCCAACCAAAACAAACAACAAACCCTACACTTAATAACTAGCCTAAAATCAACCATCTGAAGCACTCAAGTTCACATCCTTTGCATAAAAATAGAGAGAGCCCTCTCTAAGTCTAGGAAGGCTAGGTCCTAGGACTCCAAAGACTAGTCTGATATTGCCCTGTGCATTTAGTCTACCAATCATATAAATAAAAGGACCCCAACATAATGGCAATCACGGTGGGACCTTCTGGGTTAGTTACAATCTAAGTACTCCTTAGAACTTCAGAAACCCTTGACAAGTAGAAAATCCACTAAATCTACCATCTCATCACTACCGCCAACACAATGGTGATCATGATGGGACCTTTGAGTCAATGATTATCTTAGTATCCCTAAAAAGAACTCAGAAAACCCAAAAGTATTCCTAGATTGGTTTTGTGTTAGTTATTGGTGGTGGACCATACACATATATCCTATAAACAACAAAAAACATCTACCTGACGACTCCACTAGCCTCCAATAGGCCTATTACTTCACTAGTCCTCATTAGACTTCCTAAAGATTGTGTCAAAACAACCGTGAGAAGTTTACAAGCCTATTCCCATACTGTGCGACTTTACTAACCATTAAGAAAGGTCAGTCCTTCTGAAAAACAAACTAAACCTTTCAGTCTATATAAATTTTGAGTTTGAAATCTGGCTTCACAAAGGATGAATACCTGGTCTCATCTAGACCCAAATCCTCCTACCATAGTTGATAACCCAGAAAATATTTTGTGGAAAACTTCTAAATCTGGAAACTTAACTAATGATAGGACTATTCATAGAGCAAGCTCTGTTCCTGAACATCTTATAGCCTTGCAAGATCCTCAGTTTGACTTGCACCATAAAAAGAACCTATTTAGAACCAAGTCACATAGTGAGATTACCCAGTATGACCTTGATCCCACAGATTTGCAGCAGAGTTCTAGTAGAAAAGCCTCTCCTTCCACTCCTCCTAATTTTAATCTTCTCCATCACTTTAGCTCTTTCCATACCAAATCTTCTCATAATCAGTTTGCTGGTCCAAGTACTTCCACCACATCCATCCACACATCCACTGTTCAAAACACTCCATTTCATCCCACATTCCTTCTCACAAACCCACCTCTTGTAAATATTCCATTTGTTCCTATCATGGCAGCATGGTATCCCCCCCTAGTGTTACCACAACCTTTGGTTCCTTTACCAAATGATTACCAATCCATAATTCCCCACTTTATCGGAATTGAATCTACCACTTCCCAATAGCATGTATATAAAATGAATAATGCCTTTGACTACATGGAAATAGAATAAGAGACCATTAAGATGAGGATCTTTGCCCAAAGTTTAGGAGGAGAAGCCAAAAAATGGTTTAAAAGCTTAACTCCTAATAGCATAAATGATATCCCTTCTCTATACCAAACATTCATAAACATATGGGAAATTAAAAAGAACCCTCTCCAAATTCTTTCAGAATATAGTAACCTTAAAATAAATGGTGGGGAAAGTGTCCAAGATTACTGCACTAGATTCAATAGTGTTTACAATGCACTTCCACCAAACATGAAACCCCCAATAGGCTTAGCATTAGCAAAATTTTTGGAAGGTTTTGACCTAGACATGGCCTATCAGCTAAGAGAAAGAGACCCCTTAACTTTAGAAAATATGTAGAGGGGAGCTGTAAGTGTAGAAGAAAATCTGATTCAAAAAAGAGCTAAGTTAAAATTAGAAAAAAGAGTTACATACAAAGATGAAACTATGGCCTCAACCTCATCATCTGATGCAAAAATTGATAACTTAGTGAGGGTAATGGAAAGAATGATGGAAAGGATAAGCTTAATTGAAAGAGTACCTCCTAGGGAGAACCTAGAAAACTCCCAAAACAAAAATAGGAATCCAAATTTTACAAGAGATCCTCCTCAAAACAGACAAAGATATAATGACCAACAAATTAGGCCTCCTTTCCAAGACAACTATGTAGATGAAGAAGAAATGGAGACCGAAAGGTTGGAAGAAAATCATGTAAATCTAATAGGATCTGACAGTGAGGGTGATGTTTTTCTCACTGAAGAAGAAGAAGGATTATTTTCCTCAGACCAAAATGAAAATAACCATGAGGATTCAGAAGATTACCAATTGGGATTTGAAAATGCTATAATGGAGGTCCATAGGCAATATGACCTTAGAAGAAAAAAGTACCTAGAGACTTCTAAGAATAATAACACAAACACTGTTGTTAGGAAAACCTCAGAAAATCCTCCTAAAAAGATAGCAAGCAGTACCAACACTATGGCTAAATAAGCTGATCTAAAGAAAGACAAAGCTAGCCAGCAAAGCATTGACCCAAGCTGCCCTAGTACTTCTGCTAGTGGCCCTGGAAAATCTATTCAAAATGACAGTCTTAATAAAAATTAGCAAATCAAAATTGCTGAAAAGACTATGTATGACAAAACAAATGTAAATATGTCTAAAACATTAGCGCCTTTAAGCCTTGACGGAGAAATTACCAAGATCAAAATTAGCATACCCCTTGTTGAACTAGTAACCTAGGATGTATATAAAAATCAAGTCTTGAAATCTTTGAATATTGGAAATGATATTGATACTTTAAACTTGACTGATGATAAACCAGAATTATTGTTTGGTCCTGAAGTAGAAGGAAAATACCAAGAAGGAGCCATCTCTCCATTCTATGTCAGTCTGAACATACATGATAAAATCTTGCACAATGCCATGCTAGACTCTAGTGCCTCTCACAACCTCATGCCAAAGGTGGTGATGGCGAGATTACGCCTAGAAATTACTAAACCTTACAAAGATATGTATTCTTTTGATTCAAGCAGAGTCAAATGTTTGGGGCTAATCAAGGATTTATGTGTCAATCTGGCACAAATCCCTGTAAATGTCTCGTCATGGACATAGTAGTTGCTGACATTCCTCCAAATTATGGCATTCTTTTATCCAAATCATGGGGAGCCAAACTTCAAGGAAGCCTTCAAATGAATATCTCTTATGCTACCATCCCGGTCTTTAACCAAACAAGGAGATTGTACCAAGAATCTCATATGAAATATATGGTAAGCAACCTAGATAGGAAAAACAACACTCTTGTTTATAACATTCATTCAAACCTTGATTCATTTATCTTGTTCAATGAAGATGAAATCAGAAAAAAAATAAAATGAAAATAAAAAAGAGTTAAGCCCACTAGAACAGTCAAATTTGTCCTCAAATGAAGAACATAACAACTCAAACTTCAGCAGCCTTGAACAACAACATGACAGTGAATATGAGACAAAAACACTTTGGAACATGAGATTTGATGGCTCTTGTGGAAAATCTGGTTCTGGAGTTGGTGTATGGATACATAATACAAACAAAGGACATTCCTACAAACTTGATTTCCAATGCACTAATAACATTGAATAATATGAAGCCCTCCTCCCTGGCTTACATTTTCTTAAAAACATGGGAGCCAAGAAAATATCAGTCCAAGGAGATTCAGAGCTGATCATTAGGAAAATAAAAGGGGAGTATCTGCTAAAAATCCAAGATTAAGAGAATATAGGAATGCTGCCCTAGATCTCCTAAAAACATTTAAGAAATATGAACTCACTTTCATCCCTGGAGCTCAAAATAGCCTTGCAAATGAGCTTGCCTGTGCTGCTAGCAATTTCCAAATACTCCATGTAAATGAACAATTCACTATCAAAGTAAAAAACCGGCCCACAGTACCTGACAATGAAAACTATTGGAAAGTGTTTGAGAGTGATAAACACATTGATGATTTTTTCGGAATCTAAAAATGATTTTGATGTACCACCACCTAGCCCAAGCCATGAAGAAGATTTTTTTGCTAAAAAGAAAGCCCACAAAATAGAGCTATCCTATACTGCTGATATAATCCAGTTTGAACATCTTTATAAGGCAAAATTACTTAAAAATCTAGACCATAAGGAACTTGAGGTTTTAGAATGCAAAGATAATACAATTCCAATGGGCCTTACACCATTAGAGGAGATTTTTGATTTCAATGATGTAGCTAAAAAACCAAAGATGGAGCCTACAGAAACTAATGTAGAAGAATATAACATAGGAAACATGAAGGAACCCAAAATGATCAAGCTATATAAAACCCTTCCTCCTCACACAAAACAGGAATACATTGAGCTTTTCAAAGAGATTGGAGATGTGTTTGCATGGGGGTACAAAGATCTGAAATCATATGGTACCAGCATTATTCAACATAAAATTCCTCTTAAGGAAAATAAAAAACCTTTCAAACAAAATCTAAGAAGGATAAACATTGTTTTATTACCTTTAGTTGAGAAAGAGATAAAAAATATGTATGATGCTAAGATCATAGTTCCCCTTAGATACTCAGAGTGGGTTTCCAACCTTGTGTCAGTTAGGAAGAAGATCAGGGAGATTAGGCTTTGCGTTGACTTTAGAAATCTGAACAAGGCCTCCCTGAAAGATAATTATCCCTTGCCTAAAATAGATCACACACTTGAAAAGGTGGTTGGATCTAAAATAATATCATTGTTGGATGGTTTTTCAGGCTACAACCAAGTGCTAGTACTCCCAAGTGATCAATACAAAACTGCCTTCACCACACCTTGGGGTACATTCATGTATGTTAAAATGCCATTTGGTTTGATGAATGTAGGGGCCACATTCCAAAGGGCCATGGACATATATTTTTCAGAAGACATAGGCTACTTTATAATCATTTACCTTGATGACATCATTGTTTACTCTAAAACTGATAAAGATCACTTAGTCCATTTGAGAATTTTTTTTGAAAATGTAGGAAATATGGACTGTCTTTGAATCCCAAGAAAACAATTTTTGGTCTCCAAGAAGGAAAGCTCCTAGGCCACATAATTTTTGAAGAAGGAATCAAAGTAGACCCCAAAAGGATTGTGTTATCACCCAAAAAAAAAAATCAAAACATCATTGTGTCAAGTTTGTTTTTTTATCATGGTTCAAAATTAGGTTTAGAAGTCACTTTAGGATTTGATCAAGGGTAGGTTAGATTTTCATAAGTTCAAAGCCCATCCTTAAGTTCAAATAAAGTATTTTTTAAGGTACATTCATTTTCAAGTATCCATAATTTCCATTTGTGGGTCATTTCCTAAAGTCTCATGTCAAAACTGGTCAATTAGCCAAGAAACCTCATTTTCGTAGTGCCACTAGTTTAAAAAAAATTATTTGCACTATGAAAGCACTAATAGTTTCGTAGCGCAAACAGAGAAAAATACACTGTAGGTGCTATGAAAGCGCGATTTCTTAACTGTCTTGTCATCTGAGCTGGAAAAGGTTAGAAACCATTGGGAAATGGTAAGTTAGTGGTATGATGAGTCAGTTAATGATGAGATTCAATGTACTTACCCATGTTGCAATCATAATTGTCATGATAGGGTATGAATGAGGCATCATTCAGTTATGAGATGACATTTTAAATTCAAAATCATGCCTAATTAGTCATTCTGATTTCCTTTGCCTCCATTTGAGATGTCTAAGCACTGAAGTGTTAGAGCCAAACCTGTGGTTGTCTTATACAAAGGTTTTCTTCATCCTTATCAAGTGAGGCTGACATAAATTAATAAAGTGAGGCTGTTGTTTCTTATTTTCAAGCGAGGCTGATTCAATTTATCAGGCGAGGCTGACAGGATTTCTGAGAAGCATGGCAGAGGAAAAGAAAGTTCACAGAGGGGGACACTACTTAAGGCATGATCCTGAAGATATGAAGGCCATAATTGAAGACCCAACAGTGATGGAGGCATTTAGAAGAGTAGGTTATCTTCATTTTTGTGAAAATTTGTAGGATTTCCACACACAGGTGTCCAAATAATTTGCCTTCAACTTCAATGGAAAAACTACCAATGTTGGGATGCTAAGTGTGTCAATTACACCAGAGATTATTGTTGTTGTTACAGAGATACCAAGAGGTCAAGAAACTTGGTTTAAAAGTTTCAAATTTGATATGGAGCCATGCAAAGAGTTCATGAAACCTGAGTATGCAGATATGGACCTCAATAATGTTATCCCTAGAAGTTGCATCAAAGACACTTATGCAAATATGTTGCTCAAAATTAAGAGGTATTTTACATGTGAAGGCAGATATCATAAGGTTTACACATATCATTTCAAGCTGCTTCTACATTTCATTGGTAATATTTCACTTAATTTTCTCTTTTATCTGCATAGAGTCTTGCAAAAATGGCTGATAAAGTATAAGCCAAATCTGAAGGTAGTGAAACATCCTTATTTCATCATGGTTTAATGAAGTTATTGATTTTAGATGAGCTTCAGAATATAGGAAGGGATTGGTCATCTTTTTTGTTTATAAATGGTTTTGAGTTGGAAACCCTAACTCCTGCTAGAAACCCTAAAACTAAAGGAGTTCCATCACCACCACCAGCAGAGACTAGTCAACCTATAGTTGCAAAACCACAGGAATTTTCAAAACTAAAGTCAAGGAATCAGGTTGAGAAAAGGGCAGAGTAGGCACAAATACTTGACACACCAACTCCATCACCTGCAAAATGGAGGTCAAAGATTGTCAAAGAGGCAAACAGAAACAAGTTGTCAGCAAGAAGAAAATCAAAAGAGTAACAAGAAGCCAAGCAGTGGAATTAAAATGAAAGACAGATGCTACAAATACAGAGGACAACTTAGTAATAAAGGGAAATTTAGATTAAATCTTGCATGCTATTGACATAGAGGAGACACCCATTGTTCAAGTTGACTTCATTAGAGAAGATGAGCAAGGGACCTCATGAAGGCTGGAATGACTGTGTTTTTCACTTGATGTGTTTTTTAATGATGAAATCAGATTCATTTTGAGTTTTTGGCACATTTTAAATTTTCATTTTGGATTTTTTTTGACAAAACTGCCCACTCAGCAGTTTCATAGTGTAGACAGTGTAAAAAGAGAGAAAAGCGCTATGAAACTGCTATAGAAGCTTTTCTTGCCCTTTTTCATAAAATTTTGAGGGGTAAAATAATGTATCAAGGACTGAAATTGATAGGGAGGATGTATTTAAAGTCAATTAAGATAATTTTGGAGGATAGAAGTCAAAAAATTGAAGAAAAATTGGGTAAAGGGCAGTGCTACGAAAAGTGCTACGAAACTGTTTTATTTTTGTAGCACAGTGTATTAAAGCCCATTTGAACAGTTTGGAGATGGTTTTGGACATAAGAAACTTAGGGAGGAGGATTGGCATGTGTTAATTAAATTTCTAATAGCTAAGGAGCTTGAAATAATGAGTTCATGATGGTTAGAATGTTCCAAGAGTGCAAAGGACCCTATGCCTAAAAAACAGGGGGATTGTTTCCTATTTTGGTGGATGACAAAAATATGATTATGAAGAGTTGAAGCCTATAATCCATATTTGATCATGTGTGAATACGCTTTGGAAATGATGTAATTTATTTTAGATAAGGTTGTTATGGATATAGATAAGGAGTTTGAATCCTATTTGTAATAGGACTATTTAGTAGATTAGCTGTTTTTTTGTAATAAATACCATGTCATATGGTTGTGCAAGGTGTCAAGAGTCAGTAACTTGATGTATCTAGCACAAGATAAGATTATCTCATGTTGTAAATGGTCTATAAAGGACCAAGAAGTCGAATGTATCAGGGTCGGACATTTTTTGTCAAAAGACTATGTTTATTGTAATTGACTCGTTTTCAACTAATATAGGTTATTTCTACTTAACCAACTCGAGATTCATAAGGAGTTTTAGTGTGTTATTATTCTATTTTCATATCTCGATTATCCCATTGCAGTGGAGTTTGTCTATGTTACTCAAAGTTCATCTTTGATGCTCTGACTTCCTATATAGAAGAACTGACTGTGTTTTTTTTTACAGTTTCACATGTGTATCTCTTGACTAAAACTCTGATATGCCTCAACTTCCATGTTAATTAGATTTATTGGTTTACTGAAACTATTTTGACTCCATAAGCGCAATGTGTAATTGCTGATGTGATTTTCAATGTACATTTATTATCTATCTGACTACCCCACATAGAGTTAGCCATCTATATTTTATCAAAAATCATTAACCTTTGAGAGAGCCCTCTTAGGTTGAGGAGGCTAAGCCTCAATCAAAATATTGGTTTGAAACAGTTACATAAGATTGATTTGATTAGTAGCCTATCAGGTCCAATTTTGTGATAACAGAGTGAAGGCATATTGCAAATCAGCCTTCCTAGAAATATCAAAGAGTTACAATATTTCATTGGGAAGATCAAATTTTTGAGAAGGTTCATCCCCAACCTTGTTGAACTTCTGAGAAATATCAAAAACATGCTAAAAAAGGAGACATGATTTAAATGGACCTTAAGGGCTAAACAATCATTTGAACTAGTGAAACAAGCTCTCACTAAAACACCAGTTCTCATCAATCTTGATTTCACCAAGGATTTCTAATTTTTTTCATTTGCATCTGAAAACACCATTGTTGTAGTGTTGTTGCAAAAGAATAACATGGGGAAAGAACGAACAATATCATTTTTTAGTAAAGCATTAAAAGATTCTCCACTGAAGTATAACATCATGGAGAAACAAGCCCTAGCCTTGATAAAAAACATTGAAAGATTTCCAATTCTACATTTTTCACTCTGAAATCATTGCTTTTGTCCCACATATAGTTGTCAAAGATATTCTAAATGAACGCCCTAATGCTAAAAGGGGAAAGTGGATTGCTATTATCTTAGAATATGATTTAGAAATCAGACCCACCAAGTTGGTTAAAGGACAAGTACTTGCAAAACTTATGACTGAATCAAATTTCCAAGCATTAGATATGAATATGGTTGATGTTTTAGAAGAACAGGAAGAATTCATTGCTCCATACATTGAAGAAATATTTCTGAAATCATCTTGGTATGATGATATCATATATGTGATTCTTTATCTCAATATTCCTCCTTCTTTATCAAAGACAAAAGCTAGATTTTTGAAACAGAAAGCTTTAAAATTCTGCATTTTAGATGGAGTGTTATATTTGAGAAATTATGTTGGCATGTTGCTTAAATGTTTGCTTGAGAATTATGCAAGAAAAATCATGCATGAGCTGCATGAGGGAGAGTGTGGAGGTCACCTTTACTGGAAAACCACAACAAACAAGATTCTTAGAGCTGGCTATTATTGGCCCACCCTTTTCCTTGATACTCAAAAACTAGTCATGACTTGCCATAAGTGTCAATTTTCTTATGGCAAGAGAAAATTATTACCTTTGCCTTTGCATCCCATTACTGTTGAAGCTCCTTTTCAATGATGGGGTCTATAATTCATTATAGAGGTTCACCCCACCTCATCTTCCCAACATAAGTGGATCCTCACTGCTACATATTACTTCACTAAGTGGATAGAAGCCATCCCCTCTAGGAATACCACTGACTTAGTCATTATCAAGTTTCTTGAGACAAACATCCTGTCTAGATTTGGTTGTCCTAGAAATATCATCACAGACAATGTTGTTGCCTTTCAATCCAAAAGAATTATTTAATTTTTCTATAAATATCATATCACATTAGGAAACTCCACAACTTACTACCCCCAAGGTAATGGGCTAGCTGAATCCTCCAACAAAAGTCTAATCAACATTATCAAGAGACTGCTGGAACAGAATAAAGAATCATGGCATAGTAAGCTAGTTCATGCATTATGAGCTGATTAACTAACCACCAAGAAATCAATCAACATGTCTCCCTATTAGTTGGTATATGGCATGGATGCAGTCTTCCCAACATCCTTGGGAGTTCCAGTCATGAAACTCCTCCAAGAAGTGCAATCAGAAGAAAATGACATGCAGAGAAGGTTGAACCAGACCATTCATTTACAGCAGTCAAGAGAGGAAGTTTACAAAATAACACAAGCATTACAAGAAAGCATCAAGAAGATCTTTGGCATAAGCACTAAAGCAAATAATTTTCAAGTTGGAGACACAGTTTTGAAATTGGATTCTAGGAGGGAAAACAAAGGTAAACATGGTAAATATGATAATTTGTGGAAAGGGCCTTATATCATTCATTCAATTAGGGGTCATAATGCTTTCTTTTTACAATGGATGAATGGAATAGAGTTATTTGTAGGTCCTGTCAATGGCAGGATGCTCAAACACTATTTTTGTCAAGTGTCCTAGCTTCAAAGTTTTCATTCATTATATATAACATTGCATGATAAGAGATCATAAAAACAAAAAATTCAAAAAACAGAAAAAGGAAAAGAGGGTATATTTGAAAAGAGGTACAACCCCATACCCAAAAATAGTATTGCTGAAAGTGTGCAAGCCTAAATGCCACTACTTGTTCAAAAAACAAGATATTGTTCAGTCATCTAGCCTAATCATGGGTAAACATGTTTAAATTTATGTTGATAAGTTAGTGTAAAAAATTATTTTCAAAGTTACTCAAGCTTGAATTATCAGAAAGGATAGATTAGGAAGTAAAAGCTACTAGTTCCACATGCTCAAAATAGAACCAAAAAGAAATATAAGGATGCATAGAAAATGATAGATCACAATCCTTGTTTATTATAGTTACTATGTCTGCAAAATAATGTTTGTGTGCAACTTGTTCCAATGCCACAAACCATGGTAAGTCAGATTTCTTAATCCTGATTTAAACCATTCTTTCAATTTCATGTCAATAGTTTAGAGAATCAAGTCTACCAAACAACTTAATCTTGGTAGTCAAATAGTCTAGGTAGAGAATAAAAGAGTTCACTAGCATAATATGAACTCTAGGAAGCAATAAGGATAGAATTAAATAGTTTGTTTTTGTTTTAAAAATAAAATAATGTCAAGAGTTTGTGAATTCAAATGTAGTCAAAGAAGAATAAATGTTAGGCCTAGTAGGTTGGGTAGGTAGATTAGGCCAAAGAAAATTCGAATTAACTACAACTACAGGCAGTTAGTTCTTTCAAAGATATTTCTGCCACCTAGTGCTTTGTTTCCTTCAAAAAAGCATTAAACAATTATTGAACCCAGTCAGAGATATTTTCTATCTACCAAGTAGTTATTGCAAAGTTATGAATAGGTCTTAAAGTAAAACATTTCACCTATAAACCCTCAGAAGTTAAGATAGGAGTTATTATTTAGAGAAATATCTACAGATATTCCTGCCTTGAGCCTTGCATGGTCTTCAAGGCAAAGAATTCATTAACTCTGTAATAAATGAAACCCAAACCATAAGAATTAGCTTCACCTCCTCATCTGAAGATAAATACTACATTTGAGCTCGTTATCTTGTTGGAATTTGATGACTCTTTCAAGTAATACATATTCTGTTGGAGGTTGAAAAGAAATTGATGTCTTGGAGTTTGTGAAAGCCTTTATTTGTTTGTTGATGGAGGAGGTCTACTTGTAGGATCCCTGAGCTTGGTTTATGGTGAAGTGATCCTATTATGTTATTGTTATTTCCTGTTTCATTATGTTTCCATCTTTCTATGTTGTAGTAGAGCAAAGGGTTTAGACTAAGAAATATTTCTAAAGGAACCTTAGTTCTATTTGTTCTTCATTTCCTTATTGTTTTCCTCTGCTAGGACATTTTAGAGAATTCTTAATTTCTCTCTAGACCCCCTAAGCTTGTTTATTTCACAAATATTTTAATGCAATAGGTATCAAACATGATTTATGGCTATTCCTTCTTATTTGATGTCACTAAAACACTGTTTCTAAAGTCTCTCTCTAAAGAACCATTAGTTAAGTCTGGAAAAGAACTTTTGTTTTGATCATACCCTTTGTAATTGCTTAAATAATTGTTTTAGAGATCTTCATAGCTATAATCAAAGATTTTTAGGCATTACCTCTTCTCTGATTACAGTTATATGTGTGTCTTGAATGTTTTCTATCCTTTAAGGTGAAATCACTAGAATTTAAATGGGTTTATCGCCTTCTATATTTCATTGGAATGCTTATCTTGAATAATTATTTGTTTAAGTGGAATCAAATAATTTATGGTTTGCCCTATCTATTTATTTCCTCTTTATTCTTATGATAAAGTCCCTTTTGTTAAAGGTACATGATAAAGGATTCTTAATTTCCCTTTGTCCTACTTTTATTCTCACAATTGATGTCCATCTCACTACCCTAAAAAAATCTTGAAGATCCGTTGACCAAGTTAGATTTTCCCTGTGATGCTCCTTGATCTATTGATGAACCTGTCATGACTTTTGTATACTTTATTTCCCAATGACTATGAATACTTCCTCATTCCTTCTATTACGCTACATCATCTTACCGAAACAAAACAAACAACAAACCCTACACTTAATAACTAGCCTAAAATCAACCATCTAAAGCACACAAGTTCACATCCTTTGGATATAAATAGAGAGAGCCCTTTCTGAGTCCAGGAAGGCTAGGTCCTAGGACTTGAAAGACTGTTCTGATTTTTCCTTGTGCATTTGGTCTACCAATCTGCTAAATCATGGGACCCCAACATAATGGCGATCACGATGGGACCTTCTGAGTTAGTGACAATCTAAGTACTCCTTAGAACTTCAGAAACCCTTGACAAGTAGAAAATCCAGTGAATATGCCATCTCATCACTACCACTGACACAATGATGATCATGATGGGACCTTTGAGTTAATGACAATCTTAGTATCCCTAAAAAGAACTCAGAAAACCCAAAAATATTCCTAGCTTGGTTTTATGTTAGTTATTGGTGGTGGACCATACACATATATCTTAAAAACAACAAAAAACATCCACTTGACGAGTCCACTAGCCTATAATAGGCCTATTACTTCACTAGTCCTCATTATACTTCCTAAGGATTGTGTCAAAACAACCCTGAGAATTTTACAAGCCTAGTCCCATACTGTGTAAGTTTACTAACCATTAAGAGAGGTTAGCCCTTCTCAAAAACAGTACTAAACTTTCAACCTCTCTAAATTTTGAGTTTGAAATATAGCTTCACAAAGGATGAATACCAGATCTCATCTAGACCCAAATCCTCCTACCATAGTTGATAACCCAGAAAATATTTTGTGGCAAACTTCTAAAACTGGAAACTTAACTATTGATAAGACTATTCATAGAGCAAGCTCTGTTCCTGAACATCTTACAGCCTTGCAAGATCATCAGTTTGACTTGCACCATACAAAGAACCTATTTTTAACCAAGTCACATAGTGAGATTTCCCATTCTGACCTTGAGCCCACATATTTCACTAGTACATTTGGGGGAAATTCCGACACTTGGTTCCGACGCTTTTGACCAAATGTCAGAAATTTCCCCAAATTTTTTCAATACCGCCCAAAACCGTTGCTATACCGACGTTTAGAGAAAATTGTCACAATACTGACACTTAGACAAAGTGTTTCAATTGCGACGTTTGGAGGAAGATGTCGCAATTGAGACACTATGCCCCAAAATGTCGCTATTGCGATGGCTGCCTCCAAACGTCGCAAGTGCGACACAATGTCTAAGTGTCAAAATTGCGACGTTTGGAGGCATCCATCGCAATAGCGACGCTTTGTCCGCCGTAGGTATAATGACACTTATATGCATGCTACATAAAAACTATTTTATTAAAATCTACATTAACGTCTGATATCACACACGCATTCGCCCTCCGCTCTTGCAGAACAGCATTCACCCTCAACTCTTGCAGAACAAAATTTTCCCTCAGCATTCGCCCTCAGCTCTTGCAGAACAGCATTCGCCCTCAACATTCGCCCTCAGCTCTTGCAGAACAGCATTTTCCCTCAGCTCTTGCAGAACAAAATTCGCCCTCAGCATTCACCCTGAGCTCTTGCAGAACAACATTCTCCCTCAACATTCGCCCTGAGCTCTTGCAAAACAACATTCTCCCTTAGCATTCGCCCTGCATTCACCCTCAGCGTTCGCCCTCAGCTCTTGCAAAATGGTAATTTCTTAGTGCAGGCCCTTCCTCCTATAGTAGGGTTGACTCTATTTGGGTTTTTTTGGTCAATTCCATTGGATTATGTTAGGCTATATGGTTCTCTCTAGATGTCTTCCAATGTTCTTTCGGATGAGTTTCAAAGAGGATGTGTAAGATGTGTTTATGCTTGCATGAATTTTACTCCACCAGTTTCATGAAGTTTAAGCTATGGATTTTAGTTCGACAAACTCATCCATCTCAACACCCAGTAACGAATTGCCCTCGGTCTAATCTATATTGAAGGTGAAGTGAAAAGTGGTAGGGAATGGGAGATCGAAAGTAATCAACTTTATCACAAGGGTAGTACTCCAGATCGAAAGTGATGAGCTTTAGTTCTCCATATTTGGGGCTTTTCTGATGACATACTAAAGGTCACATCCATACAACTATATCAAGGTCAATGTTGAGATCATTGTCATATAGATATAGGTCACTGATATATAGGGTTAATATCATCATCACTATCCATGGAAACTGAATGGTTACAAAATCTATGATTGTGGTTGGCTCATTTATAATTATTACCCATTTACAGTAGAGCACAGAAACACTAAATATGGCCCGAGCAGATCCTTTACAATAGGCAATGGAATTGCAGCTGCTTCATCAATAACCAATAGCTCCACTTGAGAAAAAATTTCATAATATTGGGGCTGGATATACTGCAGAGCAAACAATTGTAGTTATCATTCGTGCTCCAATATATTAATATACTTTTTACATTGAACTTAAGAAAGGGAAACAAGAAAATGCTAGCCATCATACAATGCTTTGACATAAGAGTTTTGAGTGACATACTTGAAAAAAAAGAACTCATCCATTGATATTTATAATCATTTGAGTTATTCAAGTTAAACACAATGTCAAGAATCAAGATTCAATACCCTCTATTATCATCATCACCCAATACAAGATTTAAATTTTTCCCAAAGAAACACTTATTAATTTGGCAACCATTATTTCTCCCTGCTTTAAAACCCCTACATTTAAATGAAAACAAGCATTGCATTTCAACTACAAAAATCTATTAGTGTTCAAATGTACATGTGTGCATCACTTGTGTAGGGTATTCCTTTTCCACTTTCACATTATCCAAGAATGTGTGCAGTATAGTTCATATTTTTTGTGATTTAGATTATCTTGAAAAGGAAAGGTAAATTATTTCCCATGGAAAAAGAAGGTTTTCCCTTTTTACTACTAGAAATGGTACAACAAAGTTCCATTTCTACCCGAAACTCCTATGAAACAGGAACTAAATAAAGGCCATGTCCTCAATGGACATCATTTGGCTTTGAAAATGGCCATTGCACCATGTTGTTTCTTATATTACATCACGATAGTTTCTTAGGTCATTTCTTGTTTCTTGAGATGAAAAACAACCAAAGAAATTGTGAAGATCCTTTCAAGAAATAAATGACCATTTCTCAATTATATCTCAACTATTTTTTATTTTATTCAGTGGTTGCTTACTTTGAGAGAAATTTGTCACTTTTATAAGGAATATAACATAAAAACACAAAATGGGAAGGAATTGATGAGGTAGATGACCTTTAGTTGTTGTCAATTAAGAATTGATAATACACGATGCATGTTCTTTACTACAAACTAGATTCTTTCCTGGAGTTAGGACACAGAATATTGAATCAAAGTTATTGTTTCTAACTTCTTGTATTGGTTCATCAATATTGAAATTCAGACATTGCATGTCTTCATTGCTTCATGTTTGAATAATTTGCATCATATCGTACAATAAGAAATTAGGAATTATGATTATTATTACTTTATGGATCTGTTAAATTACTTTTAAGTTTTCATGGTTTAGTGTGAAATTATTCTAGTGTGCCCCTAGGCCCAGGTGAAGGAATGCCAAGGACTGAGAATCCTAGTTTTTAAATGGTATTGTTTCTTATACCCAAAAACCCCTCAGCATCACTTCTTATTAGTTCTTAACAATAGTGTTGTAAACAATTTGAGAATTGATATAGCAAAATCTCGCACTTCTCAAGATAAAGTCCTAAAGCTAAAGTGTGATACCATGTGTAATTCAATAGCCCGATTGTCACCTCACCAACCTCTTCTCAATTCGGGCAAGCTCTCCTCCAACTCAAGGGGGGTTCTCCCTAGTAGATGTTAGGGATCTAATGGCCCAACCAAACAAAGTCAAGAGCCCCCTAACTCTCTATGTTTACTACTATCAATCAAAATATTGAACAATAGGGTCAGACATGCATCCTGAAGATAAAATTGCTAGGGTATTTTTGGGTAATTTCAAAGTGAAAGTCCCCAAACACATATAATCAAGGAATTATAACGTGATTTCAAACATTAAATATCAACAAAATCGTTTAAAGGATATTGAAAGGAAAAAGGTGATGGAAGATAGAAAGTGCCTTACTTAAATTCTCTAAGGATTTTTCTATAGTTGCTCCAAAAGCTTCACTTCAAGGCCCTTCAAGATCGTCTCCAACAATGCTATACCATCAGCTTCAACAATGTTGCTCCAAAAATGTCCTCAAGGTCTTCACAACAATTTTACTAGAAGTTGCTCCAACAATATATTCAATAAGGTCTTCATTGTCAACTTGTCTCTTGTTTGGGTGCCTTAATGTGCAATGACATGTTTCCAGGACTGAATTCAATGCAAGGCATATTTGAAACTCTAACTCTATCTTCCGGTGTCTTATTAGAAATTATTTCATTTTTCATTTTGTGTTTTCAAGTTAGATATTGTTTTCAAGTTTTTACATTTATAATTTTATTGCAATGTGGCAGACTGATCAGGGCAGTACAGGAACAACCCTGAGATGGGATGATCGCGAAAAGAGGCTAGCGGAAGAAGATATAAAGTGCCAACATTGCTCTATCTTCAAGTATTTTAGTTATTTACATAATTGAAATAATATTAATTTTTTTCAAATATGCAGACACCTAGCCATGGTACGCCTGATGATTCCCCTCTTTGAGGAAGAGCTTTCTTCATCCCTATCTCCAATGCTCTTGTTGCGAAAAAAGGCACGAGATGCAAGGTCGAAATGTAATACTTTGATAGACGTGCCTCAAACACCTGAAACAGAAGAGAGGATAAAAAAACTTATGAGCTAGCTAGAAACATATCAGGTAATAATAAAAATTCAAAAGGATATTTTTTTTGTTCTGCATGAGATGAATTGTGATAGTTTGATTTTTAATTTTTACATTGACTAAACTAACAAAAAGTTCTTTAGTATGTAGCGTTTTCTGGCACTTGCTGAACCCGGTGTTGGTGGTAGTGGGACACAAGGGCAAGAGATTGCCCAGCAACCCTCTCGTACACCTTCTACTCCTTTAGGTGCCAGCCAAGAAACACGCCCTGTCCAAGCAGACACCCAGCCAACCGCTGAACGTGTTGGCAGTGATGAGGCTGATATGGCCAACTACATTATTGCGTTTCCTGGAGCTACACATGTCAGCTCCACAGGGACCATTAATGGCATGTTGTTAGTGAACGATGAAGGTGTCCCTATAAAGCACGTACAACTCCCAGGTAAATTTTAATATTTTAACTATTTCATGTACTCTATCTAAAACATATTTATCATGATTTTTATTTTTAAATTAATGATAATATCTTCTTCTTTTCTGTGTAGGAAACAATGAGTTCTAGAGGTTTTTGGAGAGCCATGCATTGGTAATTTTTGGCCCAACCATACTCACAGGGTGGAATTTCCAGAATTCCAACCTGAAAAAAGAACTTCTAGATTATCTAGAAGCCCTTTTTTGGGTCGGCACATTTGACAGAACAACGGTGGCTCGGGTAGCCGGCAAATATTTGAAATATAACAGGGACACCTATAGGACACAATTTCAATTTAACCCTAGATACGAGTGTCCTCTCACAGTTCTAGAGAGTGAGTGGAGAGCACTCATCCATGATGGAAAAGAGAAAAGGGCAAAGAAAGAAGGAAAAATGCCAACTGGACCTGCAAGGTAAATTACAACTTTAATTCAATAGCTTTAATTTTCTCTATGTCTAAAATAAAAGTGTGCTACATCATATCTAACTTCAATATTTTGATGCTAGGTTGCGTGAAACCTCAAAGGAAACAAAATCTAGGATTGAAAAAAAGGGCCATCACAAGCTAGGCCAGGGCGGCGACTTGAAATTAGCTGCAAGAATTGTAATTAAGTAGCTAAAAATCTTATAATTAATTATATCGCCTTCCAACGTTTTTGTAATCATATCGAATATGATTAAAAATACACAATCATATGTAATGTAGGGTGATGACTTCGGAATAGAAACTATAGAGGAAGATAAAAATATCACTTTCCATTTCGACTATCAAGTCGTAGTTGAACGTCGCAGAAACTTGGGGCAGGTCCCAAGATCCAGAATGCCTGATAAGTTAAAACATTAACCTTTCAATATGTTTGCTTTCTTCCATAAATTTAATGTCTAACAACTTTTTTTAAATCAAGGGAGCAACACTACTGACGAGGCAAATAACCCATTTTTAGAGCCAGATGTAGATGATCCTCATGTGCAACCTGATCATTGTAGTGGGGACCAGGCTGACAATGCTACTATCAGTGAGGGTCGTGACAGTAATTAATTTCCACTTATAATTTTTTCTAATTATACCTTTATGGTTGTTCTTATAACGTTTTTTGTTTAAATGACAGAGAATGTTTCCCTTGAGGATCTTACCACCAGAGAGGAAGATAGGGCAACAGTCCCAATGGTGACAACTGGTGCACTAGGTAAGCAATCTCATTGCAAATTTTTTTATTAATATTACCAAACTAGTTCAATGATATTTAAAAAATGACAATTAAAATTTAATATTATCTATTTTTGTAGGCGATGCCCTGTCACTAGATGAGACCAGACATCGTGACTACAGAACTAGGTTAGCGACGACAACTGGTGCACCAGGTAAATAATCTCATTGCAATTTTTTTTATTAATATTACCGAACTAGTTCAATGATATTTAAAAATTGAAAATTAAAATTTAATATTATCTGTTTTTGTAGGCGATGCCTCGTCACTGGATGAGACTAGACATCGTGACTGCGCAACTAGGTCAGTAGTGCGGGTCGAAAGGCACGAAACAGGAGCACAACACAATGATATTGATGATGTAATTAGGAGCTTTAGAAATAGGAAGAAGAAAAAGAAAATTTGATAATGTAAAATATTGTATTATTATAAGACAAATGTTACCATACTTGGAACGTTTTTTGTGTTATATAAAAAACTCATTTGTCATACTATTTTTATGTCAAGCAGTAATTGCAATGTTTCCTTGCGTACTTTTTGTTGAATTCTTTTTTTATTAGTTATTGAAATTTTTTTTTTATGCTCATGAAAGTAAAAAATGAAATATAGATTGGGTATTGGGGAATTGAGAGTGATGTGAGGGAGGGGGGGGGGGGGGGAGGGGCCATAAGAGCTTCCACCTTCACGTGGTTGGCCCTGTTTAGTAGAGAATAATTTATTTAGACAATTTAATGTTGGAGCAAACCTCCCTCGATCCAGAGCGTAGCAACAAAAAAATCACTTTGTTGAAAGCTTAGTTACTCTTGCGGATCATGGGGCTTGTTCCGGAATCAAAATAATGATAATTTAAATCAATATCTTCCATTGAATTTTTTGTTTTGAAATGTTGATATTTGTTCATCAGGAATTTTCAGGTAAAAATGCTCATCAATTGCTTGTATTTATTGTATGATTAATGATGGATTTTGATTGACTTGGCGTTGGGTGCAAATCCTCTTGCATCATAGGCGGGTACAGCTTGTCCAACCAGGGTCATGTCCGGATATTTCTTGTCGCTTGACTGAGTTCATAATGTCATTTTGTAAGTTCCTTTACAGTTCATAATTCAATATTAAGCTTGTTCATGATTATGATCTAGGTTTTTTGTATGTGTTTTTTCATCTATTTGATTGTAAGCAACTCTGCATGTTTCCTGTTGTTCACTATGATTTATCCCATTACCACTCCTAGGGTGAATCCAAATTTATTTTTACATAGGTTACTTTATTGTTACTATGATTTCTCCATTTACGATTTCATAGGCTACATCATGTAAAGTTGTCAATCTCAGGTTGGTGATGAGCTTTAGTTCTCCAGATTTGGGGTTTTTCTGATATTTTCTCCCTCTTGTCATTCTTGCATCACCTCGTTGTTTGAGCATGCCAATTTTCTACCACTTGTACCAATTGGCACATATCAATCTCTGAGTGGTACCACATTTCACCTATTTTTAGTGAGAGTTTAGGGTTTCTCTAACATAGCTTCAGAAATCTGATTCAATGTCTGCTTGAATATCATCACATAATACTCATGGTTTGGATTGATGAGCATGTTCTAAATGGTTGGTTGATTCATAAGAACCACCCATATATTCATCTTGAGATATTTCAGAAGATTTCTCGGGTTTCCTTTTTCACCGTTTCTAGTGGGTGGGATGGTGTGGGGTGATCCATCAATACTGGTGCTCTTGTAGTAGGGAATTTGTTTTTGGGGATATAAAGGAGAATTTTATGTAGATATCCCATTGGATGCATTCATAGATGGGCACGAGAGGTCAAGAATTTAAATTAAAAATATGCAACCTCTAGCATGGCAACCCGAAGGCCGCGAGAGACACTGGTTAAAGATTGTTTTGTGCTGGCCTTAATATAGTCGTGATTTCTTTCTATTATCTTAATGCAAATATATAGTCTGGTCTCATTAAAATGAGGATTTTGGTTGTATTTATCTTTGGTTGTTTCTCTCTTAATGCTCCAGAAGTTGCCAAAAGTTGCGATAGTTGTTTAGTTTGCCTGTTACAACTTAAAAGTGGTTTTTAGCAATGTGAGTCATGTTTTTTAAGGTTCATACTAATATGAAGATCTTGTAATTCTATATTCAGGATAAGAGAAGATGGTCTCTGCTTTGGGTAGTATGACAACAATTGCCACATCTACCTCATTGGGTAACAATGGAAAGGGGAAGAAGTTGGGTGCAATGTTTGATAATTATGGCAGACAATTGTCTTCTCTTTCAGTTTTTTCACCCATTTCCTTTAATCGCTCAAGCAGAAGAGGGACTCTAGGATTATGTGACAGAGAGAAGTTAGTTAATAAAAGAGCTATGGAAAAGGATTTTTACTTCAACAAGGATGGCTCAGTGACAAAAAAATTGCAAGTCGGAGAAAAAATTATGTTTAAAGGAAGGTCACCTGCATGTGAAACTTCACTGCGGTGGATCTTTCCTTGTCCACTTATATTCGATTTTAATGCGTTAAATTAATTTATCATGGAGGTTTTTTTTGGCATATGGTCTGACATTTAATTGCACACTTACTGAAAGCATTGTCAATTTGTCTTGCAGGCGGTGTGAACAAACTTGTTGATCATGTTGGAGTCACCCTTGGGGCGAAGGGAAAAATGTTTTCTTGGAGAGCAAGCATGGTTCTCCGAAAATATTTAATGATGTTGTGACAGTAGCTAAGGAGGTAATTTGTAGATGTGTGCTCTGGTTTTCTTTTTAACGTTGTATTAGTTCCCCCTCTTAAATGTCTTAGATTTGGTAGGCATAATTTGAAAAATCAAAGGTGAAAGGAAACATATTTGTGACCCAGTGGTCTACTTGGCCTATGGACTAGCCACATTAGAGTAATGCATAAAGCTTTTCACAAAAATAAAAGGAAAGGGTTATGGCTGAGTCAAATTTTATTGTTATTGACAGTGTAATGAAATGTATCACAATGCTATGGTTTTGGCCTTTTTATTGGTTGAATTAGAGGACCCAGTTGAAAATATTAGGGCCAAGTTGGTAAGGCAAGATGCGGCAAAGACAAATGATTTAGCTAGGGATGGAACCACAACATCTGTTGTTCTTGCAAATGTTGGAATATTGAAAAATTCTAGAACAATGAATGGAGAATAAATCTCCCTTCCTCTAACACAAAGAAAATAAAAATTTCTTTGACAGGAGACAAAGTTTCAATACTTTGAAAACAAACATCTATTCCCTTCAATAACTCAAAAAAAAACTATTACACTTCTTCCTCACTGAGAGGGATTACAAAATTATGACTGCTACAAAATGCAGTGCATAAAACCAACTCACTGTCTGTTCAAAACAAACATACTCTGTCTCTAAAACATTCTGCTGTGTTTTTCACTTTCACACTGCTGTGCATACACACTTAAAAAGTTACACTCAGTCTTTCACTTTTTACACACTGTTGTGTAATAAAAAATTTACGTACTGTCTATAAAAAAAACTACCAATATTTTTTGTCCTTTTTATTTTTATATGTCGTAACATATAAAAAATATTATAATAAACCCTCTTTTAAAAAAAATAAAATTAAAACTAAATTCTATGGCCCACCTTTCATTTCACATACGATATATATATAACATATGTTTAAAACATATGTATATATCAAAGCATACATAAAATTAAACTATCAAAACATTAAAGAACCCTTTCTGTCGAACTTCAAAAGTCTGAATAGATTGAATTTCAAACGAAATTCGTGTTCCAAAATGGGATGCTGACGTCTACCTAATTTGTAATGCGAATTCTCAATCCAATGTGCCTTATAAAAAATTTGGGTTCAGTTTTCAGGTTTTCAGATTCCCTTCGATTTCATGAGATCCAATATTAATGCTTCACGTGTCCTCCTTTTGAATTTACAAAACTGGGGGGTAAATTTCTTTTTGTTTAATTTCTGGTTGGTGAATTGTGTTAATGCTGGTTGTTGTGTTTAAATACAATCCTGTACAGAAATATGGCTACGGATGTCTACAAAAAAAACTTGTAGGAATTTTAAATGCTGAATTAAATTTCTAGATCACGTGCAAGCAACCTCCAAAAAAAAAATGTTGCTGCTACATCCGTCCTTCTGCTGCAGCAGTTGAAGTCAAAATTCAACAGCACATGGATTAATAAGTGAGGGTGTAAAGGTAAATTTTTGTCGATAGTATTGGATTAAGATCATCTATTCATTTTTGTAAGGTCTTATGGTGTTTGGTTTTTTAGTTTTGGGTTGGGCTTATTGAGTCTAAGATAGTTTTTGAGTGAAAAAATTGCTATCAGGTATTAAAAAAATTTGGTTCTTTTGTCAAAATTTATGAGCTTGTTAGGAAATACAAAACTCACAATGGTTGTATCTTAAATTTGTGGAAAATAATTTGAAATGAAACCTTTTTGTTTAGGTTGTTGCAGCAGGTGCAAACCCCGTTCAAATTACTAGGGGCATTGACAAGACAATAAAGGCCCTTGTTTCAGAACTCAAAATTTTGTCAAAGGAGGTAAACACTTGCCTTTTGAGTAGGCTGGTTTTCCTTTTTGCTAATGGTTTGGTGTATCTAATTAAATTAGTTTCCTAAGGTATTTTTGGTTGCAAACTCCTTTTAATTTTTCATACAGTATTGGCCTTGTGGAATACATTTGATTGTGTGGTCTTGTTAGATCTACAACATTTGTAGTTTTTTAGTATTATGGCCAAGGTGCACTTTTATTATGGAAATAGTTGATGCAATATTGTCATTTAATCCTTACTGCAGGGTAGCATGTTGAGAAGTTTCTTATGAAACATTTGGTATTCAATATGACACTTGATCCTATACAACATGATGCACTTGACTTCAAAATTCATATTCAAAGTGTGCCAGACAATTCTTGCAAAATTTCAAATATTTATGTTGTTTTAAACCATTATCTTTTTCATTTATTGGATGCTGAAAATGAGAAAAAGACTTTGGTATGAAATCAACTGGTGAATAATTTCCAGCAAAACAACCACTTCCAAGACATGATTTAGAAGTAGAACATATTTACTTATGAAGCATAGAAAGATATCCTTGATGCATTGTCAATGTTTGTCTAGGGTTATTTTTGGAGAAAATAACTCCTTATTCCTAGAATAGTGATCTTAAATACAAGTAAATTCCAGAGAAGAGAGATCATCGTGTGACATAAACCTATTTACAAAAGTGAACAGGGAATGATTATTAATTATGGCATACTAAGTTGTCAGTGATTTTGACTATTTGTCTTTAACATGTAAAAATGTTAAATTCCAAACTTACATCATCATGGTTTGGCATCATGAGCTTGAACAATTGTCCACCATGCTCATAATTTCATTGTTGTCTTCATATCTATAAACAACGTTTCAAATAATAATAATAAAGTTCTATAAGAAAAATCCAGACCTCCATGCTGTTGCTCCTTATGAGACAAAGTCAAAATTGCATTACATAATCTGACACATAAGAATCTCCTATATCTCGGTGGTATGTATCCAAATTCTTATAATAGTGTCTTCAAGACTTATGTTGACATTGCCAGTGAGATATTTAAGCAGTGAAATATGGAGCCTTCTTCATTGTTGTATATGTAAGATTCTTTTATTAATATAAAGATTGATGGTTTTGTCTTTCTGAAAATGAAATGTAAAAATAATTTATTTTGGTCAATTGAAAAGTTTTTTTTTAAAGCTTTTCATTATGGAAGGGCGACATAGATATATGCCCTTCTAATTGAAATTCGGACCTGCCCTTCAAATTTGATCACTGTGTGGGACTTTAACAAACAATAAAACTATTCCGCAACGCGTTATATAAAACATATAACAAAACCTTTGTCAAAACTTCAAACGAACCCTTTAGCTGTGGGTATTTCATCACGAATTGATCATTTTACCATGTACCTTCTTCTAGAGGAATATTATTCCACTTGATTAGGTACTTCATAATGGTTATATGTCAAAGAGATACAAAATGTTTATCTATAACCTTTTGTGGTTCAAGAATCAACTTTCATTCTTCATCTAATTTTGGAAGTTCTATTTACATTGGCATATTTTTTCCCAAAACCTTTTTTAGGCAAGATACATGAAAAACCTTATGAATGCAAGAAGAAGGAAAATATAACTTTTATACCACTTGTGCAATCCTATGAATAATTATTTAGGGCCATAACATTTTTGAGCTAATTCTTTATTCTTCTTTTTCTTGAATGAAGATTGCTTATAATGCTATAATCTAAAAAATACCCCATTACCCTCCTCAAATTATCTTTCACTTCAATGTTGTTCCCCTTGTTGTTTTATCATGTTTCATGTCATTTGAAGGTTTTCCATAATAATTTTCAAAGTTTCTTTGGTATTTTCCATATGTGACTCTGTTTCCTATACTTTGGACTTATCTTGCAAAAAGTATGAGATACTAGGAGTTGGATATCCATAAAGGGCCTTAAATGGGAAAATTTTAGTAGATGTGTGATAGGTAGTATCATATTACCATTCTTCCTTGACGAACCCACTTCATCCATTAAGATTGCTTTTCTAAAGAGTAACATTGTAGATAACCTTTAAAACATTTGTTAACTATTTTTGTTTGACCATTTGATTTTGTTTGATATGTAGAACTCATGGCAGCTAGTGTTTCTCCACTCATATTAAATAATTATTTCCAAAAGTTTCTTGTTACTATTACTTTAGGAAAACCATGAAGACTATGAATTTCTTTCATGGACACTTCTGCCACTTGGCTTGTTGTTTATGTACTTTGAGCTCTACAAAAAAAATCTACAAAATTTGTCTATATAAATTACCACAAAAATGTAATACTTACCTTTATATTTCAGTAACCCTATAATAAATTCTATTGATATATCTTCTAGTCTTTGAATATGTATGTGGAATGGTTGAAGTAACCCTAGAGATTTTACTATCTCTCTTTTATTTATCATGCAAACTTGACCTTCTCTTACAAAATTTTGAATATCTTTCTTCATTCCTTCCAAAAATATATTTTTTGATCCTTTGAGATGTTTTAAGGAACCCTGCGTCCTACCATCAGAGAGACATGGGACTCCCTTAATATTTTTTATTCAAATATGCTTGCGTGCATAAAAATATTCTACATTTGCACCAAAGTATATCTCTCTTTCACTCCCAATGCTCCATAGAGTTCATCCCATCCTTTATAAATTTTAGTTTTTGTTTAGTACCATTGTCATTTTTCCATTATGGCAAGCTTCTTCTAGCCACCTAGGAATAGAAAATGTAATTGGATATAAATTTGAGGCCTCTTCTATTTTAGAAAGAGCATCATGTACTAAATTTTCCTTACCCTTTTTGCAGATTATCTCAAAATTAAAACTTTGCATTTTTCTCCTCATTTTTGTTAATCTTCTAATGAAAATCATAGCTTCAAAAAATACTTTATGCTATCATGGTATATCTTGACTTTAAAGTACCTCCCAATGATATACTATCCCAATTTTTTATTGCATGTAATATTTCTTCTATTTATTTCTCATACACATATTTCACCAAATATTTTCTTTGAATTCCTTGCTTTTAAAAGCCAATGATATCCCTTACCGTGTTAATGTTACGTAAATTCCTTGTCCTAGTGCCTCACACTCTACTATGAATGTTTTACCAAAAGTAGGCGCAACCGATGTTGGTGTAGAAGACATGGCATCCATTAAAAGAGAGAATTCCAAAGTAGCCTCATCATTCCATATAAATGACATTTTCTTCAAGAGATATGTGAGTGGACTTGAAATGCATGCATAATTCTTAACAAATTATCAATAATATCATGTAAGTCTAAAAAATCTTCTAAGAACCTTGATTTTCATAGGAATAGGTCATTTTGTAATAGATTACATCTTTTGAGGCTCCAACTTCACTCCTTCCTTTAAAACAATATGAACCAAATACTTGAATTCTTATTTCCCAAAAGCACATTTGGATATTTTTACATAAAAAAGATTGTTCTCAATAATTTATATAACTTTTCCACATGTTTAGTGTGGTATTCCCATGATTTATTATAAATATGTGTATTATAAAAGAAAACCAACACAAATTTTATAAGATGGGATCAAACAAAATTGTTCTTAAGTTGAGCCCGTCGGACTTCAAATGGTGATAAACTATAATTCAAACAAAATTCACGTTCCAAAATAGCCTGCTGACGTCGGCCAATTTTGTGACGCGAAAACCAATTGAATTCCGCCCTAATCTTTTTCGGGTCCGAAGTTGTGCTGGCGTACGGAGGGAGAGTTGTGACGCGAATTTCTTATCAAATTCGCCCTAATATTTTTCGGGTCTGGCTTTCCACTGCACGAGCGGCCCAAACAAAGATCCACTCCAATCAATTTCTACCATGTGTCCTCAATCAAATGTTGCCCTGTTCCCAGATGTGGGTGCATTCGATGGCGTTTAAGGTGATGGGACATAGATGTGGAGATTTCATATCAATCGCATTAAGTTTTAACGTTGTTCAATTAAGTTCCAAGGTTTTCACATCAAATTGCATTAAGTTTTAACACTGTTCAAGATCAGACCTCCACTCCTGTTAGCGATTCTGCATGCTCCAATATGATCCGGCCTTCGGCTCTCATTAATGATCAGAGATTAATTATGACGGGTGTCCTTCAATTGCATTACAGTCGGGTTGATAAAATGGCGTTTCTCTATGGTTTTTCAGATGATCCGGTTGTTAGGTTACACTGCCTTCTCACTGTGACGAGAAGCAGAAGTGGCCAGCTGAACTGCTACTTAGACCTTGCTGCATATCTGCATTTCTCTCGGTCTGGTCCATGTCTGTCTTCCTCAGTTTCTTGGAATTCTGCTTCTTCGTCTCCTCTTGTACCCACTGCTGAGACTGCACCCATGCCTTGCCTGCATCAAAGGATGCATTGCCACAGGGCGAGCACTAGAGGTCAACCCCTGCGCACTCCCTCCATCCCCTCAACCGAGTCGACTTCCCAGTCCAGTGATTATCACGCAGGTTGCTATCCAGATACTAGAAGTGGGCGGGGTCAGGTTCTAGGATCTAGCCACCGTATGGGCTCCCCTGCTCCTTATTTCCCCACCGCTTCACCTTCTCCCACGACGTGCACTGCACTTTTTTCCTTTAATTTCTCTCTGAATCGCCCACGAATCACAGCTTCAATTACTGTGGTTTTCCGTGAGGAGGCCCAAATGGAAGAACAATGCACTCGTCCGGTGGGTCTGAGCTCAGAAAAATCTGGCCAACATTCGGGCCTTCAGGAGGGGAGCGGTGGCATGAATGTGGAGGTAGCACTTGGCGATCCTGGACCTTCCGAAGGATGGTGCCGAATCATTGAGGAGCCACCGGAGGAGTAGTTTGGTTAATTTGTTTTTCTTGCTTCGCGGCCCACTTAATTGGGCTGCTTTTAGATTATATTACTGTGCTGGACCTTTGTAATATTTTTGAATTCTGTAAACGTTCAAGACTGGTTTCCCCATATGAGGGCAGTCTTCTTAATTTTTTGATTTTTTGATGACAAATTTTCCATGAGTCTGGGCAATGTTTTTGACTTTGGTGTAACTTTATTCCCATTGTTAATAGATTAACTTTACTTAGAAAAAAAAATGTCGCCCTATTTTTATTTTAAACCTATTTTTTGAAATACAGAGCCATGTTTATATGATTATTTATAGTTGAAGCACTATGGCGTGGTTTATTATATTAATATTTCATGGTCGAATTATGTTCATAACAATTGGAAAAAAAAAATGTTGCCCTGTTTCTATTTTAAACCTGTTTTTTGAAATATAGAGCCATGTTTATATGGTCTACGTATTATACTCTTTCTCTATATATCTATAGGAACCTTTTTGCTATGAACAGGTTGGATGCTGTAGCGGGCTACTAATGGAAACAAGCGATCCTGAACCTTACATCTCGGATGCAACAGATGGTTACCAATTTTGGAATCAAGCGAGCCTGATCTTACAAGCGAGCCTGGGTTTCTGCAAATGGTTTTTATTTCCGAGAACAAGCGAGCTAGAACATACAATCGACCCTGGGTTTATACATATTTTTGCTCTATCATGGATGCTTTTTGTGTGAGGCGTATATCAACAGTACATGTCTCTGCACATTTCCTGTATCCGCTTTATGATACTATTTTATGTGTTGACAGGTTATCACTCTTCCTTCAAAACTAGCGATGCTAGTTTATTGATATGGTCTGATGGTATTTCTATATTTTGGACATATCAAACTCCTCACATGATTAGCATTTTTCTCTGTTCAAGGATTTTGGGTCCTTTAATTTGTATTTGGAACAATGGATGTCGGTACTCTATCTGTTGCTTTACTATTCTACATACTGCTATTTCACTTTCTTATAGATGCCTCGGGCATATTTGGATGATTTCTCAGATTGTCGATAATCTCCATGTGGAACGTTACTGGGTTTTATATCATGTCCCTGTATGTGACATGGGGTATTTTTCTATCATTGTCTGGGGTGGGACTTCCACTTTTCTAGATGGATATTTGGGTTCCAATATTCAGATGTGAAAATGTAATGACTTCATGGACTGTTTTACTTCATATAATATACTCAAAACAATGTTTTTTCTCTTGTGAAAAAAAAAATGATTGTTTATATTCGAAGCGCTGCGGGGTGGTTTATTATATTAATATTTCACGGTCATTGGAACGCCCACAATTCATAACAAATATTGGAGATTTATTGTCTTGTTTTAAAGTTTCATTTTTTTTTTTTAAAATTGAACCCACCATCGGTATACCGACGCCTTGTAAGTGTTGGAATTGTGACAGCTTAAAAATGTCGGAAGAGCGACAACACAAAAGCGTCGGACCACATTTCGTTGGAATTGCGACAGTTTACAAACGTCGGAAGAGTGACGTTCAAAACGTCGGACCACATTTCATCAAAATTGCGACAGTTTACAAACGTCGGAAGAGCGATGTCCAAAATGTCAGACCAAATTACGTCGAAATTGCGACAATTTACAAACGTCAGAAGAGTGATGTTCAAAATGTCGGACCACATTTCATCAAAATTGCTACAATTTACAAACGTCGGAAGAGCAACGTTCAAAATGTTAGACCACATTTTGTCAGAAGTGCGACAGTTTACAAATGTCGTAAGCGAGACGGTTTGGGAAACGTCGGAAGAGCGACGCTTGTTTGGAAGCGATGGAAAAAGAGTCGGTAGTGCAACACTTTTTAAGTGCGTCGGAATTGCGACGGGATGGAAAACCACGTTTTTCCCATCCCCGAACTGTCGCTCTTATGATGACTATGTGTCAAAATAGCGACGAATTGGTTGTCGAAAATTGGGCCAAATTTTCTAGTGTTTGCAACAGAGTTCTAGTAGAGAAGCCTCTCCTTCCACTCCTCCTAATTTTCATCTTCTCCATCACTTTAGCTCTTTCCATACCAAATTTTCTCATAATCAGTTTGTTGGTCCAAGTACTTCCACCACACCCATCCACACATCCATTGTTCAAAAAACTCCATTTCATCCCACATTCCCTCTCACAAACCCACCTCTTGTAAATCTTCCATTTTTTCCTATCATGGCAACATGGTATGCCCCCATAGTGTTACCACAACCTTTGGTTCCTTTACCAAATGATTACCAATCTAGAATTCCCCACTTTACCAGAACTGAATTTACCACTGCCCAACAACATGTAGATAAAATGAATGATGCCTTTGACTACATGGAAATAGAAGAAGAGACCATTAAGATGAGGATATTTGCCCAAAGCTTAGGAGTAAAAGCCAAAAAATGGTTTAAAATATTAACTTCTAACAGCATAAATGATGTCCCTTCTCTATACTAAACATTCATAAACAAATTGGAAATTGAAAAGAACCCTCTCCAAATGATTTCAAAATATATTAACCTTAAAATAAATATTGGGGAAAGTGTCGAAGATTACTGCACTAGATTCAATAGTGTTTACAATGCACTAATTCCACCAAAAATGAAACCCCCCACTAGGCTTAGCATTAGTAAAATTTCCGAAAGGTTTTGACCCACACATGGCCTATCAACTAATTAAGAGAAAGATACCCCTTAATTTTAGAAGATATGTAGAGAGGAGATGTAAGTGTAGCAGAAAATATGATGGAAAAAAGAGCTAGGTTAAAATTAGAAAAAAGAGTTACATACAAATATGAAACTATGGCCTCAAACTCATCATCTGATGCAAAAATTGATAACTTATTGAGGGTAATGGAAAGAATGATGGAAAGGATAAAATTAACTAAAAGAGTACCTCCTATGGAGAGCCAAGAAAATCTCCAAACATAAATAGGAATCCAAATTTTAGAAGATATCCTCCTCAAAACAGACAAAGAGATAATGACCAACAAATTAGGCCTCCCTTCCAAGACAACTATGTAGATTAAGAAGAAAGGGAGACGAAAAGGTTGGAATAAAATCATGTAAATATGATAGGATCTAACGGTGACGGTGATATTTTTCTCACTAAAGAAGAACAAGGATTCTTTTCCTTAGACCAAAATGAAAATAACCATGAGGATTCAAAAGATTACCAATTGGTATTTGAAAATTATATAATGGAGGTCCATAGGTAATATGACCTTAGAAGCAAAAAGAACCTAGAGAATTCTAAGAATAATAACACGGACACTTTTGTTAGGAAACCCTCAGAAAATCCTCCTAAAAAGACTACAAACAGTACCAACACTATGGCTAAAAAAGCTGATCTAAACAAAGACAAAATCAGCCAGCAAAGTGTTGACCCAAGCTGCCCTAGTACTTCTGCTAGTGGCCCTGGAAAATATGTTCAAAATGATAGTCCTAATAAAACTCAGCAAATTAAAATTTCTGAAAATACTATGTATGAAAAAACAGATGTAAATATGTAAAAAACATTAGCACCTTTCAGCCTTGAGGGAGAAATTTCCTAGATCAAAATTAGCATACCCCTTGTTGAACGAGTAACCCATGATGTACATAAAAATCAAGTCTTGAAAGATTTGAATATTGGAAATGATACTGATACTTTAAAATTGACTAATGATAAAGAAAAATTATTGTTTGGTCCTGAAGTAGAAGGAAAATACCAAGAAGGATCTATCCCTCCATTCTATGTCATTCTGAACATACATGATAAAATCTTGCAGAATGCCATGATAGACTTTGGTGCCTCTCACAACCTCATGCTAAAGTTGGGGATGGAGAGATTAGGCCTAAAAATTACTAAACCTTACAAAGACCTGTATTCATTTGATTCAAGTAAAGCCAAATGTTGGGGCTAATCAATAATTTATGTGCCAATCTGGCACAAATCCCTATAAAGGTCTAGTCAAGGACATAGTAGTTGTTGACATTCCTCCAAATTATGGCATGCTTTTATCTAGATCATGGGGAGCCAAACTTCAAGGAAGCTTTCAAATGGATATGTCTTATGCTACGATCCTAGTCTTTAACCATACAAGGAATTGTACCGGGAATCTCATATGAAATATATGGTAACTAGCCTAGATAGGAAATCTCCTGTTTATTCCATTCATTCAGACCTTGATTCATTTGTCTTGTTCAATGAAGATGAAATCAGCAAACAAGAAAATGAAAATAAAAAAGATTTAAGCTCACTAGAACAGACAAATTTGTCCTCAAATGAATAACATAACAGCTCAAACTTCAGTAGCCTTGAACAACAACATGATAGTGAATATGAGACATAAACACTTTGGAACATGAGCTTTGATGGCTCTTGTGGAAAAGCTGGTTTTGGAGCTAGTGTATGGATACATAATACAAACAAAGGACATTCCTACAAAATTGATTTCCAATGCGCTAATAACATTGCAAAATATGAAGCCCTCCTCGACTTACATTTGCTTAAAAGCATAGGAGCCAAGAAAATATCAGTTCAAGGAAATTCAGAGCTGATCATTAGGAAAATAAAAGGGGAGTATTCAGTAAAAAATCCAAGATTAAGAGAATATAGGAATTCTGCCCTAGATCTCTTGAAAACCTTTGAGAAATATGAACTCGCTTTCATCCCTAGAGCTCAAAATAGCTTTGAAAATGAGCTTGCCTTTGCTGCCAGTGATTGCCAAATACCCCATGTAAATTAACAATTCACTATCAAAGTAAAAAATCGGCCTACAGTACCTGACAATGAAAACTATTGGCAAGTGTTTGAGAGTGATAAACACATTGATGATTTTCTGCAATCTAAAAATTATTTTGTTGTACCACCACCTAGCCCAAGCCATGAAGAAGATTTTTTTGTTGAAAAACAAGCCCACAAAACAGAGTTGTCTTCTATTGCTGATATAAACCAGGTTGAACATATTTATAAGGTAGAATTACTAAAAAATATAGACCAAAAGGACCTTGAGGTTTTACAATGCAAAGATAATACAATACCAAGGGGCCTTACACCATTAGAAGAGCTTTTTTATTTCAATGATGTAGCTAAAAAACCAAATATGGAGCCTATAGAAACTAATGTAGAAGAATATAACATAGGCAGCATGAAGGAACCCAAAATTATCAAGCTATCTAAAACCCTCCCTCCTCACATAAAACAAGAATATATTGAGCTTTTCAAAGAGTTTGGAGATGTGTTTGCATGGGGGTACAAAGATCTGAAATCATATGATACCAGCACTATTCAACATAAAATTCCTCTTAAGGAAAATCAGAAACCTTTCAAACAAAAAATAAGAAGGATACACCCTATTTTATTACCTTTAGTTGAGAAAGATATCAAAAATATGTATGATCCTGGGATCATAGTTCCCCTTAGATACTCAGAGTGGGTTTCCAACCTTGTGTCAGTTATGAAGAAGACTAGGGAGATTAGGCTTTGCATTGACTTTAGAAATATGAATAAGGCCTTCCTGAAAGATAATTATCCCTTTCCTAAAATGGATCACATACTTCAAAAGGTGGTTGGATCTAAAATAATATCACTGTTGGATGGTTTTTTAGGCTACAACCAAGTGCTAGTACTCCCAAGTGATCAACACAAAACTATCTTCACCACACCTTGGGGTACATTCATATATGTTAAAATTCCATTTGGTTTGATGAATGTAGGGGTCACATTCCAAAGGGTCATGGACATAGATTTTTCAGAAGACATAGGCTACTTTATAATCATTTACCATGATGACATCACTATTTACTCGAAAACTGATAAAGAGCACTTAGTCCATTTGAGAAACGTTTTTGGAAAATGTAGGAAATATGGACTGTCTTTGAATCCCAAGAAAACACTTTTTGGTCTCCAAGAAGGAAAGCTCTTACGCCACATAATTTCTAAATAAGGAATCAAAGTAGACCCCAAAAGGATTGAACGCATATTGCAAATCATCCATCCTAGAAATAACAAAGAGTTACAATATTTCATTGGGAAGATCAACTTTTTGAGAAGGTTCATCCCCAACCTTGCTAAAATTTTGATAAATATCACAAACATGCTCAAAAAGGAGACGGGAGTTAAATGGACCTTAAAGGCTAAACAGTCATTTGAACTAGTGAAACAAGCTCTCACCCAAACACTAGTTCTCATCAGTCCTGATTTCACCAAGGATTTCTACATTTTTTCATTTGCATCTGAAAACACCATTGCTGCAGTGTTGTTGCAGAAGAATAACATGGGGCAAGAACAACCAATAGCCTTTTTCAGTAAAGCATTAAGAGATGCTCCACTCAAGTATAACATCATGGAGAAACAAGCCCTAGCCTTGATAAAAGCATTGAAAGATTTCCGAGTCTACATTTTGCACTCTCATATCATTGCTTTTGTCCCACATACAGTTGTCAAAGATATTATAAATCAAGACTCTCTTAAAATATGATTTAGAAATCAGACCCACCAAGCTATTTAAAGGACAAGGACTTGAAAAACTTACGATTGAATCAAATTTCCAAGAATTAGATATGAATATGGTTGATGTTTTAGATGAACAAGAAGAATTCACTGCTCCATAAATTGAAGAAATAATTCTGAAATCATCTTGGTATGTTGATATCATATATGTGCTTCTTTATCTCAATAGTCCTCCTTCTTTATCAAAGACAAAATCTAGATTTTTGAAACAAAAAGCTTTAAAATTCTACATTTTAGATGAAGTGTTATATTGGAAAAATTCCATTGGCATACTTCTTAAATTTTTGTTTGAGAATGATGCAGGAAAAATTATGCATGAGCTGCATGAGGGAGAGTGTGAAGGTCACCTTTACTGGAAAACCACAACAAACAAGATTCTTAGAGCTGGCTATTATTGGCCCACCCTTTTCCTTGATACTCAAAAACTAGTCATGGCTTGCCATAAGTGTCAATTTTTTTATGGCAAGAGAAAACTCTTACCTTTGCCTTTGCATCCTATTGAAGCCTAAAAAATCCTAGCTTCAAACATTGGGGAAAACCGCCAAGTCCGGACCTTAGTATAGTTCCTTTTCCATTTGGGATGGTGGCTCTGACTGGATATTATGGGACCAGTTTCCCAATGATATATGGGTTGATGATTTTTTTTTTGTATAATGGATAATGGAAATGATAATTGATATAATCTATAACTTAACAAATAAAAATAACTTCTATTTTAACCCCGATATCCTCTGATAAATGAGATTCTAGATTTTGTTTCAATTAGATGAATAATCATATAGATGGTTTACTCATCCAAAAGAAAGACACATTCATAAATAATAATTACTTTGTTTAAAAAAATAAAAAAAGTAATGATGATAACATATCGCATTCATATATTTATATTGCTCACATATATTTTAAAAGATGACAACTCTCAGTTTTTCAAAAATGATATAACTAAGGATTGTTTCACAGGCATATATATGTAAACAATAGAAATTTTCAAAGAGAATGTTTAATTACATAAAGAAAATTGAACAACATGATTATGATAGAAATACTAGATGAATTTGTAACCTCCTGATACAATTAACACTCTGATCCCGCTTTCTTACTTAGAACAGTTTCCAGGAAAAGCAAAAATGCAAATTCTTGAAAACAATTTCTTTATAAAATTGCAGAATCGTGATCCACCATTAATAAAAATAATATATTTAGAAGTAAAAAAGTGTAACTTCTCAAGTCAAAAATTAACACAAATTGAAGACCCCTTTCTAAATACATGAAAGGGTTTTAAATAATAATAAAACTAAAAACAAACTATCTAAAATATTGCTTGAATGCTTTTGAAACTGACAAAACATGAAAATAGGAGATCCGATTTCATAAAAATAGAATTTTAATCTCCATAAGAACAAGTTCATTTAATTTCTTTAACATCTAGTACGTGTTGCTGGCAGATTGATAATATTTCTTTTACTTCGAGAGGATGACTTAATCGAGAATGTAGCTAGCTAGTATATGTGGCATCCGAAAGCTCTGGAATCATATAACTAATGGCGTGGGAGACGCATTTTGTAGTCATCTGCTGACTGTGTGGTTTAACCAAATAGAGCTAGAATGCATCCCATGTGAGTCCTTTCATTGCGTTGATCTGTTGGTCTTTGTTGTCTAAATCCTGCTTCCACTGTTTCTCTAATTCTTTGACTTTTTGGAGTTTCCCTGGAATAAAATCAGAAATTAAATTGGCTATATAGAAATTGTCATTGATTAATTCCACTAAAATTCTCATTACAGTTCTTTCCCTGGAGGTAGCCCATTCTTCTTTAATTAACTACATTTCCCATTCTGCAAACAAAATTTCCTTGTGTGATTATTGGATCTTGGGAAGATTGGCAGCTATGCCTTGGTCTATATCTGCTATGTGAGGAACCCAAACAAATTTTCATTGCCATCTTCAAATTCAATCCTTGTATTTACTTCCTTTTCTATGAGCGATGTAGCTATTACTCACAGAGGATCGGCCACTGATATTTTATGACATAAAATATCAAGCTGTTGTGACAGTGATTTATTTAATTCGAGAGCTTCTATTTTGAACTAATCATGTTCGGGATACTCTTTAAATTTTTGTATCTATGCTTGTAACAAGGCACTTTGTTCTTCTTTAGCCATCTTCTACTGTTGAAGAATTACCTATAATTTGTTTAGCTCTTAAGACAGCTGTTGTTATTTGTGTAGAGCTTGCTAGTCAAGATTTTGTTTCTCAACATTCAGTTGCTCTTTAAGCTACTCATTCTTTTTTCTTTCCTCAACTTGTTGATGTTCAAGCCGTGTTATTTTTTTATGATTGATTTTTTCCTTTTCTTCCATCAGCACTATCTTTTGATCATTTTCCTTTATCAATTGGCTAACTTCGGAGGCTTTGTCCATTTTCGTTGTTGTATAAGCCCCTGCATATTGAGATAATTTGGTTAAATCCTCTAAAGGATTAATTTCAGAGTCATTCCAGACAACATTCATTAATTCGACTTGAGGAGATGAAAATAGACCCTGATCGATTTTCCTTTTCTTCTTTTGTTTTCTAACTACAGCCCTATGCTTTGGATTGTAGAAGACATCTAAGGGCAGTATATCTTCAATTTTTTAATACAATTTCCTCAGAAGGATTTTCTTGGATGATCTCAACATCTTGGGTGTTGGTATTGCCGACTCCTCCTTAAACTGTAACATTAGTTACCACGGGCTGTTGTGTTGCGGGCGATTGCATTGTAGACACATTCTGGGAATCATTTTGGCCCTTGATTTGCCGATCAAATTGTTCCCATTCCTTCAATATATTTGAATGAATATGTATATCAATTTTAGAGGAATCACCATCTTTTTTACCTATTCTTTCCTGTTCAGTTTGATTATCAACCTTATTCCCTGTATTCTTTTTTTCCTGTTCTATTTCGGTGTTTTTTTCTTCACTGTTTTCTTCCTATTGTAGTAGGGGAGTAGGTCTCAACTAATCAAGAGGTATTGTTAGTAGTCTATTGTTCCTGAACTGTAGGAACTCTTCCATGTCACTTGCTCCAAATTTTAAATTTTCTAGATGTTTAACTTGTGAAAATCCTTCAGCCGAGGCAAATAGATCATCAAAATCAGCATCTTCATGTTCAAATTTAGCAACCTGGACCATAAATATAAAGTTATATGCAACTTTCTTTCGATCATACTGTCTTTTGGGGATCGATGCTAATCTGAGGTCTTTTATTTTTTGGGCTTCTTTCTCTGCATGTTTAAAATCATGTAGAGAAAAAGATCCAAATCGGAGGGGAAATATAGGCCACATCAGCTTCTTTGAATTCTTTAGGTTTATAGACATCCCTTTCTTTGTTATTTGATAGGCTATTTCTTGGGCTAACAATTTATCAGGAATGTACAAGGGTAGAACATGAGGAATAATGATACTTCCGAATATCTAAATATAGGTGAATTTTTCTTCTCCAAACTAGCTTCTGATTGTGGTTAGGTCAGTGCTGGCCTTGTCGGATAACCTCAGAGCGGGTTTGTTGAATATAGCTTGGTGAACTCACAAGATAAACCCATGAAAAATTCTATATATATGGTATTTGTAACAGGCCTTCCACATATATTTGTGATAAATATGGATAGGATTCAGCCTTTGAGGAGTCCACTTCTAGCCTAAGATAGGGAATTCAGAGTTGAAACATATAGTGTCAATAATATAATCACTCATGTAAAATGGGGGTATTACCTGGGTGGTCACATACCTGTTTCTCCTATAGTCAAGGATTTTTTTTTCCATTTTGTCAGATAAAATGGTTGGCCAATCCATGATGTAGGAGTTAATAGCAGCTTCAATTAGGGGTACCATCACAATAGATATTTTTTTCGAGTTGACTCTTCCAAAAAATCTACACATCATAGTTGCATCATAGCAATAAGAAGACACCAAGGATTCTACAGAGCACATACCCGAAGATTCGTGCTCATGTTTTTCTAGAAAATTCCTCCAATCTCTAATAGGATCTGACTCTACTTTATTTTCTTTGGCGAAGTCTTCCAAATATGTTTTATTGTATATTTTCTGAGGGTCTGGTAGGTGAAACATCTTCTTGATGTCTTCTTCTTTGAAAGACCCGAACATCCTTCCATCTGACGTAAAGAATTCCTTGTCTGTTATATTTTTGCTTTCTATCACCCATCTCACCAAGTCATTATATGGGAATACATTTGCGCAAGCTGCAATTTTGTGAAGATAGGAGCTCGCCAATTCCTTGAGAGTGCTTTATGATTTTTTATCTAAATCTTCCGTCGTTTCTTCTTCTGATATTACAGTTGGATCTTCTGCCTCCAGTAGATTGTAAATTCTTTCCCATGAAGTTTTTCTGACACCCAGACAAGTAGTATCGGTTACTAATACCAATTTAGCTGGTTTCTCTTTTAGAACAACAGGGACCTTTACTTTCCTGGACTTCTTAGACATTTTCATTACTCGTAGTTTTTTGTTATGTCTACACAATGAAACCAATTAGGAGAATAATGGAAAAATTCTTTAAAGAATGAATACAAAGTGGAGAGGAGCTAATGGCATTTAATCACAATAAAGATGACATATTAAAGAAATATTATTCCATCGAAGATGAAATCCGCGAAGGATTTCAACCATGATTATCTTTTAATGATTTCCTCGTATAATGTGAGATTTTAATGCCATTATGGGTTGTCTCGTCACACATTCATAATGGTCCATTTATAGCGTTAATCCCATAACTTTTCAGATTTTCAATCAACGATAATCGCATATCGGAGATTGGAAGTCTCAAATATTAGGTTTAAGTATTTTCATTTTATATCTGCGATTTGCAATTATTGCTGAGCTGGAATGGGAGGGTCTTTCTTTTTAAATCATATCAAATTATTGGAATTTTCTTATATAAATGATCTATTTGATAAATCATGTATATATTTAATACTTTTTGTTTTCATTTACGGGAAGCGCATCTTTGTAATAATGATATCGCATCGCAAATTTTAGAGGAGTGTCTTTGGATAAAAGTCATGTGTTTTAGCGATGAGCGATTGTGATTTATCTTATCAAATCGAGAACTTTTAAAAATGGTTTAACTCAAATGTAATATGACTTCACCGATTTGCGATTGCGATTAGATTTATCGCATCAGAGTTTTCAAAATGGAATGGTTTTGAACTCAGGCTTATGCGATATGCGCTTTTGCAATTTCTTTATCACATCTGGATTAAATAATAATACTTTTGAGTTTTTTTTTATAACTTTGATTATGCGAAATGCGATAAAGATTTCTATGTTTTTAATTTTTTGTTAAATAAATCCTTTATTCGCTGGGGTTCGATTCTATTTTATGATGGATCAGATTTCCTCAAAATATTTTATTGATTCTATAACTATTTAAAGAAAATGGGACCCATTTCTTATTTAAAAATTAATATAAAAATTTGAAATGGGGAGGGTTGTTTGTATAGCACAAAAATTGGCGTTTCACTAGTAGAAACTGTGATCTCTAAAAAATAAAGCGATAACTAAATATTTTGTAAGTAGAAATATTTGAGGAAAAAGAAAACTATCTTAGAATAATTAGATAAAATCTAACTCTGAATAAAAATAAGAATTACTTGTAAATTTATTTTTAATCCCTTTAAAAATAGAAACATTTTTGGTTTCATCAAGTTTTGATTGGTTGATAAAGATAAATTAGGTGGCTTTTCCAATTTAGCTTTGAAATTTACTCCTTTGTCACAGGTAGTGCCCCTGCTGCCAGCAAACATCTATAGTCTTGACAAGGTTACCTTTTAACCATTAATCATCCATTATCCCATCCATCTAAGAGTATAAATTTTGAAAGATATATATCTTTTATTTTTATATTGTTTTAATTTTTTTAAGATAAAAGCCATTATCCTGGTTTGGTAGCTAGCTGATAACAATGCCATTCATTGGTTGTAATTGAATTGAACAAGATGGCTCGTGATGAGACCCCTTGTCTTATAATTATAACTCATTACCCTGTTTTGATATGCAGTATTCGTAATGTCAGTTTAGTTACTTCCCTATGATCATGGTAAGCAGGCTCGTGATGAGACCTCTTATCTTTTATGTCAGACATTTTTTAGAATTACACTCTAAAAGTTATAAACTTAGTGGATGGGGTGAATGATTCTCTCCTTAAGAGTTAATGGATGACCTTTTAGAGTTTTGGGTGCCAAGTTTTGGAAAAAGTCGTTACTTTTTATAAATAATATTTCTCTACTTTATAAACTTAGAATTTTTTACAATATTTTCAAGGTTTTGAAAGATTTTACAAACTTTAAATAAGTTTTCACAGTTTCATATTTTATTTAACTTTCCAAAACTGTAATCACTTCCTTAAAAATTTCTATCTACATAAGCAAATATTCACAATATTTTCTTAAACATCTTTTCAATAGTAAAAGGCCAATGGAAAACTATTAACAACGTTATTTCTAAAGAAAACAAACTTGCATAATGAATATATACAGATAAGAAGGAATTACCTCCTTAAGAAAAGAATTTTTTCAAAATAAGCCCATTCACAAGAAGAGACTCTCTCTTTCTTGTTAGATCTTGTAATATGAATGTTGATGAGCCTATCTTTTCAATGATTTGAAATGGTCCAAGCCACATCTGTTGAAATTTGGTATGCTTACCTTTGTCTTCATGTGCTTTGTCCCATTTTAAAACAAGATCACCAAGTTGTAACATTTTAGATCCAGTAGAACTTGCATCAAAAGAAGATTTTATAAGTTGTTGATGTTTAGCATGAGCGATTTTGGCTTTTTCCCTTTCTTCATCTAATTTAAGGATTTGATCAAATCTTAATTGGACAGAGGATGATAAGTTTTATTCAATAAATTGTACTAGGGCTAGAGATGGGAGTGCTAGGTTTGAAGGTATTACAACTTCTTTCCCATATACTAGATTAAAGGGTGAAGTACCTATTGAAGACTTCTAAGTTATACGATCAGCCCATAGTGAAAAGATTAAATACTTATGCCAATTCTTATGATTTTGATCAATAGTTCTTTTAATGATTTTGATGAGATTCTTATTAGTTGATTCAGACAAACCATTACCTTGGGACTAATAATTTGTAGAATATTTTAATTTAAAACCTCTTTTGAGTGCAAATTCCATTATACTATTTCCAGAAAAATAAGATGCATTATCAAAAACAAGAGCATTAGATACACCAAACCTAGTAATGATGAATTGATTAATGAATTCAATGATTGCATTAGAATTGACTACCTTTAAAGAAATTTATTCTACCCACTTTGTGAAGTAATACGTTGCTGTAAGGATGTATTTGTGTTGCTTGGAAGAATGTGGAAAATTTTTCCTATAATATCAAGTCCCCATTATTCAAATGGTTGCTCAATGTTTACTAGTTGTAAAGGAAAAGCTGGTTTCCGTTGTCTTCCACTGGCAGTCTGGCATGTCTTACATTTCCTTACATAGTCATGGGCATATTTATATAAATTAGGCCAATAATATCCAGCATGAATTATCTTGTGAGCTGTAGTGTCTCCTCCAAAATGTCCACCTGCTGGTCCATCATGTAATTCCTGCAAAACCTTGTGTGCTTCAGTTTTTTCCAGACATCTTAGAAAAATGGAATCATAATTTCTTTTGAATAACACATCATCAATAATCTCAAAGTTTTTAGCTTTTAATCTCAAAGCACTCTTGTTTTTATAACTGAGATTAGGAAGAGCATACCCATTTTTTAAGTAAAAGATCAAATCAGCATATTGAGATTCAGAATTTATGATACTTATCTCATTCACTTGAAAAGTATTATCTTGATCTTGAATTTATGGAATATTGGAAGCTCCTGCTAATAACCTAAAAAAGCCTTGTCCTCTAACAATTTTAGTTGGTTTAATATCAATATCATATTCTTGTAATGATGTTACCCAATTGGCTCTTTTTTCTCCTACTTCCTTTTGTACTAGTAATTGTATTACTGCAGAAAATGGGACAATAATTTTCGTATGTGTTTTTAGGAGAAATGGTTTAAAGTGTTTGATAGATTTAAACACAGAAAAAGCTTGTTTTTCTACTTTTTAGTAGTTAAGTTTAGATCCTTGGAGATTTGAACTAAAAAAAGAGATAGGTGCTTCAATCTGCTGATCATTGAGTTGTGTCAAAACAGTAGCATAAGATGTTTCAGTGGCTAGAGTGTACAAAATAAAATGATTAGAAAAATTTAGAGTATTCAATGCTGGAGCATAAATAATTTCCTATTTGATTGAATCAAAGGGTTCCTTCTCTTTATTTCCCCATTTGAAAACTGAATTCTTCTTAATCATAGTTTGTAAAGGTAAGACTATATGAGAAAAACTGGGAACAAATATTTTTACAAAATTTATCTGTCCTAAAAATGACTACATGGATTTCTTATTATGTGGCAAAGGGATATCAAAAATCTCTTTTATTCTGTCAAGGTCAATATATATTCCATCTTTAGATACAAAAAATCCTAAGAGTTTCCCTTCATTAAGAGCAAAGAATGATTTTTTTGGATTTAAAGAAATACCATACCTTTTACATCGTTCAAAGATCTGTTTTAAATCATGTAGATGGTTGGCTTTTTTCTTTGAAAAGACAGTTATGTCATCTAGATAGACAAAAAATGATCTATTAATCAAAAATTTGAAAGCTATATCCATGGCTTTTTGGAAAGTAGCTCCAACATTTATCAAATCGAAAGGCATTTTTTGGTAATCATATGTTACCCATTTGGTTCTGAATGTAGTTTTTAGCCTATCATCTAGATGCACCCGTATCTGATTATATCCTGAAAAACCATCAAGAAAAGACATTAATTCAGAACCAAATACTGATTGAAGTATTTTTTCCATTGTTGGTAATGGGAAATTATCTTTTTGACATGCCCTATTGAGATTTCTAAAATCTATACAAATTCTAATGTCTCCATTATTTTTCCTAATAGGTACTAGATTTGAAACCCAATTCGAATGTCTAATAGGAAAAATAATTTTATCTTTCAAGAGCTTATTCAATTCTGTTTTAATTTGACTTTCCAACTTGGGATGAATTTTCCTTAACTTTTGTTGCATTGGTTTCTCATCGGAGATCATCAGAATTGTATGTGGAATGATAGAAGTATCATAAGTTCTTAGATCTTCATAATTCGAAGCAAAAATATTTTTTTATTTGTTTAGAGGTTTGATGAAAGAAAACATTTCTTCTGGTGTTAGCTCGAGTCCTAGATTGAAATGTTGTGGTTTAGATTCAGTACCAAGGTTTACTAATTCAAAATTTAAAGTAGAACTTTGAAGTTTGGCATTAGTGACCTTTTTGAATCTATCTTTGATATCATAGAGATCTTCAAGCTTAACTACAGATTTCGGAATGGAATTTTCACTATTCTTTGATTTTATTTGGAGATCATGATCACTTTCATCAACTATTTGATCATCATAATATTTCTCCGAAGTTAAGAAGTTTAGGATGTCTTCATCATGATTAAACACTCGCCAATTGGTGACATTGTTAGGTACAGATGGTCGAAAAATTAATTCAACTGAAAACCTATCTGGACTATAATCTTCAGCTAGAAGGATTTTAGAAGCAACATTAGCTAAGAAATCAGCTGTTGCATTTTGAGATCTAGGAATAGGGGAAATATTGAATGCTAGAAAGTGAGTTGTAAGATTTTCAACAAGGGCTTGGTAATGTTTAAGATGAGTTGAAATTCCTAACTTGCCCGATGAAAATTTCAGAATCACCATATACCTTCAGATATTTGACATTCAAGCCTATTTCTTTGTAAATTCCTTGAATCAAAGCTTCATATTCTATAGTGTTATTTGTACACTCAAATTCTAGTCTACATGACAACATAGTTTTTTACCCTTCTGGAATAATTAATACATCCTACTCCTACACCATCATTGGACTTTGATCCATCAAAATACAAAGACCAAAATAAAGATTTATCTATAGATTTATTTAAAAATTGATCAGCAATATTAACACATCTTGAAGTATTGGTATGTGAGAAGTTTTCAAATTGTGAAGTGAAGTTATTTATAGGGAATGGTGATTGTTGGGAATTAAAATTTCTAAACAATGATTCGACTGAGTAATTTCCAAGAATGTTGTTATTGAAAGCTACAGGTTGGTTTTCTTGTTCAAACTCTGTAACTGTATGAGTCATTTGTTTCTCCCGATCAATCTTAATTTGATTTGGTTTCCCTTTATAGGGAAGCCACATGTGAGACCAATCGGTAGAAATATAACCATGAAGTTTTTCAGACCAATCTCTGCTTAAAATTAAACCATAAAACTCAGGGACGTCAGCAATTAATATATCAATTTTCTAAATTACTCTAGGATCAACTGATAGCCTAATAGTGACTGCATTAATTTATCCTAAAACTTTCACTTTAGTCTGATTTAATTAGACAATATGAACTACAGATTTCTGGGGTTCAACGTTTAATTTAGAGCACACTGGGGTTGGCATTATGTTTTATGATGCCCCTGAATCTACCAAGCAGTTATGTAAATTCCTGTTATAGATATCATAAGTTAAGAGAAAAGGAGGTGTATGTGAATTAGATTTATCTCCAATCAAAACAAAATCAGTGGCATCTACTTTCTTCGATAGTGGCTTACCTGGTCCTTTGGTTGCCTTGGAAATTACACCAGTTGGAAGAGTAGAAGCAGGAACTGCATTTAATTCTTTTAACAACAGCTTCTATTGATGCTTAAGCTTGTTGAGTTCATGTCAAGAAATATTTTCTCTGGTCTTCTTCATGTATTCTATAATGTTATAATCCATAGAATCAGACACTACCAATGTTTTAGATGTTGATGGAGGATTAGAAGACGATGGTTGATTTTGGGTAGGCAAAGGAGAATTTTTCTTTATGGGAGCTTTAACTTTGCTAGCAGGAGTTGAATTTTTCTTCTTGGGGGATGCTTGAATAGGTTATGATGCATTCTTACTTCTTATGTTCACTGGGAAAGCTTCCTGTTCATTTTCATTATATGAGTTAGACAAAATAAAATCCCACATCCCATGGCATTCAACTATTTCGTCTTCTTCGTTTTCTTCAGATGATAGAAGTTCATCTTCCTCTTCATCTTCTTCTAATTCTGACTTTGCATTAGATATTGTATTAGGTGTTTTATGTTTAGTTGGCTGATTTCTTTTAAAGTTCCTAAAGGGCCTTTTAGTGGAAGTTTCAGCTACCTATTTTTTAATTTCAACCATTTCATTAGAAATATTTTTCAGGACTTTTTGTAATCCTTCCATATCATATGGATATTTAGGCGCTTTGTTTTTTGAATCATCTTTGAAACTAACCTTTTTAGATTTTCTCTCTTCATTAGCATTCTTTTTGTCTAAGACAATGATACGTTTTTCTAGAGCAATTGCTTCCTTCATGTTTTTGGCTAGTGTAGGTTTAGCAGCTCTATCTACAAAGATAGCTATATTTGAAGGCAAAGTGGATATATACCACTCACTTTGGACTTCTTCACTAGCCTTTGATGTTGCAGGAATTTTATTCAATAACTTATTAAATCGGGAGTTGAAGTCTTTGATGGGTTCCTTAGATTCTGATTTCAAATTAGAAAGATCATTAATCAAAGTTGCTACTGATCTATCATCTACGAACTTGGTTAGGAATTGTTCCTGAAAAACATCCCAGCTATCAATGGATCCTTCTGGTAATGAAAAATACCAAGATCCTGTTGCTCCTTGTAAAGTATATGAAAATAGTTTGACCACAACATCTTCTTGTGTTACTACATTTAAATTTACAGACAACATGAAGTTGTTAATGTGTTCTTCAGCTAATATGCCAATATTAGGATTAAACTTTGGTAACTATTTCACAGGATTAGCTGGTAATTGACTCAAAGGTGCAGGCATTGAAACAACTCCTGGATTGGTCCATGGTATTGTTTGAGGTTGCGCCATTGTTATACTAATAGTAGAGGAAGGTGAAGGGAGAGTTGAAAGTGATTGAGTAGATACTATTGAAACAGGTGTACCCTCCTAGATTGTGATTTGAAGTTGGGAAACAAATGAAAATGATGTGAAATATGTGGATGATAACGATGAAAGAGTCTCACTATCTGATCCTAAAGGTGATTTTCTAGCTCTTTTTTGACTTGGCAAAGGAAGTTCAATTGGTGCAATACCAAAATTTTCACTCTGCAGTCTAGTAAGAGGCTGGGAAGGAATATATTGTGAAGTCACACTACCTTGGGATAGCTCAAAATATTCTTACGATAATGAAAATCCTTGGATTTTATGAATTAGAGATTGTACCTCGGGGGAGTCAAAAGATGAATTGTCTGGTATGTCTAAGGTTTTGGCAGTGGGTGTAGTATTTTTCTTTTCAACTTCTTCCCTAGAAATTTGAGATGAAGGAGAAGTTGAAGGAGATAATGAGGGTGAATTGCTCTTGGAATGGCATGTGGATTGATACTTACTTTCCATTCACAGCATAGGTCCTCCTTCTAGCGCCAAAAATGTTGAAGCCTCAAAAATCGTAGCTTCAAACATTGGGGAAAACCACCCGGTCTGGACCTTAGTACAGTTCCTTTTCCGTTTAGGATGGTGGCTCCAACTGGATATTATGGGACCATTTTCCCAATGATATATGGGTTGATGATTGTTTGTTTGTATAATGGATAATGGAAATGATAATTGATCTAATCTATAACTTAATAATTACAAATAAATTCTATTTTAACCCGGATATCCTCTGATAAATGCGATTCTAGATTTTGTTTCAATTAGATGAATAATCATATAGATGGTTTACTCATCCAAAAGAAAGATGCATTCATAAATAATAATTAATTTGTTTAAGAAATTAAACAAAGTAATGATGATAACATATCTCATTCATATATTTATATTGCTCACATAATTTTAAAATATGATAATTCTTAGTTTTTTAGAAATGATATAACTAAGAATTGTTTCACAAGCATACATATGTAAACAATAGCAATTCTCAAAGAGAATGTTTAATTGTATAAATAAAATTGAACAACATGATTATGATAGAAATACCAGATACATTTGTAACCTCCTGATGCAATTAACACTCTAATCCTGCTTTCTTACTTAGAATAGCTTCCAGGAAAAACAAAAATGAAAATTCTTAAAAACAATTTCCTCATAAAATTGCAAAATCATGATCCACCATTAATAAAAATAATATATTCGAAAGTACAAAAGTGTAATTTCTCAAGTCAAAAATTAATACAAATTGAGGACCCCTTTCTAAATACATGAAAGGGGTTTAAATAATAATAAAACTAAAAACAAACTATCTATAATATCACTTGAATGCTTTTGAAAGTGACAAAACATGAAAATCAGAGATCCGATTTCATAAAAATAGAATTATGATCTCCATAAGAACAAGTTCATTGTATTTCTTTAACATTTGGTATGCGCAGCTGGCAAATTGATAAAATTTATTTTACTTCGGAAGGATGACTTAATCGGGAATGTAGCTGGCTAGTATATGTGGCATCCGAAAGTTATGGAATCATATAACTGATGGTGTGGGAGAGGCATTTTGTAGTCATCTGTTGACTGTGTGGTTTAACCAAATAGAGCCAGAATGCATCCCATGTGAGTCTTTTCATTGTGTTGATCTGTTGGTCTTTGCTGTCTAAATATTGCTTCCACTGTTTCTCTAATTCTTTGACTTTTGAGAGTTTCCCTAGAATGAAATCAGAAATTAAATTGGCCATATACAAATTGTCGTTGATTAATTCCACTAAACTGCTCATTACAGTTCTTGCCTTGGAGGTGGCCAGTTCTTCTTTAATTAATTGTGTTTCCCATTCTGCAAACAAAATTCCCTTGTGTGATTCTTGGATCTTGGGAAGATTGGCAGCTATGCCTTGATCTGTATCTTGCCATGTGAGGAACCCCGAAATTTTTTCGTCGAAATCTTCGAATTCAAGCCTTGTGTTTACTACCTTTTCTATGAGTGATGTAGCTATTACACACAGAGGATCGACCAATGATATTTTATGACATAAAATATCAAGTTTTCGTGACAATGCTTTACTTAATTCGAGAGCTTCTATTTTGAACTGATCAAGTTCGGGATACTCTTTAAATTTCTGTATTTGTGCTTGTAACAGGACACTTTGTTCTTCTTTGGCCATCTTCTCCTGTCGAAGCATTACCTATAATTTGTTTAGCTCTTGAGATAGCTATTGTTCTTTGTGTAGAGCTTGTTGTTCAATCTTTTGTTTCTCAACATTCAGTTGCTCTTTAAGCTGCTCATTATTTTGTCTTTCCTCAACTAGCCATTGTTCTAGCTGTGCTATTGTTTGATGATCGATTGTTGCCTTTTCTTCCAGTAGTGCTATCCTTTGATATTTTTCATTTATCAATTGGTTGACTTCGGAGGCTTTGTCCATTGTCGCTGCTATATAAGCCCCTGCATATTGAGATAATTTGGTTAAATCATTTTAAGGATTAACTTCAGATTCCTTCTAGAAAACATTCATTAATTCAAGTTGAGGAGATGAAAATAGAACCTGGTCGACTTTCCTTTTCTTCCTTTGTTCTCTAACTATAGCCTTATGCTTTGGACTGTAGAAGACATCCAAGGGCGGTATATATTCAATTTTTAATACAATTTCCTCAGAAGGATTTTATGGGATGATCTCAACATCTTGGGTGTTGTTATTGCCGACTGCTTCTTTAACTGTAACATTAGTTACCATGGGCTATTGTGTTGCGGGAGATTTCATTGTAGACACATTCTAGGAATCATTTTGGCCCTTGATTTTTCGATGAAACTATTCCCATTCCTTCAATAGATTTGAATGAATATGTATATCAATTTTACTTGTTCTTTCTCGTTCAGTTTGATTATCAGCCTTATTCCCTATATTCTTCTTTTCCTTTTCTATTTCAGTGTTCTTTTCTTCTCTGTTTTCTTCCAGTTGTAGTAGGGGAGTAGTTCTCAACTGATCAAGATGTATTGTTAATAGTCTATTGTTCCTAAACTGTAGGAACTCTTCCATGTCACTTGCTCCAAATTTTAGATTTTCTAGATGTTTAACCTGTGAAAATCCTTCGGCCGAGGCAAATAGATCATCAAAATCAGCATCTTCATGTTCCAATTTAGCAACCTGGACCATAGATGTAAAGTTATATGAACATTTCTTTGGATCATACTATCTTTTGGGGATGCATGATAATCTAAGGTCTTTTATTTTTTGAGCTTCTTTCTCTGCATTTTTTAAATCATGTAGAGAAAAAGATCCACATCGGAGGGGAAACGTAGGTCACATTAGATTCTTTGAATTCTTTAGGTTTCTAGACATCCCTTTCTCTGTTATTTGATAGGCTATTTCTTGTGCTAACAAGTTATCAGGAATGTAAAAGGGTAGAATGTGAGGATCAATGATACTTTCGAATATCTAGATATAGGTGATTTTTTCTTCTCCAAACTAGCTTCTGATTGTGGTTAGGTTAGTGCTGGCCTCATCGGATAACCTCGCAGCGGGTTTGTTGAATATAGCTTGGTGAACTGGCAAGATAAACCCATGAAAAATTCTTTATATATGGTCCTTGTAATAGGCCTTCCACATATATTTGTCATAAATATGGATAGGAGTCAGGCTTTGTGGATCCCACTTCCAGCCTAAGAGAGGGAATTCAGAGTTGAAACATATAATGTCAATAATATAAGTACTCATGTAAAATGGGAGTATTACCCGAGTGGTCACATACCTGTTTCTCCTATAGTCAAGGATTTTGCTTGCCATTTTATCAGATAAAATGGTTGGTCAATCCATGATGTAGGAGTTAACAACGACTTCAATTAGGGGTACCATCTCAATAGAATTTTTTTCTGAGTTGACTATTACAAACAATCTACACATCATAGCTGCAGCATAGCAATAAGGAGATGCCAAGGATTCTACGGAGTACATAATCGAAGATTCGTTCTTGTTTTTTTCTGGAAAATGCCTCCAATCTCTGATAGGATTTGACTCTACTTTATTTTCTTTGGCGAAGTCTTCCAAAAATGTTTTATTGTAGATTTTCTGAGGGTTTGGTAGGTGATACATATTCTTTATGTATTCTACTTTGAAATACCCGAACATCCTTCCGTCTGACGTAAAGAATGCCCTATCTATTATATTTATGCTTTCTATCACCTATCTCACCAAGTCATTATATGGGAATATATTTGCGCGAGCTGCAATTTTGTGAAGATAGGAGCTCGCCAATTCCTTGAGAGTGCTTTATGATTTTTTATCTGGATCTGTCATCGCTTCTTCTTATGATACTACAGTTGGATATTCTGCCTCCATTACATTGTAAACTCCTTCCCATGAAGTTTTTCCGATACCCAGACAATTAGTATCGATTACTAATACCAATTTAGCTGGTTGCTCTTTTGGAACGACAGGGACCTTTACTTTCCTAGATTTCTTAGACATTTTCATTACTCATAGTTGTTTCTCAGGTCTTCATAATGAAACCAATTAGCAGAATAATGGAAAAATGCTTTAAAGAATGGATAAAAAGTGGAGAGGAGCTAATGGAATTTAATCACAATAAAAATGACAGATTAAAGAAATATTATTCCATCGAAGATGAAATCCGCAAAGGATTTCAACCATGATTACCTTTTAATTATTTCCTCATATAATGTGAGATTTTAATTCCATTATGGGTTGTCTCATCGCACATTCATAACGGTTCATTTATAGCGTTAATCCCATAACTTTTCAGATTTCCGATCAACGATAATCGCATATTGGAGATCGAAAGTCTCAAATATTAGGTTTAAGTATTTCCATTTTGTATTTGTGATTTGTGATTATTTCTAAGCTGGCATGAGAGCGCGGTGCTTTTTAAATCATATCAAATTATTGGAATTTTCTTATATAAATTATCTATTTGATAAATCATGTATATATTTAATACTTTTTGTTTTCATTTACGGGTAGCTCGTCTTTGTAATGATGATATCGCATCGCAAATTTTAGAGTAGTGTCCTCAGATTAAATTCATGTGTTTCAGCAATGAGCAATCACGATTTATCTTATTGCATCAGGAACTTTTACGAAGGGTGCAACTCAAATGTAATATGACTTCACTGATTTGCGATTGTGATCGGGTTTATTGCATCAAAGTTTTCAAAATGGAAAGGTTTTAGACTCAGGCTTATGTGATATGCTCTTTTTCAATTGCTTTATCACTTCGAGATTAAATAATAATACTTTTGAGTTTTTCTTTTAAACTTTGAATATACGAAATGCGATAAAGACTTCTATGTTTTTTTATTTTTTTGTTAAATAAATCCTTTATTCGTTGGGGTTCGATTCTATTTTATGATGGATTGGATTTCATCAAAATATTTTATTGATTCTATAACTATTTAAAGAAAAGGGGACCCATTTCTTATTTAAAAATTAATATAAAAATTTGAAATGGGGAGGGTTGTTTGTATAGCACAACATATCCCATTACTGTTGAAGCTCCTTTTCAACAATGGGGTCTAGAATTCATTGGAGAGATTCACCCCACCTCATCTGCCCAACATAAGTGGATCCTCACTGCTACTGATTACTTCACTAATTCGATAGAAGCCATCCCCTCTAGGAATGCCACTGACTCAGTCATTATCAATTTTCTTGAGACAAACTTCCTATCTAGATTTGGTTGTCCTATAAATATCATCACATACAATGTTGATGCCTTTAAATCCAAAAGAATGATTGAATTTTTCTATAAATATCATATCAAATTAGGGCACTCCACATCTTACTACCCCCAAGGTAATGGGCTAGCTGAATCCTCCAACAAAAGTCTGATCAACATTATCAAGAGACTACTGGAACATAATAAAAAATCATGGCATAGTAAGCTAGTTCATGCATTATGGGATGATAGAATAACCACCAAGAAATCAATCAATATGTCTCCCTATCAATTGGTATATGGCATGGATGCAGTCTTACAACATCCTTGAGAGTTCCAATCATGAAACGCCTCCAAGAAGAGCAATCAAAAGAAAATGACATGAAGAGAAGGCTAAACTAGACCATTCATTTACAGTAGTCAAGAGAGGAAGTTTACAAAAGAACATAAGTAGTACAAGAAAGCATCAAGAAGATCTTTAACAGAAGGACTAAAGAAAATAATTTCAAAGTTGGGGACATAGTATTGAAATGGGATTCTAGGAGGGAAGACAAAGGTAAACATGGTAAATTTGAGAATTTGTGCAAAGGGCCTTATATCATTCATTCAATTAGGGGTCATAATGCTTTATTTTTACAAGGGATGAATGGAGAAGATTTATTTGAAAGTCCTGTCAATGGGAGGAGCTCAAATACTATTTTTCTCAAGAGTCCTAGCTTCAAAGTTTTTGTTCATTATATATAACATTGCATGATAAGAGATCATAAAAACAAAAAATTCAAAAAACTAAAAAAGGAAAAGAGGGAATATTTGAAAAGAGGTACAGCCCCATACCCAAAAAGAGTACTGCTGAAAGTGTGCAAGCCTAAATGCCACTACTTGTTCAAAAAAAAAGATCTTGTTTAGTCATCTAGCTTAATCATGGTTGAACATGTTTAAATTTATGTTGATAAGTTAGTGTAAAAAATGATTGTCAAAGTTATTCAAGCTTTGATTATCAGAGAGGATAGATTAGGAAGTAAAATATACTGGTTCCACATGATCAAAACATAACCAAAGAGAAAGATAAGGATTCATAGCAAATGATAGATCATAGCCCTTGTTTTTTCTACTTACTATTTCTGCAAAATAATGTTTTTGTGTAGCTTGTTCCAATGCAACAAACCATGGTAAGTCAGATTTCTTAATCTTGATTTAAACCATGCTTTCAATTTCATGTCAATAGTTTAGAGAATCAAGTCTGCCAAACAGCTTAATCTTGGCAGTAAAATAGTCTAGGTAGAGAATAAAAGAGTTCACTAGCATAATCTGAACTCTTGGAAGCAATAAGGATATAAGTAAATAGTTTGTTTTTGTTTTCAAAATAGAATAATGTCAAGAGGTTTCCAATTCAAATGCACTCAAAGAAGAAAAAATGTTAGGCCAAGTACATTGGGTAGGTAGAAATACAGTTTAAGAAATCATGTGCTGCAAATTACTGAGATCATCACTTCAAAGAAATATCAGCAAATGAAAAGAACGAAAAATATGCCCAATGGAAAGGGCACTGGTCTTCATAAAATCATATATTTGATATCTGAAAGTCCTGACACCTCCAAAAAGGGAGCTTCCCTCCCCAAGTGGAGCCACTATTAGTCATCTGTTATTTTTTTTGTTCTGAAGATGACTAAGTAATGGTCATAGATTTATAGAAACAAGATTTGTAAAATATTGTGAGTTCTAGAAATCTCATTGCCTTCATTATCCTAAATCAAACTATTTCACCATATTTTTCCTGCTTTGCCTTCTAAATTTCACCTCACTACTCCAAAAGGACCATTTTCGGCTTATTAACCTCATTTTTTCAGTCACCCCTACCCACTCTCTCATTCATTCCTTTTTCTCTGAAAAGCCCATTTTTTCCCTTTCCAAAAAATCCCATAAAGGGAACCCTCATTCATGATTTTTCCTTTGAATATATTAAACAAAATAAAAGCCCCCTTTTACATTGTTTAAAACCCAAATTTGAGCCTATCAGGTGTTTTATTTATATGTTTATAAAACTCTATTTTATATCATAAACCTGCCTTTTTAATATATAGGCCTAGGACCCTTTTTATTTAAACCCCCAGCTCCTTGTGCTCATATAAACGCGACCTCCGCTAATCCATAAGCCCCTCTCCTATATATTTTTCACCTCCGCCCTTTCATTTTATAAACCCCGTAAAAACTTATAAAAGGGTTCCTTAAACCCTTTGATATATTAAACTAGGCCCCACTTTCCACCGTGCCCAATGCCCCTCCCAACACCTTATAACTTAACTCATTTTGTTAATTTATTAAGGCCCTAGGCCCAGTCTCCACTTAACCCCACCATCTAATTAACACACGCCACCTATCCTCCACTCTTCCGATCCAATCACTTGCTCCCCACCTCCAAAACACGCGACAACCATTGATCTCCCCTCCCAAGATCTAATGGTCACCGATGCGTATTGCATATTTAAATGTGCCAGGGTTAACATTTTCTGACCCATGTGAAATAAGTGGTTTTCCACTACCACACATCGCGTGCTGGGCTATATCGCATGCCCTCTCCCTAAAACCACTTACCTCCTTTTCTCCACGCTATAAAACGCTTCTGGTTTTCAAAACCTCTTATTCCTCCATGCCCTTTTTCAAACCTTCCCGACCCCATTCAAACTCCTTCTTGGTTTCACCTTCGGAACCCTACCTCCCACATTGGTTTCTCCTATGCAAACCCTTCTGACCAATCAAAAACATAGAAAATGCAGCCACATGCCACAGGTTTTTAATTAAAAAATTGTGTTTATGTGTAGTTTTAGTAGCAGAATGTCTAAAGGGCATTCTGATGGTCCAAAAATGACAAAATGAGCCTCTGGATGACGATCCAAGAGCTTAAATCAAAACAAGGGCAGTGAGAGGGTTTGTATTAATGTTTTCCATTGATGAAACATGATCATCAATGGCCAAGTAACCCTCCTACCACAAAAGGAAGCCTACCCTGCAAACGGAAGACAAATACAGTCAAAAGAAACAGTGAAGAGAAGAAGATTGAAATATTAAAGGGATAATCACTAATTAAGAGCAAAAACAGAATATTAGCCATTCAAAACAGAGATTAAAGGATAAAGGTAAACAATTAGAAGGTTAAATGATAAAGAGAAAAGATCAGGAAGGTTAATCATAAAGGATTAATGACAGGAAAATATCAAATATATTAAAGAAAAACATAAACATAAACAGATAGTCAAAGCTTAAAGACAGAGTTTTAAGGCTTAAACACAGAGATTAAAGATAAAACAGAAGTAGATCAGCCCAAATAATTTCGAATTAACTACACCTACAGGCAGTTACTTCTTTCAAAGATATTTCTACCACCTAGTGCTTTGTTTCCTTCAAAAAAGCATTAAACAGTTATTGAACCCAGTCAGAGATATTTTCTATCTTCCAGGAAGTTATTGTAAAGTTATGAATAGGCCTTAAAGTCAAACATTTCACCTATAAACCCTCAGAAGTTAACATAGGAGTTATTATTCAAAGAAATATCTATAGATATTCCTACCTTGAGCCTTGCATGATATTCAACGCAAAGAATTCATTAACTCTATAATAAATGACACCCAAACTGTAAGACTTACCTTCACCTCCTCATCTGCAGATAAATAATGCATTTCAACTCGTTATCTTGTTGGCATTTGATGAATCTTTAAAGTAGTACATACTCTATTGGAGGTTGGAAAGAAATTGATGTCTTGGAGCTTGTGAAAGCCTTGATTTGTTTGTTGATGGAGGAGGCCTGCTTGCAGGATCCCTGAGCTTGGGTTATGGTGAAGTGCTTCTATTCTGTTATTTTTATTTCCCATTTCATTATGTTTCCATATTTCTATGGTGGAGTAGAGAAAATGATTTAGACTAAGAAATGTTTCTAAAAGCACCTTAGTTCTATTTGTTCTTCACTGCCTTAATGTTTTCCTCTGCTAGGACATTTTAGAGAATTATTAATTGCTATCTATACCCCCTAAGCTTGTTTATTTCACAAATGGTTTAATATAGTAGGTATAAAACATGATTTATGGCTAGCCCTGCTTATTTGATTTCACTAAAACACTATTTCTGAAGTCTCTATCTAAAGCAGCATTAGTTAAGTCTGCCAAAGAGGTTTTGTTTCGATCATACCCTTTGTACTTTCTTAAATAATTGTTTTAGAGATTTTCACAGCTATAATCAAAGATGTTTAAGCGTTCCCTCTTCTTTGATTACAATTATATGTGTGTCTTGAATGTTTTCTGTCCTTGAAGGTGAAATCACTAGAACTTAAATGGGTTTATTGCCTTCTATATTTCATTGGAATGTTTGTCTTGAATAATTATTTGTTTAAGTGAAATCAAAGAATTTATGGTTTGCCCTGTCTATTGATTTCCTCTTTATGCTTATGATATTTAAGTCCCTTTTGTTAAAGGTACATGATAAAGGATTCTTAATCTCCCTTTTTCCTACTTTTATTCTCACAATTGATGTCCATCTCACTACCCTCAAAAAACCTTGAAGATCCATTGACCAAGTTAGATTTTCCCTGTGATGCTCCCCGAACTATTAATGAACATGTCATGACTTTTGTAGACTCCATTGCCCAATGACTACGAAGACTTCTTCATTCCATCTATTCTTCTAGATCATCTTAACCAACCAAAATAAACAACAAACCCTGCACTTAATAACTAGCCTAAAATCAACCATATGAAGCACACAAGTTCTCATACTTTGCATATAAATAGAGAGAACCCTCTCTGAGTCCAGGAAGGCTAGGTCCTAGGACTCCAAATACTGGTCTGATGTTTCCCTGTGCATTTGGTCTACCAATTTGCTAAATCACGGGACCCCAACAAGGTGTGTATATAAGGATGTTCTAGTGCTTGGAAAATGTCAGGATTTGGACACCATCCTCTACTCACAAAACCCACAAAAATCTAGAAAGGATTTCCATATTGGTGAACGCTAGAAAATAACCCTCCTAGGGAATGCAAATGCAAAACTGTCGGGTATGAAGTGATATGAGTTGAAATAACAAATTAAATGATGCAACAACTCCCCCATAGCTCAAATGATGAAGCGTTGAACCCCTGAATGGATTCCAAGAGACTCTACTATGGAATCTGTCCCTCCTCTTAATCTCTCAACTACTGCACTGCTTAAGTCACTGGGTGACTACACTGCTCAAGTGGGCTACAAAATGGCCAAATGTCAGAATACTAAAATATGCTCACAAGATGGACAAACTCTTCTCTTGAACAGGCACTCAAATTTCCTTGACTACAAGGTTGGTATTTCTACTCGGAAACACCCGTGTGCTAAACAACACTACAGACTCGGCTAAAAATCTCAAGCGTGCTCAAGTCGTAAACGTCAAGAAATAAAATAAATCAGGATTCCCTCTATGGATTATCTCACCTCTTTCTTGTACTTGTGGAACCCTCACACCCCTGGGCCCACATCATAACTGCGTTACTCTCTTGGTCCATATCTTCCTCCACTACTGTGTTGTTCACATGATCACTTTCCCCCCTCCACTACTACGTTTTTCCACTTTCATACTGGTGAAGTGGTTTTATTATACTAAAGAGATTTATGGGTCCCTATACCCTCTTATTCAACTACTTAGTCAAAGAAAGAAAAAAATTTATATTCTAAATAGCTAAAACCTAATTAGGAATATTATATTCCCCCCCACAAAAATTTTGCTTGTCCTCAAGCAACTGCAAGGATGGATGTTGAGAATCTTCTCCCCCTCCCAAGTGGCATCCTCATCTGGAAGGTTCCCCCATCTAATCAGATATTATTTTACTTCTCTTTTCCTTATCTTCCTCTCCCAAGTATCCAAAATGGCCTTCGGTTGTAAGACCAAGTACCCTCATCATCAATAGGTGGGGGTTCCCCAGTGGAAACTATCTGCTACCCAAGAGCCTTTTCAGGCATGAGGCATGAAAAACGTTATGGATCCTACTCCAAGTTGGGAGCTCCAACTCACATGATACCTTGCCCACACTTCAGATCACCCTATATGGCCCATAAAAATAGGGCTTGATATTCTCAGCTCCCTTCTGCTTCAGCGTAGATTTCTTGTACGACTGAATATGGAGGTATACCAGATCATCTATCTCAAATTGCCTCTCTACGCGACCATGATTTGCATACAACTTCTACTGGTTCTGAGCTGTAGCAATATTTTCCTTAAGAGTGCGGAGCATATCCTGAATCTCTTGGATCCAATCTTTGGCCATGGGGTCCCTACTTGTTGTTAAGTCAGGAAGGTGACTGTTTTAAAGGAGACCTTAATGCTTTTCATTCATTATCAACCTAGGCCAAGTCTTTTTATTTCAAGAGTGTATGAAAAATATATGCAAGTGACATCGGAGGTTAGCTACTCTAAATCGTTATAAGGAAGATTGTTTGACTATCGAAATTCAATAAAACCAAATTGAAAGTGAATTATGAAATACTTCAGATTATTCAAAGGAGATAATTATGTTCTAGGCTTATGAAGGAATAACAACTCAAGACTGAAAAGGATAGATTGCAATTAAACAACACGCTTTGATGAATTGAACAACTACCTTAATAAATTGAACAACAATCCTAATAAATTGAGCAACAATCAATTATTCTATATTTTGCAATGGAATTCTCTTTTAATCAACTAATAACATCCTTTAGAATTAAATATCAACTAAATGCTCATAATTATGATAAAAAGATCCAAACACTAACTATACGCAGAATTGAATAGCAACTGTGTTGAAACTAGTCTAACAATTGTAAAGGCATTGATTCCAGATAAAAGGACATGAATGATAAATCTAATCTAGTGAAAAGGAAGCTATAACATCTCACTCTTGTGATTAACCAATTAAATGATAATGTTATGAAACAAAATGGATAACTGGAAATGCAAATTTTGTAAATAAACGTATAGCACAAAAGTAGCAGGAGAACCCTCAGGGTTGGGCCCGAAGCCGCTAGAAGCCTAGTGCTAAGGAATAAACCCCAAATTCTTCATTAATCCGTAGAGCAATACATTAGTAAAAACTTGACGATTCTGTCTGAATACATTTATTACAGGAAGATTATATTACAGTCTATGTTACACCAATATTTGGTCATCTAACCTGTTACTATTAGATGGACCAAAGTACACCATGTAAGACCAATTTTACTCTAAGTAAAATTGCTTTCACTATGAAAAATAACTTAGTAATCCTCATTTAATAAGTTGTTTATGGTCTAAATAGGAAACCCCATGAGGAAATATTAAATAAATTCACATTTGTTTGATTTTCCTTAAGGAATAATTAGTTAAAAAACAATTTAATTAATATTCCTGGTCATATTTAATCCAAAACAGGAAAATTAATTCGACAAATATTTATTTATCTTATTATTTTCTAGGAATAATTATTTAAACCTTATTTAAATAATATTCCTTGTTAAATTTGACCAAATCATTTATAAATAATTAAGTAAATCATTATTTATTTAATTATTACTCAACCACATCCTTAAAATAATAAATAAATCATTTATTTATTTATTATTTACAAATAAAGGGATTTGACCAAAGTCAAATTCTTTTTCCCTCCAACAAATATAATAAAATATTCTATAAAAGTTGGATCTCGATTTGGTTAATAATATTTTAACTATGCACCAATATCTAGACTAACTCAATATTTTGTTATAAATACAAGAGTTTTTCCATTCACTCACTACTTTTCGTTGCCTAAATATCACTCTAGATCTATTCTTTTGGTCTGACTTTGATCCACCATCATTGTCATATTTTGCTACCATTTTTCTTAGGAGCTCCCTTTGAGTTCCATTTTTGTCTAGGTTTTCTACACCATCAAGAGAGAAAGATTTTGGATCTGAAGTGTTGAGGACTTACAAGAACCCATCCCATTGAGGGGGATTGGTAACATCTTTATATATTCCCTTCCCACGTGTCAAAAAATACAAAAATTATTTAAAAACATTCTTGTCTTGTCTATTGGATGCATGGAGCAACTCTTGCTTTTATTTACTGCTTAATGTCTTTTTCTACATAGATCTAGATTTTGCAGCATTATCTTGGTCAACTAATTGCAGATCTAAAGAAATTGGCAGCCATCTTTGTTGTTAGGTTTGTTTGTTATGCACGGCTAAAGTGAGCCTTTTTCGCACGCTTGCGATTAAAATTCATACTAACAACTGACAACTCCACAAGGGTTTACGATTATGACCTTTGTCATTTTTTAGATCCCTGCATGACCAGTTGCTTCAAACCCTAGGATTTCTCTTCAAATCCTTGTTTTTCTTTCCTTGATGTTTTTTTTAACCGATAAAACCCTAAAACATTACAAATTCTAACTTACATGTGTTTTTGAACCTATTGCGCAGGTGACAATTAGCATCAGCCACAACTGAGACAACAAATTTTTCTGAAACTTGCTCCCGAGAGTGTCAAAAGTGCAAGTCACACTTTTTGGGCCAAAAACTGTGACCTGGAGCTTTAGGGCGCAGAAAACAGACCAAAACCCGCGACCTCTGCAGAAAACAGGTCAGAAAATGCGACCTGAAATTTTTGCGGGAATTTTTCTAAGGATTTTATGGGTTTTTCTGGGCCTTTGTTCAAGGTTTTTTGACCTCTGTCTCTGCCCAGTTTTGACCTGTTCTTTTTCTATTTTACTCATCAAAGTGGGAACCTAGCCCCCTAGGGCTTTAGTACCCTCCACCTTTCGTGGAAGAGTTTTAGCTGCTGCAAGTTGTCTGAAATTTCAGCGCGTTCAACCATTTTTCAGATCTGATCCCTTACCTTTAGATCTAGTTTAGATTGGTTATTTATCCATCCAAAACACCTTTTAGTTTTGTTTGGGTATTCCTTTAGGGTCCCCTCCGCTTCCCTCTAGGTTGTAGCCTTTCGCCACCTCCTTTACAACAATTTTTCCTCTGATTTTTCGTTGTTTTTCTACACCTATTTCTAGTAGATCTAACCTTTAGATCATTGCCCCTCCCAAATTTAGATCTATTGGCTATTTTGGTGTGTTTTTAGTAGTTGTTTTCCCATCCATAGACTACTTGTTGAGAGGCCAACCTCCTTGGGTTTAGATTAATGCATAATTAGCTATTTATTTTCTGTTATTTCAATTTCATATATTGTTATCTACAGGTTTATTTACAGTTATACAACATTTTTTATTTTTCTCTACAAACATCTGGATTTAAAAATTAAAATTTACACACTTTTCACACACACCCTAAGTGAAGAAGAGCCTGGTTAACACTAACAGGAAAATACTTTAACATTGTAATCAATTGATCCTGCACCTCTCTGCCCTTGTTTCGACATTGTAATCAATTGAACCTACACCTCCTTGCCCTTGTTGGTCTCTCTTCCCTTTGTGTTGTGTTTGTGCCTTCATCATTGCACCCCCAAGGCATTTATCTCGAAGACTTATTGGCCTTCACCATCATTTTCCGGTAGGAAGACTTACTCCTCTGCATAGGATTCGAGTTAGTCCTCCTCCGACTCCGCACTCTAACTCCTCTTCTGGTTCATTGGGTTCCCCTTCTGGTTCTATCCCCGGTTCTCCCCCTGTCACCTTCACCATGTCTGGTTCAGGACCTCACACTAGTGGGAGCCCCGACCCTAATGCTAGGAATACTACTAGTGGGACTGCAACAGGAACTACCTCGACTGCTCCCTTGCTCCCCTATATGGCAGGCCTCAATATTCCCGATTTTATCCAGTTGATCAATGACCCTATATGCCATGACACTGGTTAGCCTGCTATGCCAACGAAGATCCTTCTGACATCCCCAAGTTTGAAGGTCTTGCTGGAGAAGATCCTACAAATCATGTTCGATCTTTCCACATGTGGTGTTCGTCTGTAATATTCCTAATTTAGCTTCAGCTAATAGGAATATTAGATTTTTCTTTTGTAACCTAGATGCATGAATAATTGAGCAAGGAGGCTCCTAATTTGCTCAAGCATGAATAAAAATCCTTCCTAGTGTGAAAGGGGATCATGCAATAACCAGTTCAAGTATCCAGATGTGTGAACAAGGTCTAAACTATGTGGTCGAGGTCAAGTTTGACCAATTCAACATGATTTATTCTCAGAGAAGTGGATCCTACATAAAGTCAACTCAATGTGAATAGAGATCAATCCAGCTAGATAAAATGAAGGCACCTTGAGTGTGAAAAGGGACAGGGCATGAAGAATCATTCAAAGTTTACCAAGTCAACAAAACTATTTAGATACATTGCACCATCTTGTTGGATAGCACAGTTTTTGTGAAGGAGCCTTTGCATGGAAGCAACCTCATAGTGGGTGGGACCCTTGGTGAGGAAGATCATCAATTATATAATGAAGGAGATGGCAAGCATATGAGCATATTGGAGATTATATTTTCATGAGGTCTACTTATAATTCCTACATAATTAGTTTTTTAGCTAAGTTACTGCACTGCTTAGTGCAAGGGTTTACCCTGGTGGGAATTCCCTACTCTTTCTTGGAGATCTTGCTTGAGAAATCTAAGAGGAGGTTTCTGATCTGAATTTTCCACTACCTGATGTTGGGCCAAGAACTTACATTCAGCAAAAATGCATTCCCTTCAGAAAAATGCGTTATTTCTTAAGGTGTGTAGTGGAAGGGGTGAAAGTCCCATTTTGAGGAGCTAGTTTCCCAAGAGAAGGATCAGCCTTTCTTTGGGAGAACTAGAAAAGGATTCTACAGCCATTTCTTTGTATTTTCAGCCATTATTATGTAGAGCTACAACCATACAACATTATTTAGCCACATATTTTCAGCAACTTTCTCTTGTACATCTTTTCTGACAAGAAACCCTTGTCGAGTCTTCTTGGATCTGTGTAAAAGAGATTAGATCTCTGTTTTTGTACATAATTGAGAATTATAATAATATTATCAGTCATATTTATCTATTTTCTAAGTTAACCTCTCTTTATATTGGACATTCAGTTGTGCAACTGCTCCGACATTTTGCAATCTTGGGGTTTTGGAAATTTTTAGTTGTCTTGAGCATGGGAGGCATGTTTAACTAGGCTAAAGGAATTTGTTTCTGAAACTATTTTTCATGCATGTCCTATATTGTCCATTCTAAGGTACACAACCGTTATTTTCCACTTTCTTGACTCAATATTCAGAAAATAGCGTTTTTGAGGCAAAAATAACTGCTTTTCCCCGCTATAAATGCATAGTTTGTTGTTGTGATTGTTATTATGATGGATATGTGTTCAAACACATTACATGAGTTGATTAATTTCTGTTCTCCAAATTTTTAATACCTTAAGGTATTCTTATTGTTGTATAAAATTCCAGTTTTGGGATATTACAGTGGTATCAAAGCAACAATCTTGGCTCAGCCTGTGAGCTCAAGAATTATGGAGTCTTCTCATGGGGAGGAGGATATTTGTAGAAGAAATTAGATCAAAACCTTTTTTTCTAGAGAAATAAGGTTCCCAAAACTTCTCTTTTCAAATCTGCAGGGCAAAAGCAAGGGCATCAAAGAAATGAGGAGGGAAACACATGCGGATCCCTCAACAAGATCTATATAGGAGGAATATTCTAAATCATAATTTTATGGATATGAGCACTCAGTCATATCATCATATCTACCACGTTCTAAAATAAATTTCTTCATGAAGAAGAAAAAGGGAGATGTGCCAAAGAGAGATACTCTTGGTGATTATTTGCAGGAATATGAAAATCAATCCGAGGAGTTCAAAGATCACTTGAACTTCCAAGGGTTTTGCCAAATGAAGGAGGAAAAGAGCACAAGGAGTAAGAATCAGGGTGAGGGTAGATTCTTTTTATCCACTTTTGATGGATCACCTCTATGTCCAGCAAGGGCTTGGGTGAAGGAGCTAGACACCTTTGTGCAACAACATCAAGTTTTAGAATTTGAGGCCATAAAAGTAGCAGTGCTGCATTTTGAGGGTAAGGCCTCTGCTTGGTGGTTGTTTGAATCATTTTCCTTAAAGAATGAAAATACATATACTTATTAAAAGTTCATTAAAACATTAGTAGAGAGGTTTGATGATATTTCATGTGAAACATCTTCTATTACAACTATCAAACCACATCAAACAAAAATTTTGCATGAGTTGGGAGGGTCGATCTATCCAACTCCATTTCTAAAAACCAATGAAGAGGATGTGAGCTTGTTTGATACTTTTCCAAGGGCAATATCTCCTTTATATTAAGGGATTTCTTCTCAAAAGGAAGACATGAAGATTCCTTCTTCAAAAGAGGACCAAGAGCTAAGGTCTCTTGTTGAAGGAAAGGCAAATTCAACTAGTGAAGAAGGGAAAGGAGAGGCAAGATAAGATAACACATTCATGACAAGGGCACCTCAAGCACCTCATGGAGGATAGGAGGGAGAACTTGCTCCAAGGAAAATAACTCTTGCACTCTTGCAAGGAGTTCCAAAAGGTCTCACACATAGGGCTCTTGGCATAGCACATGAGCAGCATGTACCTTCATTGCAAAATGATGAGATCTTGAAGATAGGAGAAGGGAAATAGGAGGAATGGAATCATAAGATGAAGAGCATGAACCCTTCTCTATTTTAGAGTTTTAAAGAACAAAGAAGGCAAGAGGACCCATGCAACAAAGGTAGGGGCAAATCTGTCCATCTACATTCACATCCTTCTCTATGCCTTGATGCCTCTTTGCAAGGAGGCATTTCAGTAGGAAGACCTCCTTATTGGAGGGAAACTAAAGTGTTCTCTCAACTATATGCAGCAGAAACCTATTTGTTTAAAGATGGAACCTTTGAAGGAGCCACTACAGCACTGAAAACCATTGATGGAAGGCTAGGCAAATTTCTAAAATTGACCTTGCTTTCTTCCATTCATCTATTTGCGTTGGAGGGAATAGATTCAAAAATTTATGCTGATATGAGCATAGTATCAAGAGGCTACTCCATAGCTTTGGGAAAACAAAGGATACTCCAATATATAATGAATATTTCTAAACATAACAAAAAAATAATTTCATTTTTTCATGCAGGAGCAAAGAGGTGGAAGTTTTTGAGAAAGAGAACCTTTCAAGGGAAGGGTGAATTTCCTAAACTTAAATCTTGTCTTGAGAAAGATCAACTACAAGAGGGGCAACAAAATAAGGTTGGGAATACTCCAACATGTGACTTTGACATCAAGCATGTCAAGGTGGAGAGCCATCATATGACAAATGCATCATTTCAGATTTCTACAACGTTGTCAATGTTGGGAAGCCTAGACCCTTATTGGGAGTCCCAACTCTTGATGGAATATTCTAAGGACCTATTCACATGTAAGGTTCTTGATGGGAAAGAAATGGATGGAGAGTATAAATTAGTTAATGGAATCATTTATGTTCATGATCAGATCTACTTAACTAAGGATTCCAAGCTCAAGAATAAACTACTTGATACAACTTATGAGGTCTTGCTTTCAAATCCCACTAGTTTCATTAAAACATGTCATACTATCTTAGATGAATTCATGTGGGATAATTTCAAAGAGGAGATTCACTCTCATATGAGTAAGTGCATGGATCATTTGTTGGTTGAGGAGGAACATAGCTCTTGGGAAGATTTATCATTATCACCTCCTTATTCATTGAGTGTGAGAGAGAGCTCATCCATGAGCTAACTTGCTGATTTTAAACAAGTGTATGATAAACATTGTATTGTTGAACCTAATGATGTATTTATTATATTCTTGCATTTTCTTAACACTCATGTTTAGGTCTTGGCTCCAAGAGGGGGCACTTTTGCTGAAGGGCTTCATAAGCCACTTTGGGTCGTGAAAAATGGTGATGTTGGCCATTCTTTGGGAGATCTTAAAGAGATAATGTATTTTTCATGGTGTGGTTCCTTAACACCAATCGTCATACACCTTCTCCAAGCATGCAAGAAGGATGGGGCATCAAGAAAGTGTTGGGGAGAATGCTTGTCATATCATATCCTATGGCAGTTAGGAGGAAAACTACGTTGGTTTCACATGAGGGACCATTGTCCTTCTCCCTTATTGTATATGGCAGCTAGCATGATCTTACTTATGATCCCACATGTTGAATATGTTCTTATCTTTGTTGGGGGCATGGTTGGAGGAGAGGCACACTTGTTGGATGTGTCTTTGGGGGAAGAGAGTCCCTACTTTTTCTGCACTACATGTTCCAAGGGGAGCATGAGAAACTATATGGCCACCATTGCATATCACTTGTTTCTTTATTATGCTTACCATATGTTTTGTTGGAGCACTTTGGGCATGCCTCTCATGAGAAATTGGGAGAAGCTTTTCTATGAATTACCAAGCTGGAGGGTGATTCATTTTATTTGGATGATAGCATGGAGGAGGGAGACCTCCATTGATGATGAAATTCCCCATGATTGTCATCACTTATTTCTTGAGAAGGCCATGGATCAACAAGAAGGTTTCCACAACAACCTTCCATTATTTCATGATGAGAGCCATTGGGTTTATTCACCAAAGGCCAAATTGCACACCTGGGAGGAGCCATTGGGAGATGGAATTTTTTCAGAAATTTTGAAGCAATGGAGGACACTATGGGGTGAGAGGGCTACAAGAGGAAGAGGGGAAATTTTGCAGCACCCTTGCACTTGCTTGAGGACAAGCAACATTTGGGAGGGGGAGACTATAATATTCCTAATTTAGCTTCAACTAATAGGAATATTAGATTTTTCTTTTGTAACATAGATGCATGAATAATTGAGTAAGGAGGCTCCTAATTTTCTCAAGCATGAATAAAAATCCTTCCTAATGTGAAAGGGGATCATGTAATAACCAGTTCAAGCATCCACATGTGTGAACAAGGTCTAAACTATGTGGGCAATGTCAATTTTGACCAAGTCAACATGATTTATTCTCAAAGAAGTGGATCCTACATAAAGTCAGCTCAATGTGAATAGAGATCAATCCAACTAGATAAAATGAAGGCACCTTGAGTGTGAAAAGGGATAGGGCATGAAGAATCATTCAAGGTTGAACAAGTCAGCAAAATTGTCTAGATACATTACACCATCTTGTTGGACAACGCAGTTTTTGTGAAGGAGCCTTTGCATGGAAGCAACCTCATAGTTGGTGGGACCCTTGGTGAGGAAGCTCATAAATTATATAATGAAGGGGATGGAAAGCATATGAGAATATCGGACATTATATTTTCATGAGGTCTGCTTAGAATTCCTACATACTTAGCTGTTTATCAAAGTTTCTACACTGCTTAGTGCAAGGGTTTACCCGGGTGGGGATTCCCAACTCTTTCTTGGAGATCTTGCTTCAGAAATCTAAGAGGAGGTTTCTGATCTGAATTTTCCACTACTTGGTGTTGGTCCAATCACTTACCTTCATAAAAAATGCAGTCCCTATTGGAAATATTGTTATTGATGGCAAAGGAGACAGACAAGGAGAAGAGAGGTAATAGAGGCAGCAAAGAAGAAAAGTGATAGCAAAAGAGAGGCAAGGAGAACATTAGACATGATGCAGAGAGCAGAGCTGCAGAGTGTGTTAGTGTTTCAGATTTGGGAAAACAGGGATTTGTAGATTTAGGCAAACAAGGGTTTTTAATTGAGCTCATATGTATAAATGAAGAATTGTTCTGAATTCAGTGTGATTTGGTTGTATATGGATTCTGTGTAAATGGATGAATTAGTATTGATTCAGGGTAGGTCGATGTTATTGAATACCATTGTTCTTCTATGTAATTACATATCACAGTGAAGAAGAGTAGGGGAATCGAATTTGTTTTGAAAACAATCTCTGTAAATTGGTACACGTAGTGATTTTGAGCTCTGTTGAAACAGTGTTGGAAACTTTGGTTTCAAAAAAGTGGAGAGGTTCAGAACCTCCTAAGGGGTTTCACGCAGTCTTGAAAAGAGGAGCAATGAATCAACATACCTGTCAAAGAAAATAAGCGATGGTGTAGTTGAAGACATAATCAGTAGTCAAGACATATAATAAACTATGAAGTAGCAAGGCTCGGATGTTTTACCAAGTATATAGAACGCAGATCGAATGCAAAATGAATGGAAGCACAGAGCTAAAACATGCATGAGGAATGAATTTTAAAGGGACGAAACCTTGAACAAGCAGTTAGATGGAACTGTGAAGCAGTGAATAGTAAAGATGGGTTTCAAATCCAAACTGGCGGTATTCGCATAACAAATAGACAATATATGGTATTGCAAAAAAAAAATGCGATAGCATCCAGGTATTGACACGTGGTGACAGTGGTATTCAAAACTGCCTATTTCGCATTATTTTTGCGTGTTAAAGTTTTGTTCAAAAAAAAATGTGATTTCCATCCGATTGCTAGCCATCGGAGATCGACAGCATTCGCATCATGAAGATGCGCAAAACTTAAGCCAAGATGAGTTATGGTTGTTGTGGGTCCCAACTATCATATATGTTAGTTCTTGGGTTTAAAATATTACCGTCAAGGGTCTTTGAAATATTTCAAACTCTTGATTGGAGAATGTAATGTATTGATGTATTATGGTTATAGAAGTGCCGTGAGTCATTAGTAACTTAGCTCTAATCAAACTTTATAAAGGCAAACGTTGAATGGATATTCACACAGAAAGTGAGAGAAAAGACTTTATGATATATGTTGCCATACCATATCATAATTTGAGTTTAATTCAAAGTATAAATACACTCAGACTTCTATAAGTAAATTCCTAAGACCTTTGGGAGTTAAGTACAAATCGAATATTTATTCGATCTCATGAATGGGTTCAATGCAAGTCGAACATTATTCGACTTCAATAGAATGGGTTTATTAATACAGTCTCCAACAGAAATTGAGAGATAAGGGAGGATTATAAAGCCATGGGCCCGACTATGTGTTAAAGTGAATTTTGATGAGTCTAACCGGCAGTATCGCGTGACCACAAGAGTGGTAAGTTGTTTTACAAATTGGAACGCGATATCGGTCTCCAAGTGACATGTTGCGAATGGTGGTATTCCAAAACCACAAATGTCGTGAAATTTTGGGAAGGCAAGGAACGCTCATGTTAGTAGTGCGATTTCCGTCCAATCTTAGCCATCAAAAGATCAACGACAATCACGTTGTCAAGTTGCTTGGGAGTTAACAAGGTACGTGAATTTATATGCATTGAATGGGTTGTGGGACCGGAATCGCATGTAATGTAATCTAGATCTCAATTGATAAATGAAATTAAAGTGCCATGGGCCAGATATGATATTTGACGCAATATAGAGTCTTGACATATGTTAACATATGTGGAAAAAAGAGCTATACTTCAAGTTCTAAACGCAAGTTGAACCTTGTATAAATGAAACTGTTTGTTGGGCGTATTATTGTTATATGCAAAAGATAAGCTTTGGGCTTATGATATATTGAGCTATATTCCAAAGTTGAAATATCCATTTCATGACTTATGAAGTGGGTTGGACTATAGTTTAACCATAGATTTGAAACAAGCAAAGTTCCTGCATATGAAGATTGTGAATTGGGTTTGTAATATGTGGGTTCTAACCATAGTGTTAAGAATAGGAATTCAACTTCCGCACATGAGGCTTATTGTAAGTTTAAAAAAAAGAGATTTTAACCTTTGATGGAAAAGCTACCACATACATTTATTTAAATTGCCCAGTTCAGAAAATAAGAAAAGCTTCCGCATGTAAAGATTGCCAAATTGTGAATTCATTTTGGGCTAAACTTGTAAAGCAGTTATATATGCAGAAGATACACAATTGCAGTGAAAATAGATTGCAGATTTGAAGAGGTGTGTAGTAAAGATATTCAGATTTGCAGAATATGAATTTGAAAGGCACAGGAATGAAAATGTTGGTTTGTTACACTATAGTAGCATAAAAGAAAAGCACACAGTGAGCCAAGAACTGAAAGTTTTGAATGAGATATATCAGTTAAAAATGTAAATGTAAATGTTTTAATTAATTTTATATTGTTTGCGATGCAAAGGCAAGTCTCCATAAGCAAACAAAACTCCACTGTAATATTGAAATTTGTACATATTTTTATATTTTTCTGAATGAGCTGGTAAAAGAAATGAGAGGGTCAAAGTCAAAGAGTCATGGTTGTTCACTTAAAATTCCCTGTGGAATAAAAACAGTCATGAGGTGAACCCTATAAATGATATCACATAGATATGCATAGTGAGGTTAGAGAATGGAGAAATGAGATAGAGAGGGTAAGAAGAAGAAGGAGAAGATAGAGAAGATGTGAAGATTCAGAAATGAAATAAGGGAGATATAAGATAGGTGGACAGCAGAGAACAAGGAACAGATCAGAGTTGATATCCGGGTAAATCTGCATGGGTTTTTATGAAAGAGTGAGGAAGTTGGTGCTTCCATATCAAGTTGTACTTGATAGATGTTATTTGTAGCTAGTTGAGGTAGGAGCCTCCTATAGGTTGTAGCCTATAGAAAATAGATGGGAGTTGGAGCTTCCTTGCAAGTTGTAGCTTGCAGAATTGAGGTAGGAGCCTCCTGTAGGTTGAAGCCTACAGAAAATCAGTGGTGAGAGGGAGTTGGAGCTTGCCTTTGCATCACAACAATAATAAGATGTGGTTTTCTCCCTTATGGGTTTCCACTTATATCTGGTGTCTATGTGCATGATGGTTATGTGTTGATACTTTGTATTTAATCTGTTTAATACCTGCTTCTCACATATTAATATTGATGTTTCATTATGTAATAAGTTGATCATGAAATGAAGGTGTAAATAAGTTTAAAGGAAATTTTTAAAAGTCCATGAATGTGTTAAACTGATTCAGCCCCCCTCTCAGTTTAACCAAGGGTTCAACAATTGGTATCAGAGCGGGTTCCTTCTGTTTCAATTTAACAACTGGAAGGAGATCCTAGGTCCCTAGGATGGCTAGTCTAGAAGGATGCTCAACAAATAAAGCCCCTTTTTTCATCGGAACAAATTATGCCTTCTAGAAAATAAGAATGAGGATGTACATAATGTCTCTAGGAATAGAAGTTTGGGCTGCTGTGGAATTGGGATATGCCCCAAAGGAGACTGACTCAGAGAAAGATGCCAAAAAAGACTTTGTAGCTAATGCAAAAGCCATGAATGCTCTCTTAAGTGGACCGTGTGAGGAATAAATTATCAAATTAATGCATAACAAGACTGCCAAAGAAATATGGGATACACTAGAAAACATCCATGAGGGAGACAAAAAGGTGAAGATAGCCAAACTTCAAGTCTATAGAGCTCAGTTTGAAAATATAAAAATGAATGATGATGAATACATTGCCAGCTTATTTTTAAGGGTTGCAGAAATTGTGAATAACATGAAAGCTCTAGGAGAAACCATAAAATAATGTGTAATTGTTCAAAATATTCTAATATCTTTACCATCTAGCTTTAACCCCAAGGTTTCTGCCATAGAAGAAACCACTGATTGGGAAACTTTGACCATGAACCAATTACTTGGAAACTTAACAGCCTATGAGATGAGACTGCCACAGAGGAAGTCAAATGTGAGGGAGGCAGCCTTTAAGACAGAGAAGAAAAAAGAAGAAAAAGAAGATACATGCTCCTGCTCTGATGAAGAAGAGGCAAAATTTATTAGAAGATTAGATAGAGGCTCAAGAAAGTATAAAGGTAAAATTCCATTTAAATGCTTTAATTGTGGAAGAGTTGGACACTATGCTTCTAAGTGTCCTCATAAGAAGACAAAGAATCAGACTCAAGAGTCAGAGAAAACCATAGCAAAGAACTCGTAGAAAGGGAACAGATATAGGAAAAAATCATTTTATGCTTAGCAAGACAGCAGTGCATCTAAAAGCTCAGATGAATCTTCCAATGAAGAGGGAACCTTTGAATTTGTATTGATGGCCAAGGAAGAGCTTGAAGGACTCCTTCCAGAATATGAGGAAGAAGGTGAATTTGATCTTGAGGGGGAGCTAAGAAGTTCCCTGGAGGAAATAGACAGACTTAAACTAAAGTGCAAAAAATAGAAATACATTCTCCTCAAATATGTAAGAGAAGAAAAAAATTCAGAAGACCTCATTCAGTTGAAAGTAGAGCTTGAAGAAGCCAAGAAGGTAGAAGATGCTCTGCTTAAGCAAATTGAGGATAAAATTCAGAAGCAAGAGAAATTGGAAGAAGAAGTAGCATGCTTGAGGAAGAAATTAGAAAACACCCAAAGGAGATTGTCAATAAACATTTCTCAAATGACAAGCTCTGATAAGTTGAATAACATCCTAGATGCTCAAATATCTCCACTGATAAAAACTGGAATAGGGAATGAAGGAGAAACGAGTAAAGCCAAAGAAAAAGATAACATGAATATCATTTTTGTAAAAGATGTTAAGGAAAATGAAGCAGATCAGAAGGTTCCTACAGAAGTAGCAGCCTGCAATGAAGTAAAGAGAAACAAGAAGGAACCTCAAATGAAAAAGAAACAAATTAATAAACAATCAACTGAAAAAAGCTCATACACTCCTGAATATATAAAATTTGGAAGCTATCAAAGGAGATTCTCCCCCCTATGAAAAATGTCACTTGTTATGCCTACCACAATCTGGGACATATTGTTGCATACTGTCATAAAAGGAGAATCGATTCCAACCAGCAAAGGATGCAAAAAATGAAAAGACTACTTCAAGCTGACAAATGGAGAAGACAACCCTTCATCAGGTACACTAATTGTTTTTATGGGTATTGTTTTTACTGTAAGGAATTCAGCCATAAAGCCAAGGAGTGTAGAACATATGGACAAAGACTGATGTTCAAAACCTCAAGGAGATTTATGAATTATGGAGAGTTCACTCATACTCATAATTCTGCTAAAAATATGATCAAATGTTGTGTATGCCATAAAATCGGACATATGTCTTCCCAATGTCCTCTCAAAGAATATGGTCCATCTTCTCAGAAAAGGTGCCAAACAAATAGCTGTCTGCAGTGGAAAAAGAAGTTAAATAAGTGTGACCTGGCTCTAATAGCCCAAGATTAGAAAAGCCAATGGTATTTGGACAGTGGATGCTCAAAGCATATGACTGGAGATAGAAGCAAGTTTATAACCTTTGATGAAAAGAAATCTGGAAATGTAACTTTTGTAGAAAATTTGAATAATTGATATATTATTCACCAAGATTCTCCTGATCACACACTATTTTAGCTTCATGCACAATACAAAATCTCTTCTACCATTGATCATTAATTGTGGAAATAAAATCAATTGCATGCACACATTAAAGCCACACACAATCACACATATGAACACAGTATTTAATGGGAAAGATTAAAGCTAAAAACCTCAACTATCTGTATATTATATGTCATGGAAACCATGTAACAATCATAGTACAAAGCTCCTCACAAGCTCTCAGCACAACCTCCAATTGCTACACACTATCAAGCTAGATCTATGTTATATGTCTAATTATTTGCCACTGATAGCCACTATTGTTGTGATTACCTACATGGATGGTTTCATTAAATAGATTTCCACCGCTTGTACTCAAAAGAAACTCATGTGGGCTTCCACCTATTTGTGAGCAGCACAAATCAGAGAATACAACTATAGTTAAACTCATTTCTTCACCTATCTCTGCTAATCGGTCTCCACTAAACCGTCTACACTAAGTTAACTGATGCATCTTTAGTTTAATAATATTTATAATTAGTGAATTAATTAATAATTAATTCATTAACGACTTCCTCACTAATTAAATTACAATTAGTTAAACTAGATACAAATAGTCAATTCATATTTAGATTTAGTTGAACCTACATAACTTCCATCGTAAATCTCATTGGCGAGTTCTAACTGAAGTATCTATGCAATAGCTCCACTTAACCCTCAGGAATAGCGTAATTCCTTCTGTCAGCTCCTGTGCCACATCTGTGCACTTAACTGAAGTGCTCCAAGAGAATAAGATAATGTTTAGAGTCCAAATATTATTAAGAGCTAATAATATTGGACATATCTATTTTTAGACTGGAAATCTAAAAATAGATTCCGCCCAATATGTCTAAAAATAGAAGTCCATCTATTTTTTCCAACTTGACCAACCATCCACAAATAGCATCCTGCAACTCATAGAACATGATCCATATGTCTAAAAATAAACATAGTCTAAAAATAGACTTTGTGCCAAAAATAGCCTGCGGGCCCACTTAGTGAAGGCGACTCCTTTCCACTAAGCTCATCATCTTGTTGCAATATCAAAACTCCCTCTCAACAAGATAAGGATTATCTGCAACCCCTATCCTGCCCCTGTGGTATTCAAATTTTCTCCTGGTGAGCGCCTTCGTCAAGATATCAGCATCCCGATCCTCTGTGGGAATGTATGAAAGTAACATGATCTTCCGCTGCACACAATCTCTGATATGATGATACCGGATGTCAATGTGTTTATATCTATCATGAAATACTGGATTAACCGAGAGTTTGATGCAACTCTAATTATCACAATAAATCATAGTAGGATCCAAGTGTGAACCAAACAACCCGACCAGGATCTTCCTCATCGATATAGCCTCTCATGAAGCCAAAATTGCTGCCATATACTTGGCCTCTGCTGAACTGAGTGCCACAGATCTCTACTTCCTGTTGTACCAAGAAACTGTTGTCAACCTGATACTGAAAATCCCTCTAGATGTGCTCTTTCTTTCCGTTGGGCTCCTTGCCCAATCTGCATCCGTGAAGCCACACAGCTTCACCTCATCCGACTGTCTGTACCATAATCCATATCCCGTTGTGCCTCTGAGATATCTCAATACATGTTTTCCTGCCTTCCAGTAGAGCTTGGTAGGCTTAACCATAGCTTTTGAAAGCTGGTTCATAGCATAGCATATGTCGGGTCATGTATTGACCAGATACATAAGCGACCCCACCAATTATCAATAAACAGTGGCATCCACTACCTCCGCCGAAGTAGCATCCTCCTTCCTCCATCCACCAGGAAGAGGAGTATCAACAGGCTTGCAGCCATGCATGTTGAACTTCTCCAGTATCTCCCGGGCATACTTTCCTTGAGAAACAAATAGTCCATCACTGCGCTGCCAAATTTCCAATCCCAGGAAATAATGAAGGAGGCCCAAGTCATTCATCTCAAACTCTTTTGCAAGATCATCCTTGCATGAGAGTATCAATAGCTCATCACCTGTCAAAATCAAATCATCTAAATAAAGTACAATGATCAGCAACTTACCCTCCACCACAATCTGGTATAGGTTAGGATCCGCCTCACTCTTAGAGAATCCAAGTCCGGTGAAATAACTGTCTATCCATGTGTACCAAGCACGAGGTGCTTCTTTCAACCCATACAGTGCTCTCTTGAGCCTGCACACATGAGACTCACTGCTGAAGACATCAAAACCTTTGGGCTGCTCTATGTACACCTCCTCCTCATTGACTCCATTGAGGAATGCAGTCTTCACATCCATATGACGAATGTGCCACCCCATCTGCGTTGAGAGAGCAAGAATCGTCCGTATGGAAGAATACCTTGCGACAGGTGCAAAGGTCTCCTCATAATCGATCCCCTCTATCTGTGAAAAGCCTCGGGAAACAAATATTTCCTTGTACTTATCCACACTCCCGTCAGCTACCTGCTTCACTTTGTAGATCCATCTCGAACCCACCACTGATTTTCCCTCTGGCCTCAGGACAATATCCCATGCACTGTTTTTGACAATCGAATCATACTCTTCCACCATGGCATCTACCCATGCAGGATCCTCCACAGCTTCCTCGAAAGAGGATGGCTTTGTCACGATACACTTGCTCATAAGAGCCATGTATCTAGTATACCAGTCAGGTGACTGTCTCTGTCTGCGCTGTGATGTAGGTGCTCCTACAACCTTCTCTGCATCTTGAGCCAGTCGCTCAGCTTCTGTAGTGCGCTTCCGCCCTCTGATGGTTGGCGCTACTTGAGTGGTCTCTTCCACTCCATGAACCTCATCTTGTGGCTGATCCACATCCTGAGACTCATCCTTAGGAACTAATAGCTCCTCATCTGCATGCAAGTGTGGCTCCCTCTCAAGCGAACACTTCATGGCTTTCTCCTCATGAAATTTGATATCCCGTTGCACAATAGTCTTGCGACTGTTTGGAAAATACACACGATAGTTGTGGGGCATATCAGTGTACCCCACAAATATCCCAACCTCTGTAGTTGGCTCCAGCTTCTTCCTAGCATCTTTTTTCACATGAATGTAAACATGTGAACCAAAAATCCTCAAATGGGAAATATCAGGCCTTTTACCAGAAAATTCCTCCTCGGGTGTACTCATGCCAAGTATCCTGTGAGGACAACGGTTCTGCACATATACTGTAGTATTGCATGCCTCTACCCACAAGTGTATGGGTAGGCCCTGATCTTGCAACATCACCCGTGCAGCACTGACGATCATTCTGTTCTTCCGCTTAGCAACCCCATTCTGCTATGGGTTATGAGGTGCTATGAGCTCTCTTCAAAATCCTTTTGTGCTACAAAAGTCCTTGAATTTTCCAGAGATGAATTCACCACCATTGTCTCTCCTAAGAGCCTTCACCTACTTCCCCGATTATTTCTCAACCAATGCCTTGAACTCACAGAACTTTGAGTATGTCTCGCTCTTCTTCTGCATGAAGAAGATCTAGCACTTACGGGAAAAATCATCAACAAATATCACATAATACCTGTGCTTTGATGTCGAAGCTACTGAGAAAGTTCCACAAACATTTGTGTGAATTCTCTCACACTGCTGGAGGCATAATGATTCCTGAAAGGTATTTTCACAAATTTTCCCAAAGTACATCCTTTGCATTGATCCGACTGTGCAAGGAGTACCTTAGGAAGCCCAAGAGAATCGTCGTAGCATTTCTCCTTCAAAGCTCCATGGTGAAGGTGGCCCAATCTCCGGTGCCACAACTCGCCATCATCCCGGCTCACCACTCCTTTTGACTTGCCTACCATTGCTACGCAACCATCTACCTGCAATTGATAAAGGTTCTTAACTCGAACCCCTATCCTCCGAGTCTTACCAGTTGCCTTACTGCGCAGGAAAGCCTTTCCCTCGCTAAAGACAACATCATATCCCTTGTCTTCTAACATCGCCACAGAGATAAGATTCTTCTTCAATCCTGGAACACACATCACTTCCTTCAATATGAAGGGTTTAATAGACTCCCTCTCAAAGGAAATGGTACCGATACCGGTCGCACTGTATCTACCATCATCGCTCATCTCGATGTGCACTCCAAGATCTTTCTCATCCAGATCAGTAAACAAATCTCGATCTCCTGTCATGTGAAAAGATGCACCACTGTCAATAAACCACACTGATCTCGTCATACTTGAGACCAAGCATGTGATCAGCGAAAAATCCAGCTCAAAATGTGAGGCCAAGGCCTCTCCAGCTGCAGATCCAGCAGCCTGCTTATTTTTCTTCTTCTGTGGACAACTAGTGGCGTAGTGTCCGTGTTGGTGACAGTGAAAGCACTTCACCTTGGACATGTCTTGCTTCTTGCCTTTCGCACCGGAATGAGAAGCTTTCTTGCTCTTCCCCTTCTTTGCTTTGGCAGCCAAAGCGCAATTCTCTTCATCAGAGTTATTTGATGAAGATCCGTCCCTGGTACTCTGCCTTATCTCCTCTTGCACAAGATCCAACCAAAGTCGCTCCCATCCTGGCAATTTCTCCCGACCATTGATAGAGTCCTGATAGGAGTGCCAACTCTTTGGAAGCCCAAGGAGAGCCAAGCTCACCAAGTTCTCATCATCAACAGTAACCCCCACACTTCCCAGCTCATCCATACATTGGATGAACTTCGTGAGTTACTTGGGCATACTGTCACCTTTCTCCATCTTTATGTTCCTGAGTTTATCCTTGAGCGCCAACTTCCTCTGGTCACTCTTGCCTTGGAATAAATCTGTCAAAGCTTTCCACATCAAGAATGGAGAAGCTTTCCCATGAAGGCTGGGTACTATGTGATCCTTCACACCTTCCAATAGAATCCTTCGACACTTTTCTGTCTTCTTTTGCCATGCGTCAAGTACGGCAGCATCACTAGAAGTAGGCTTTGGAATTTCTACATCTATGAACTCCTTCAACCCATTGTCATTCAACACCGAATCCATCCTATCCTTCCATGAAATATAATTTGAGTTGCCCTCAAGGGCATACTCCAATCACAATCCATTGAAAGACATCTCAACTTTGACACCAAGAAAACACTGCTGCAAATTCGAATTCCACCAGCACAAAACTCAACTGCTTCAATGTTTTGCAATTGCTCCAATGATCGATATCGCTCTGATACCATGTAGAAAATTTGAATAACTGATATATTATTCACCGAGATTCTCCTGATCACACACTATTTTAGCTTCATGCACAATACAAAATCTCTTCTACCATTGACCATTAATTGCGGAAATAAAATCAATTGCATGCACACATTAAAACCACAAACAATCACACATATGAACACAGTATTTAATGGGAAAGCTTAAAGCTGAAAACCCCAACTATCTGTATATTATATGTCATGGAGATCATGTAACAATCATAGTACAAAGATCATCACAAGCTCTCAGCACAACCTCCAATTGCTACACACTATCAAGCCAGATCTAGCAAAACACATGCTCCAATCTTTTGCCACTTGATAGCCAGCCTCTATTGCGTTATCAATGCTATGGGATGGCTTCATTAAATAGATAAACCACCTGGCTTGTACTGCGCAATCCTCATGGGCTTCTCCACCTATCTGTGTGTTGCAAATAGCAACAGTATAGTCACAACTGATAGTTAACATGCTCTTTCACCTATTTCTGCACTGGTCTCCACTGAAACTGTCCATGCACTGAAGTTAACTGATGCATTCTTTAGTTGATTAATGAGTTTATAATTAGTGAATTAATTAATAATTAATTCACACCAATCTCACTAATTGTATCAATTAGTTAAATTGAATACAAATAGCTCAACTATGTTTAGATTAGTTAAACTGAATACAACTCCACTAACTTCCTCAATCAACTCCACCAAACTCTGTCACATGAGTTCTAACTGAAGTATCCATGCAATAGCTCCACATAACCCTCAAGAATAGCGTAATTCCTTCTGTCAGCTCCTGTGCCACATCTGTGCACTTAACTGAAATGCTCCAAGAGAATAAGATAATGTTTATAGTCCAAATATTATTAAGAGCTAATAATATTCGACATATCTATTTTTAGACTGGCAATCTAAAAATAGATTCCGCCCAATATGTCTAAAAATAGAAGTCCATCTATTTTTCTCGACTTGACCAACCATCCACAAATAGCATCCTGCAACTCATAGAACATGATCCATATGTCTAAAAATAGACATAGTCTAAAAATAGACTTTGCGCCAAAAATAGCCTGCAAGCCCACTTAGTGAAGGCGACTCCTTTCCACTAAGCTCATCATCTTGTTGCAATCTCAACAACTTTCAACGATGATAAAGAAGGAAAAATCAAAGGAAAAGGCTCAGTCAGTTTTGATAATGGAAGAGGAAAGGCCCAAGATGTACTATTTGTGGATGGGCTGAAATCAAATCTACTTAGTGTCAGTCAAATGTGTGATAAAGGTTGTGAAGTTATTTTTAGAGCACAAGACTGTGAAGTAAGATCCAGCACCACACGAAATACCTTGATCAAAGGTATTTGAATAGAAAGTAATGTATATATAGTGAAGGAAGAGAATGAAGCATGCCACCTAAGCAAACTTGATGAGTCATGGTTATGGCATAGAAGATTGGGACACCTTAACTTTGACCATATCATCAGTCTGAGCAAGAAGAAAGTAGTCAAAGATATGCCAGCAATAAAGAAGCCTTCAAATACTATATGTAAATCTTGCTAGTTAGGAAAATAGGACCGCACATATTTTAAGACCAAAGATGAACTATCAACAAGTAGGCCACTTCAGCTTGTACACATGGACCTGTGTGGACCTTCAAGAACTAAAGCACCAAGTGGAAAATCTTATTTCATGCTGACAATGGATGATTTTTCCAGAATGACATGGGTAGAATTTCTCAAATATAAATCTAAAGCACTTGAAAAATTAAAGATATTCAAGGCAATGGTATAAAATCAAACAGGATGCAAGCTAAAGTGCATCAGATCAGACAAAGGAGGTGAATTCATAGACTATGATTTTGTAGACCTATGCAATGAGAATGGGATAAAACAGAAGTTTACAATTGTAGGTACACCTCAATAGAATGGAGTGGTAGAGAGAAAAAATAGGTCAGTACAATAGATTGCCAGAGCAATGATGCAAGAAAGTAACGTTTCCCAAACCTTCTGGGCAGAAGCAATACACGCAGCTGTTCACATTCTTAACAAAGCTCGTTTAAGACCAAACTGTGACAAGACTCCTTACGAATTATGGCATGGTAAACCAACATCAATCAAGCACTTTAGAGTCTTTGGAAGCAAGTGTTTCATAAAAAATAATGATGAAAAACTGGGGAAGTTTGATGCAAGAGATGATGAAGGAATATTTTAGGATATGCATCCAAGAGTAATGGTTACAGGTGCTACATCAAAACATTACATAAAATTGTTAAAAGCATTGATTTAAGATTTGATGAAGATGTACCAAACATAAAAAGAAGTACAAGATGCAACAATCCCCCATAAGATCATGAAGAAGAGAACCAAGATAATGATGAACTAAGCAAGACAACAGAAGACACTGAATTAAACTCAAAAGGTCCCTCAATACACACTCAAAAGAATCATCCAGAAGATCAAATTATTGGGGACAAAAGTGTGGGAGTCTAGACTAGAAGACAACTAGTTGAATAGAAAGAAGAAGTATACCTAGCCATGCTATCTCAAATAGAGCCAAAGAAGTTTGAAGAAGCCAAAAAAGACAAAAAATGGGTAAATGCTATGAATGAGGAACTGGACCAAATTGAGAAGAACAATACCTGGGAATTAATTCCAAGACCCACTGGAAAAAATGTCATTGGCACAAAATGGATATTCAAGAATAAGATGAATGAACAAGGGAAGGTAATCAGAAATAAAGCCAGAATTGTATGCAAGGGATATTCACAAATTGAAGGTCTTGATTATGATGAAACATTTTCCCTTGTAGCCAGAATGGAAGCAATTAGAATGTTTTTGGCCTTTGCATGCTACCATGACTTCAAGGTATATCAAATGGATGTGAATTCTGCCTTCCTGAATGGAGATCTAGAGGAAGAAGTCTACATGGAACAACTTGAAGGATTCTCTTTAATAGATAAACAAGACTATGTGTGTGCCTTATATGGGCTGAAACAAGCTCCTCATGCATGGTACTCAAGGCTGGACAAATACTTGCAAAAACAAGGTTTTAAGAAAGGAGGAGTAGACAAAAATCTGTACATAAATGCTAATGAAAATGAACTCCTAATTGTAGTAGTATATGTAGATGACATCATGTTTGGTAGCAACAAAGAGAAGTTAACAAAAGAATTTTCTGAAGAAATGAGATCAAAATTTGAGATGTCTATGATTGGAGAGATCACCTTCTATTTAGGACTTCAAATTCAACAAAAGAACACAGGAACAGTCATCTCACAAGAAAAATACTTAAGAGAGATTTTGAAAAGGTTCCAAATGGAAGACTACAAACCTGTGTCAACTCCCATGATCACTGGATGCAAGCTATGTGCAAATGATGGATTTGTAGATATAGATCAAAGACTTTACAGATCCATGGTAGGAAGTCCGCTATACCTAACTACCTCTAGACCTAACAATATGTTGGTAGTAGGACTTGTGGCAAGATATCAAGCAACACCAAAACAAAATCACTTACTAGAAATCAAGAGAATATTCATATATCTACAAGGAACTGCACCTTATGGGCTATGGTATCCAAAAAGAAAAATCTTCACTTTGATAGCATATACAGATACAGATTGGGCCAATTGTGTGGAAGACAGGAAAAGCACAAGTGGAGGTGAATTCTATTTGGGAAAGCATCTGGTGGCATGGCTAAGCAAGAAGAAAACTTCTATCTCTCTATATACAACAAAAAAAGAATACATAGCAGCAGAAGCATGTTGCACACAAGTAATGTGGATGAAACAAACTCTCCAAGACATGAAGGCAAGCATTGATGAACCTATTTCTATAAAATGTGACAATACAAGTGCAATAAGTATATCAAAAAATCCTGTACTTCACTCAAAAACAAAGCACATCCCAATAAAGTACCACTTCCTCAGAGAACAAGTAGCACAAAAAGTAGTGAAGTTGGAATATGTACCAAGAAAGGAACAAACAACAGACATATTCACAAAACCTCTTGCTAAATAGCCATTCGAATATCTAAGAGACAAACTAGGGGTAGTGTCTACAGATGTTACTCACTAACATGAAAATAAAGCATCATTCCAGGGGGAGATCAGTCACCAAATACTGTCACAAAAGAACCAGAGCAAGTGAGCAGTGCATGGAACATGTCCTCAAGATCAGAGTATTATGGACAAGATTTGGAAACCACACTAGGAAATGTGCAACCATTTTCCATTGATGTCAAAGGGGGAGGAAAAGCAAGCAATAGAAGAAAGGGTATTCTAAAAGGCAAGAAGAGAAAGTTTATTTCCATCAATGCCAAAGGGGGAGACTATTGGAAATATTGTCATTGATGGCAAAGGAGATAGACAAGGAGTAGAGAGGTAGCAGAGGTAGCAAAGAAGTAGAGTGATATAAAAAGAGAGGCAAGGAGAAAATTAGACATGATGAAGAGAGCAGAGCTGTAGAGTGTGTGAGTGTTTTAGATTTGGGCAAACAAGGGTTTGTAGATTTGGGCAAGTAGGGGTTTGTAATTGAGCTCATATTTATAAATGAAGAATTGTTCTGAATTTAGTGTGATTTGGTTGTATATAGATTCTGTGTAAATGGATGAATTAGTATTGATTCAGGGTAGGTTGATGTTATTGAATACCATTGTTCTTCTATGTAATTACATATCACAGTGAAGAAGAGTAGAGGAATCAAATTTGTTTTGAAAACAATCTGTGTAAATTGGTACAAGTAGTGATTTTGAGCTCCGTTAAAACAGTGTTGGAAATTTTGTTTTTAAAACAGTGGAGAGGTTTAGAACCTCCTAAGGGGTTTCATGCAGTCTTGAAAAGAGCAGAAATGAATCAACATACCTATCAAATAAAAGAAGTGATGGTGTAGTTAAAGACGGAATCAGTAGTCAAGACATATAGTAAACTATGAAGTAACAAGGCTCGGATGTTTTACCAAGTATATAGAACGCAGATCGAATGCAAAATGAATGGAAGCACAAAGTTAAAACATGCATGAAGAATGACCTTTAAAGGGGCGGAACCTTGAACACGTAGTTAGATGGAACCGTGAAGCAGTGAATAGTAAAGGTGGGTTTCAAATCCAAACCAACGGTATTCACATAACAAATAGACAGTATATGGTATTGTGAAAAAAAATGTGATAGCATCCTGGCATTGACACTTGGTGACAGTGGTATTCAAAACTACCTATTTCGCATTATTTTTGCGTGTTAAAGTTCTGTTCGAAATAAATGTGATTTCCGTCCGATTGCTAGCCATCGGAGATCAACAACATTTGCATCATGAAGATGTGCGAAACTTAAGGCAAGGTGAGTTATGGTTGTTTTGGGTCCCAACTGTCATATATGTTAGTTCTTGGGTTTAAAAACCTAGTGTTAAGGGTCTTATGAAATATTTCAAACTCTTGATTGGAGAATGTAATGTATTGATGTATTATGGTTATAGAAGTGTCGTGAGTCATTAGTATCTTGGCTCTAATCAAACTTTATAAAGGCAAACGTTGAATGGGTATTCACACAGAAAGTGAGAGTGAAGACTTTATGATATATGTTGCCAGACCATATCATAATTTGGGTTTAATTCAAAGTCTAAATACACTTAGACTTCTATGAGTAAAGTCCGAAGACCTTTGGGAGTTAAGTACAAATCGAATATTTATTCTATCTCATGAATGGGTTCAATGCAAGTCGAAAATTATTTGACTTCAATAAAATGGGTTTATTAATACGGTCTCCAACAGAAATTGAAAGATAAGGCAAGATTATAAATCTGTGGGCCTAACTATGTGTTAAAGAAGTTTTTGATGCGTCTAATTGGCAGTATCAAGCGACCACAAGAGTGGTAAGTTGTTTTACAAATTGGAACGCGATATTGGTCTCCAAGTCACACGTTGCAAATGGTGGTATTCCAAAACCACAAATGTCGTGCAATTTTGGGAAGGCAAGGAACGGTCATGTTAGTAGCGTGATTTCCGTCTGATCTTAGCCATCAAAAGATCAATGGCAATCGTGTTGTCAAGTTGCTTGGGAGTTAACAAGGTACATGAATTGATATGCATTGAATGGGTTGTGGGACCGGAATCGCATGTAATGTAATATAGATCTCAATTCATAAATGAAATTAAAGTGACGTGGGCCAGATATGATATTTGGCACATGAGAGCTCAGACATGTTGGCTCCGGGACATAATTATTTTTGTTTTAAACTGCAGTCAACCTTTATAAATAACTTTTTACTTTTATATTATTGTTGAGACAAGAGAAAGCTAGTTTATATATTATTGTATTCCACAATATTTAATGGATGACTAATAAGGTTGGACTATGTTTAACCAGATTTGAAAATGATGCAAAAGTTTTGACATATGATATCCAGAATTATTGTAATATGTGGGTTATAACCATAGCGTTAAGAAGAAGAATTCAACTTCCGCACATGAGGCTTATTGTAAGTTTTAAAAATAGAGATTTTAACCTTTGATGGAAAAGCTACAACATACATTTATTTAAATTGCCCAGTTTAGAAAATAAGAAAAGCTTCCGTATGTAAATATTTCCAGTTTGTGAATTCGTTTGGGGCTAAACTTGTAAAGCAGTTATATATGCAGCAGATACACAATTGCAGTGAACAGAGATTGCAGATTTGAAGAGGTGTGTAGTAAATATATTCATATTTGCAGAATCTGAATTTGAAAGGCACAGGAATGAAAATGTGGGTTTGTTACACTACAACAATAGAAAACAAAAGCACACAGTGAGCCAAGAACTGAAAGGGTTGAATGAGATATATCAGTTACAAATGTAAATGTAAATGTTTTAATTAATTTTATATTGTTTGTGATGAAAAGGTAAGTCTCCATAAGCAAACAAAACTCCACTGTAATATTGAAATTTGTACATATTGTTATATTTTTCTGAATGAGCTAGACAAAGAAATGAGAGGGTGGAATTCAAAGGGTCATGGTTGTTCACTTCAAATTCCATATGGAATACAAACATTCATGAGGTGAACCCTATAAATGATATCACATAGATATGCATAGTGAGGTTAGAGAATGGAGAAATGAGACAGAGAGTGTAAGAAGAAGAAGGAGCAGATAGAGAAGTTGTGAAGATTCAAAAATGATATAAGGCAGATATAAGATAGGTAGACAACAGAGAAGAAGGAATAGAACGGAGCTGATATCCAAGTAAATCAGCATGGGTTTTTATGAAAGAGTGAGGAAGTTGGTGCTTACATATCAAGTTGTATCTTGATAGATGTCAGTTGTAGATAGCTGAGGTAGGAGCCTCATGTAGGTTGTAGCCTACAGAAAATAGATGGGAGTTGGAGCTTCCTTGCAGGTTGTAGCTTGCAGAATTGAGGTAGGAGCCTCTTGTAGGTTGAAGCCTACAAAAAATTAGTGGTGAGAGGGAGTTGAAGCTTGCCTTTGTATCAAAACAATAATAATATGTGGTTTTCTCCCTTATGGGTTTCCACTTATATCCATTGTCTATGTGCATGATGATTATGTGTTGATACTTTGTATTTAATCTGCTTAATACCTGCTGCTCACATATTAAGATTGATGTTTCATTATGTAATAAGTTGATCATGAAATGAAGGTGTAAATAAGTTTAAAGGAAAGTTTTAAAAGTCCATGAATGTGTTACACTGATTCACCCCCCCCCCCCCCTATTATTTTAACCAAGGGTTCAACAGTCCCTTCAAAAAACTTCATTATTTCTTAAGGTGTGCAGTGGAAGGGGTGAAAGTCCCATTTTGGGGAGCTAGTTTCCCAATAGAAGGATCAAAATTTATTTGGGAGAACTATAAAAGGATTCTACAACCATTTCTTTGTATGTTCATCCATTATTATGTAGAGCTACAACCATATAGTGTTATTCAGCCACATATTTGCAGTAGCTTTCTCTTGTACATCTTTTCTGATAAGAAACCCTTGCCGGGTCTTCTTGGATCTGTGTAAAAGAGATTAGATCTCTGTTTTTGTACATCATTGAGTATTATAATAATATTATCAGTAATATTTCTCTATTTTATGATTTAACCTCTCTTTAGACTGCACAGTCACTTGTGCAGCTGCTCCGGCATTTTGCAGTCTTGGGGTTTTGGCAATTCTTAGTTGTCTTGAGCATGGGAGGCATGTTTAACTAGGCTAAAGGCCTTTTTTTCTGAAAATATTTTGCATGAATGTCCCATATTGTCCATTCTAAGGGACACAACCATTATTTTCCACTGTTTTGACTCAATATTCAGAAAATAGCATTTTTTAGGCAAAAATACCTTCTTTTCCCCACTTGGTGAACTATATAAACGCATAGTTTGCTGCTGTGATTGTTATTATGATGGATATGTGTTCAAAAACATTACATGTGTTTATTACTTTTTGTTCTCCAACTTTGGAATACCTTAAGTTATTCTTATTGTTGTAGAAAATTCCAGTTTTGGGATATTACATTGTTTAACTCCATTACCAATGACTCTATCCGTATTCGGTTATTTCAACATACGCTTACTAGAAAAGAATCTAAGTGTTATGTTGATCAGGCCTCATCCTCTCATACCACCTTTGTGACTCTTTCTCAGGCTTTTCTATCTTATTTCTATCTTCCCCTTCATTATGTCATTGGTACCAAACTTTTGACTTCTTTCCGTCAGTCGTTTGCAACCCACCTATCCGATCATGTCCAAGAATGGCAGAGAAGAAATAGCCTATGTCAAGCCCCTACCTTCGAAGACCGTGTCTACATGGACTGGTTCCTTAGATCCCTTTTTCCTGCTATTGGCAAATATGTCGCATCGCATTTCCCTCAAACCGAAGAAGCTTCTCTCCAGATTGCGTTAAAATATGACTTGATCTACGCTCATTCTGGTTATGTTTATACCGTTCTACCTGGTTTTTCCCAACTTGTTTACTGTAATGTTACCCAACCTCTTTATTATTTGTATCTGTAGCCTGGTGCTCCAGCTCCTCAAGCATTAGAACCCCTGTCTCCCTTACCTTCTCAACCCCCGCAACAACAGCCATTGCCCCCTCAAAGGCAGGTGTATGCACAACAGGGCATTACTAATCCTCATTATTCCAAAAAGAAGAGGAAAGGCACCCAAAATAAATCTACCCCCAGTAATCCTAGACCTAATCCCCAAGGTAATGCACCTAACACTGCTAACCAGCAACAGGGCACTGAGCCCAAGCAAGACAGGCCTGTTCACATGAATAAGCCTTGTTCATGTTGCGGTGCATATGGTCATTACACCCACAATTTTCCTCTTTTACCACAGATGCAGCAAATGTGGGAGACTTAAGCAGCATCGCAAGGACAACAAGCCTCCCCTTTCATCCCTCCCAATGTTGCGCCTAGTTAGCCAGATGTGTTTACTAATCATTTCCCTCGGTAAGGATTTGTGGCTACCCAACCACCTGAAGGTTAGGCGGCCACTCAACCTCCTCCATCTGGTACCTCTGATTACCAGATTCTCATGATGAACTCTGACCAACCCATTACCATTGACCTCAACCTTCAGACTTAGTCCCGTTGGTACAGCAAGCCTCCCGTTACGTCTACCCCTGAGCCCCCTTCTTTAGGTTCTATAGAGCCTCTTTCAAAAACCAATGGTCCTTTGCAGATCCCTTAGCCTAAGGCAAAGGTTCATACCAAGATCCCTAAGGAACCATTACGCCAAAATGCTGCTTCTAACAAAGCTGCCCATTCGTATAGTATAGTAGATGATTTGGCACAATCTCTTGTTGCCATCTCAACGCTGGAACTCCTCCAGTCGTGTCCTTCACAACAAAAAGCTCTACTATCTATCATGGGTGTTGTAGATCCTTCAGATGATCAATTGATCATATTTGATGTTGACCGGTTAGAACATCCTCCCTTTCTTGCTTCCATCGCCTTCCAAATCCCCATCAAGATCCGAAATGCCAACATTTCATGTTGTATCATTGATGAGGGGGCATCCACCTGTGTGATGTCCACTTTGGTTTGGAAGAAACTCAGATCACCTGAGTTGAACTCTTCCACTATCACCCTCCAAGCGTGGGACGACTACTCCTCCAAGCCCATTGGCATGTTCCGCAATTTTCCTATTACTCTTGCGGGGAAGACTATTTGCGTTGATGTAGAAGTCATTAATGGCACCTTAGATTACACCATTCTATTAGGTCGTAGATACACCTATGCGATTTCTGTCGTACCATCTGCGGTTCATTGCAATATTCCATTTCCCCATAATGGAAAGATAGTCAAAATTTACCAGTTGACATATTCCAAACCAAAATGTAAGACCTCCCCTGATTCCATCATATCTTTGGTGGCCAATAAGAAAACCGTCGACCCCTTAACCAGTGTCTGACCCGAAGTCTACAAAGACTCCTCTTTGCATGGTTCATTCCCTGGTCTTGATCCTCCTGTCTCTAATCCCAGCTCATCGAATGTTTGCATGATGCAATCGTCTTAGGATTCCCTCAAGCGGTCCACTTTAGCTAGTCAGTATCTCCGCCCTCCACAACTTGCTCATAGCCATTTGATTCAGCTTTCTGGACCCCCATCTTCCTGGCCCTCTAGCTACAGTGAGTATCCATCATCCTCTCTACCCTCCTGGAATGGTTCCTCTAGGCCTTAACCATCTCAAAGCCGTCCCACTTGGCCATTACCCATCTAGTCAGATACCGTTCCTAGCTCCCCCTTATGGAGTGTTCTCGGTACCTATTATGGATACCCTATCCCTTCCTAAGCTGACCTTAGGGATTCCTGTATGGTACATCTATCCCCCAGCCGCTACCCTGCCTAGTCAACCAAAACCATATCTTTCTTTGACCCTGGTTCAACTGGTCCCCCTGACTGCTCCCACTGCTACCGTGCCTCAACCACCTCAATAGGAACTTTCTCCTATTGCGAGAGCTTCGAGTAAAAAGGGTAAAGCTCGCAAGAAGGCACCAAAAGACAAGGATGCCCCAACTGACCCTGCTCCTCCTCAGCCTCCAAAGCCTTGTTCTTTGTGTGATGTTGTCGGTCATGCCACCCATAATTGTCCTGAATTTCCTCGTCTCAAGCCCATGGTTAGCGAAGCATTTCCAGAGTTTGATATCCCAGAGGTATATGTCACTATACCTGATTCAATCCCGAAACTCAATTCTTTACGCACAAACCATCCTTGTGATTTTTGTGATTTCCATAACCACTATACTCACCTCTGTCCCCGCCTCGAGGACTTTCGCACTTCTTTAACATCAGTTTTCCAATTCGATACCAAGCACAATGATTCCATCGCTCCCTTATTTGTACATTTTGCTTCAGTAGAAACAAAGGACACATCCACTCCAATAGACATTCCCCCTCCGGATGTCTAAATGAAAGAGTCTTCAACCACTGTCCACTACTTGCCATCATCTATGATATCCATGGTGGAAGACCCCCCTGGGACTTCCCCTTCTGTTTCACCTGACCTCCCTTCAATGATCACCTTGGGCTCAATATCGGTGGATCCTTCATCTACTTTTTTTTCTATCACCCCTTATGACGTTGCACATGTGAACCTCTCTTCTCATGATGATGAGTCAAGTAGCTTTGCCTCATCAAGTGGTCTTTCTTCCACCAGTCACCCCATCTTCTATTATGATGATGAAATTATGGAAGTATTCACCACCCCTGAATTTACCTATATCCCCTTACATCAAACCCATGAATTCGAACCACATACACCTTATGGCCATTACATTGACACCCAATGTTTGGGTAAGGGGGCACCCACATTTGAGAGACTAGGAGAAGAAATTATCTACAACTCTCCTAGTGTTTCTAGTCGTGTCGACTCTAGTACCCTTATTCTTCCCCATTTAAAAGAACCTCTAGAGTCCCATATCACTTCATATCACTCTAGGGATGATACTCCTCATCATTGCTTCACCTTACATCAGTAACCCAGTCCCCTAGACATTGTTGTTGACCAACCTGTGAGTTTTCTAGGAGAACACCACTTCATTACCTCCAAATCCTCTCTTTGGGATAGTGACACCATGTATTCCAACCCAGAAACTTAAGTCCATTTTATTCATATATGCAATACCCAAAGAGATTGGTAATCATCCATTCCCTTTCTCGAACTGCATAACCATAATGAAAACAAATGGTGCACCACATCATAAAAATGTGTTTATATTCCTCTTTTATAAATACATTTTGGCATGACCATAACATGCTTGGGGGCACCTATTCCCCTCAACCATAAAAATCCTATATCTTAGCCAAAAACAACACTGAAACCCCATTTCTATGATAGATTGTTAGAAAATTAAATATTACAGAGCAATGCAACACATAAAATATGCGGAAAAATACAAGCACACAAAACACATAAAACTAGAGAGACACAGATATACGTGGTTCACCCAGTTTGGGCTACGTCCACCCCAAACATCCAGTCCTTCCTTTCTATTATCCATAAAAAATGAAGAGACAAAACCTACAGCAGATCCGCTATAATATCCTTTGTTCTCTCTCATAGTCTCCCTCTCTATTTATCGCTCCGAGAATACACATATATTACACAGCCGCAATACAATACCCTCATATATACAAGGGGGTTTCCTTCTAGGGAAAAAAACCCTAATCTAAAAATAACTTCTACCATCAGATCATTTGCCTAATGAACGGCCTAGATTGACTAGAAACTACTATACTTTTTACAAGGAAATTTTACATCTGTTTTTAGCTTCGGGGGCGCTGCCCCTGAAAACCCCCGCCAGGGGGGGGGCTCCACAACAATGATTAATTACGGGTGGCGTTGCCACCCCTTTGAAGGTATAGGGGTCCAATGCTGTGATACAAAGTAAACAAGATAATCAGGCTCCACACCCAACATAGGTCATTTCCTAGGACAGGTCATAGTTTTCTACCCAATACCTGCTACCCAAGTCGCAGAACAGACCCTGACAAGTGTGACCTGGCTTTCTCATGATCTCTCGGTACCTAAACTAAAATTTTGATCCCCTTAAATGAAAGATTATGGTTAGGCCTCTTACCTGAAACTGACGGATCTTGATTCCAACGGTTGGTTTTTTTGATACGATCGCTGCAAGATTTAGGGCCCTCTCTCCTCTCTACATTCACCACAGCTACACTTTCAAATGAGTAAATTTGGAGGGAATATGCCTTATTAAAAGAGAAACACCAGATTTTTCTTTCGCCCGTTGTTGCGAAACCGTAGCTCATTTTGACAAAATGTCTGTACCATTGGAAAGCTGTCACTGAGCTATAAAATTGATATCTGTTAGTTTCTTGTGATTTGATACTTCACTAGGACACATTCTTTCCAAGAAGGGTCACTTAACCACTCCTCAAAATCGAATTTCTTCACTTGCAACACTTGTAATTGGGGCACCACTTTGCCTCCATACTTGTCCATGTTCGTGCTAATTTTCGTCATGAGTAACCATATTGTACTCATGTCTTTATGGTCCCCACCGGAGCTTTTCTATGTAGCAGCATCATTGATTCACCCTTGTTTAGAGGATCCAAGTTGATTCATCATCACATCCATGGAGTCTATCCCAAGTCTCCCCACCGGACCTTTTCTATGTGGCATCATCACTGATTCACCCTTGTTTAGAGCATCCAAGTTGAGTCATCATCACATCCATGGAGTCTATCTCGAGTCTTTGTTACTCTCTTGTGTCGCACATTATGTCCTTCAGTTCTACTATCCCCTGTCCCCTTTGATATTGTGTCAGTTGTTGCCAGGTCATCCATTCCCTTCATGCTCTAATAAGGGAAGTCATCAGCCCACTACTCAGTACCCCCCATTCCATCATCATCCCTAGTTTTAGTCTGCCAGTCGCTCTACTATTTTCTCTCATGCCTTAGTTGAAGATCCCTTATTGCCTCACCTATGGCGGACCTCCTTCTGTCGAAATTAGATCATTCATTCCAGAAGGTAGTTCTAGAGGGCAGTGTACCTTGGTTCCAACTTCCACTCTTGTTCAGTCCCTTAGATCAAGAAAAGGGACTCCTTATTTCCCTTTGACTTGATTGTTTCTCAGCTCCAACTCCTTACGACATGATCGAGATCCGTATACTTGATGGTTCAGTGATTGTTACACTGAAAATTGTCATCCTGACATTCTGCTATGTGTATGAGCTCATTATTACTCATACTTCTCCCTTTGCAAGTCTAACATATCAGTTCCACATGTCAAGCCTTGAAAATCAGAGAAAAGTTCCTAAAAATCTCCTAAACTTTGGTGTCACACTGTATCTCTATCTTGCATGCGGTCCCGCACTTGATGTTCAGCTTTCCTGCGTACCTGAACGCACTTTATCTATGTTAAAAGTGCAGACCCCTGCAAGATCAAAAAGGTGCAAGTAATTTCCAAAAGGCTCAATAAAATTGAATTCTAGAAGCTTCCAGAAAATATCTTGCGGTGATAGAACTGCTCTTATGAGGTGCATGTATCCCTTACCTTATGGAGCTAACCCCTTGGTGTGAGGAGCTTATCCCTTTGAAGGAGGATTCTATCCCTTCATAGATGGAACAGAAAACCTCCTCTTTTCCACTATAAAAAGAGGCATTGGGTAGCCTCAAGGGGAGTTGAAGCTTTAGAATATTTGAAGTTAAGTGCTGTTGAGATTCAGACTCAGTTGATCAATACTTTTGTGAGGTGAGATTACATACCTCTATTCATCTTGGTTGGAGGAGTGTAGAGCTTATCAAAGTTATGGAGATTCCTGCTTCAGACCCTGGAAAGTCCTGTGCAACATCAAGGCTCAGGTTGTAAGGATTTTCTTCTTTTGAAATTAATACAAATATACTCATTTTTCTCAATAAGCTTTCAATCAATGGTTTATTTCATATATTCCTTGATCACTATGATAAGCATGGTTTATGATGATTTCTATACAGGTGCTATGTAATATTTTTCTTGTTTGCGACTATAGGTTTACGAGGAAAACTCCTTCAAGCACGCGAGGGACAACAATGACTTCAAACAAGCGCTGGACAAACGGTAAGTTCTTAACACCTCAATAGAGATTTTCATGGATCATATATGCTTAGAGAAAGATTAGTTTATTTGGCTGTTTGTTGCTAGATACTTTTAGTACTAGGGAGATCGTTCTTGTCCTCAAGACGGATTAATCCATACAACAAATTGGCGGCTCCACTGGAGAAGAACTTGTTGTTTTTGGTTCTCTTTTATTTTGATTTGAGGAAACATTTTTCCTAGTTTTTGATTGATAGACATCTGCCTTGGTAGCTTCGGTTTTATCTGTTTTTGAAAATTTTGAGATCTTTTATGTTTTTCTCTAATTTTTCCTGGGACCGCACTTTGCCTTCTTTGCACAGTGCGAGCAGTTTCACATTTTTTCTTTACTAAATAGTGCGTTACCACACCTGTTGCCACTGCAAGCCTGCGGACCCTGTTAAAATTTTGAAAAACCTTTAGATTTCTCTCTTTAGTTTATCTTTCTTTTAATTTAGAGTTTTTTATTTCTGCCCAGATTGATGATTGTTTCTATCAAAAGCTTTTTGTGAATGAATCTTAGCAGTACTGGTGTTCTGATGATTTTCTAGAAGTTTTTCATTTTGGATTGTTTTTCACTTGGTCTTTGTAGTGATTCGAAGCATTAACTGTTTGAAGTACCTAAGATTACATTAGTCTTTTGTCTTTTGCTGAATCTGACCCAATTGTGAAATCATCATTTATTGAGAAATAGAGTTACCTGTTTCTTTGCAAATCTTCGAAAAGAAAATTTGTTATTGGTTTTTGAATTTCATTTTTTATAAAAACATAATTGAGTGTTTTTGATCTGTTTGTTATTCTGAACGAATAGATCCTTAGTTTGCTGAATAACTAAGTAAAACATTCTTCAAAAAAGGGTCTTACAGATTTTATTCGATTAGATTGTTAAAATTTGTAGATCTCAGAATTAGTTTGATAGTTCTGAGTGTTTTTTTATAAAATTTTGTAGATCTCTTTTGAAGGAAACAATGTTACCGATGAAATAGGTAACCACAATGTTACCTACTTTTTTTTGGTAGCATAAAAAGCACCCGATTTTGAAAAGTGGTGATGCAGAATCACCATTTTTTTTTTGTGCACATTTTTGACACTAATATTTTTATTTATGAAGTATGAATATTTGTTTTAAAATGTTAGTGATTTTCATGCTAATTTTGAAATGTATTGATGCACCATCAATTTTTTTTTTTTTTAAGTGGTGATTTTCATGCTAATTTTGAAACGTATTGATGTTGCATCAACCTTTTTTTTTTAGAGTAGTGATTTTCATGTTGGTAATAAAACACAAAACTTAGATAAAAAATATATATATATATAAAAACAATAAAAAAAACCAATAAAAATGTTAAAAAAAACAAAAATAGCTCATAAAAATAAAAATTTAAACAAAAATAAATTAAAAAAAAAAACAAAAATATTTGAAAATTATATCAAAGGAAATGACAAAATTTGAAAAAAAAAAACACATAATTTAAAGAAAAAAAACAAAAATTGACCAAAAAATTAAAAAAAAAAAACATCAAAAACATTTTTTTCTAACTTATTAAAAAAAACCATATAATAAAAAAAAATACATATATTTAAAAAAAATTAAAAAAAATTTAAAATTACAAAATTAAAATTTAGATAAAAAAAATTAAATTAAAAAAAAAACAAAAAATTAAAAATTTTAATTAAAAATAATAATAATAATAAGAAAAAAAAAATACAAATTTTAAAATTAACAAAAAAATAGATTAAAAAAATAAATAAATAATAATATATATATATATATATATATATATATAAATAATGTAAAAATTAATTAAAAAAAAATTATTTTAAATAAAAAAATTTTAATTTAAAAAAGTAATAATAATTTTTTGAAAAAAAATTAAAAAAATAAAAAGAATTATTTATATATATATATATATATATATATATATATATATATATATATATATATATATATATATATATATATATATTTAAAAAAAAAAGCCAACAAGGGTGGTGGTTTTTTTTTTAATTTAATAAAATCTGATATATATACATATTTTAATTTAAGTTCATATATATATATATTTTATTTTTTATAATTTAAATTTAATTTATTTTTTATAGATTATTTGTTTTTTTAATATATATTGTTTTAAATTTAATATTTTCATTTTATTTTTTATTTTTAATTAATTTTTTTTTTTTACTTTTAATTTAAATAATGTTTTTTTTTGAATTTTTATTTTGAATTTTTAAATTTATTAAAATTTAGTATATTTCCTTAAATTTAATTTTTTGTTTTCAATTTTTTTTTTTTTTTTTTATAAGCATTTTCTTTTTCTTTTTTAAATTTAATTTCTATATTTAATTTTTTATAATTTTCTTCTTTTTTTAACTTGTTTTTTTTTTTTAATTTAATATTTTTATTTTGTTTTTTGTTTTTTTTTTTAATTTTATTTTAATCTTAATTTTTATTTTTTTCCTTAAATTTTAGGTTTTTTTAATGTTTGAATTAAAATTTTTATTTTGTTTTTATTTTTATTTTTTTTTATCTTCATATATTTTTAAATTTTAAGCTTTTAAATGTTTTTATTTTTTAAATTTATTTTTTTTTCTTAAATTTTAGGTTTTTTTTTTAATGTTTGAATTTTAAAAATTAAAAAATGTTATTTCTATTTTTAAAAATGCCAAAAGTATGACAAATTATTTTTTTTGTTATTCCAGCATCAACTTGTTTTGTTTTGAGGGTGTTTTTTCAATCCTTTTTCAAACACTTTTTGTTTTTACTGTTAATTTATAAAATGAGGTTTTGATCTTCAAAAAACTAAGGTAATTGAGCACAAAATTTTTTGTTTTTGGTAAGCTTTTTCTGTTTTTTATTTTTTGTTGAGTCTCATGAGGTCAAACATATGGTTTGATCTATCACAAGAAGACTATTTAGAGTTTCAAGTTTTGAAAGAAGGATTTTCTTAGCAGATTTGATAGTTTGTTGGTTTGGAGTTGTCACTTCAAAGATTGCAAATATTTTCTTTCAATTATTCTTTATGTTTAAAGAAGGAAATGTTTATTAAAAGAATTGCATTCTCTAACTCTTTCTTAATTAGAATTTCATTGAAAGGAAACGATATGATTATCATTCTTAGGTGCATTTTTAGTGTTTTTTAGAAGTCGAGGCTTCACACCATCAGAGTTTCATTTCCGCACCCATTGACTTAAGAAACAACTCTTAAAAGTAATGCTTAGTTAAAATTTGTCTAGCAATCTTTTTATTTTCTAGGGCTCTTATCACCAACATAGCTTAAGCTAGTATCTTGGGGTAGGGAGTAATTAACTCTCCAAGGTAGTAAAACAAACAAGTAGATAAATATTGCGGTAGGAAATAAATCCAATTGTAATTTGTATAATCTAGGAAGCTTCTCTTAAAGAAGTCAATCACGAGATCATTCAACCTTTGAGACAATCAAACCTATTTTATCAAATATAGAAGACCATATTACAAACGGTAAAATTTCGGATTAACCATTGTTTAGGAGTTCGGGGTCACTTGTTTTAAACTCGATTAACCATGTCGAGGAACCTTCAAGGGGATTGAGCTTTGTTACTCTGCCCTTGCGCGTGGGATCGGATCGTAGACTGTTCCCCCAGTTATATTTGTTACTGTTGGTAACCTTAGTGTCCACAAACTTAAGATTATTTCCTAAGGTGGCGGTGAAGGAAAGATCTCACTGTAACTGGAGTAGACATCGACTAGACTCACTTGGACTCTCTGGGGGGTTCTCACACGAGATGGTTTTGTGAGGAAACTTGTGCCAGTCTATTTCATTAAGCAGGTTATCGGGGTAACTGTTCCAACCGCCCTTTCTGTATTAAATTTCTACTAAGTTGGATTTCATCACCAACTATTGTTTTTAGTACGAAAAGTTACAGTTTGTGTGTGGTTTGAACTCCTATATTTTAAAGCCTGTGATTCAACTGTTTGTTTCTTTAGAGACTTTTAGGTGTTTTCATTGAAATTTTCTTTGTTTGCGTGTGATTAGTTAAATATTTAATCGTGGCGGAATTTCCAAGACAATCCCAGAGACTACAAGGGAAACCCCCTGAATATACACCAAGTTAGCTTGAAGGGCTTCACGCTCTGGTATCATCTAGTAGCGGTAGGATTAAATCAACAAAAGTTGGAACTTCATCCATAATAGTTCATCCTGCTTATCAAACACCCATAACAGAACACATTCAAGAACTAATTTCGGTTTCTGAAGTTACTTATAGTATTTCTCCTACCAGTGAACTGGCCGACGAACCTGAAATCTCTAAACCTGAAACTGAACTTTCTATTTTGGAAACATCCTCAGGATTTATTTCACCAACTTCTAGCGATCCTGGTTCACCTAGGGTAAGAAATATTGTCACTGAAAATCTTCCATCTGGACTAATTTCTATTGAAGAACTTACTAATCCAGACGAAGAGTTATCTCTTCCCAACTACCCTTAGTCTTTAAATCTTAGGGAACGTGAATCAATTTTCTACAGCCCTATTCGAACTACTGCTTGGTATTTATCCTTAACGAATTTTTTAGAGAATCCAGGTCTTGATTTTTCTCCACCTCGAGTTCCATTTCATCCAACACCCAGAGGTTACTATCCGTCATCCACTATGGTAGGAGAGTAATCCATGTTTTCCCAGACACCAGAAGCATTTTTACATGGTGGTCCTTCTATTCCTTCGGGATATCAGGCTCTGTCTGGTACTTTCTCGAGGGCAGCTCCTCAACCGATTGAAAGCGTGTTATCATCTGGTTTAAGAGGAATTAAAACTGAAACGTCAAATGCAGAGAAAATATTTATGATGTCTAGTAATGTTCTGAATCCGCAACCTCAAGGCAGTCAGTTACCGCCTGGAGGGAAATCTGTTGTGTAACCAACTCCAAAAAGAGAAGAAAAGAGATATCAACGCCTTAGAAATAAGCCACTTCGAGGGGGCAACCTCCAATACATTACATGAATGAAAAATTCTTGGATGATACAATTTACAAAACCTCCTTTCTATATATAGGAGTCCATGGGGCCATAATGTAATCCTAGTGGGCCACAATGTAATCCTAGCCGACCTAACAATAATAATTTAAGGGCACAATAATAACAAAATGGGGGTTACAAGGGTACAATAATAACAATAAGGGGTTTAAACTAACAATAATAAGGGGCTATACAAGTGATATAGGGACCTAACATGCCCCTCTCCTTCAAAAAAGTGTTGTCCTCAACACTTGAGTAGCTCCGGGTGCTTCTGTATAAAATTCTCATCCTCCCATGTAGAATCTTCGGTGGGTAAGTTCTTCCACTTGATGAGATACTCTGAAATTGATCGATTCCGTAGTTGTCGAGTTCTTTTTTCCATGACTGCTTCAGGTTCCAATATGATTTTCCCTTCCCCATCAAGTTCTGGCAATACTGTTTGAAGTGGAAGATTTTCACCTATAACCTTCTTTAAGCATGAAACATGGAAAACTGGATGTACTCGCGAAGAAGCAGGAAGCTCCAATTTGTATGCCATAGTACCAATCTTTTGCAACACCTTGTAACGACCATAGTACTTTGGCGATAATTTATTATCCTTCTTTGCTTGCTTGAGGGACATTTTTTTGTATGGTTGTAGCCGTAAAAATACCCAATCTCCTACATCAAAACTTCTCTCGCTGCGATGTTGATCTGCCTGTTGTTTCATTCGATTTTGTCCCAAATTCAGGTTATCCTTTAAGAGTTGGAGAACTTCTTGCTGATGCTCGACGTGATCTTCCACTGCTTCAACCTTCAAATTTTCCCTTAAAGATGATGTGATCGATGGTGGATGATATCCATAAAGTGCCATAAATGGGGTCATTTTTGCTGCAGTATGGAAGGAAGTGTTATACCACCATTCAGCGAGAGGTAACCACTTGACCCATTGTGTTTGTTTATCGGATACAAAACAACGAAGATATCCTTGCAAACATTTATTTACTATCTCAGTTTGACCATCAGATTGAGGATGATAAGATGAGCTATGAGCTAATTGAGTACCCAAACAAGAAAATAACTCCGTCCAAAAATTTCCGGTAAAAATGGGATCTCTGTCGCTCACAATAACCCTTGGGCTTCCATGTAGCTTTTGAATTCTGTCCATAAATGTAGTAGCAACTGTACTTGCTTTAAATGGATGAGATAATGCACAAAAGTGTACATACTTGGTAAGTCTATCAACTACCACCATGATGACACTCTTTCCTTCAGACTTAGGTAAACCTGTGATAAAATCCATTGAAATCTCCTCCCAACGTTGACTTGGAATGGATAAAGGTTGTAGAAGTCACAGGGTCTTAATTGTTTCCATTTTATTCTGCTGGCAAACCAAACATTCCGCCACAAACTTTTGAATATCAGATTTAAGGCCATCCCAAAAAAATTCTTTCTTCACCCTGTGGTAAGTTTTTAAAAATCCCGAGTGTCCTCCTAAAGGAGAAGTGTGCAATTCCAGAAGAATCTTTTGTTTTTGTTGGGAATTCTTACAAAGATATAAGCGATCTTTGTACCATAAGGAATCATTTTTCCAACTAAATGTATCAGATGTACTAGGATCTTGCTGCAACTTTTGAATGAGTGTCCATACATCTTTGTCCTTCTTCAATTCATCTCTTGCTTCGGTTATCCAATCTAGTTGGATAATAGAAATGGCACAAATCAATGCTTCCACCTCTTCATTCTTTCTTGAGAGTGCATATACAACAACATTAAACTTTCCTTTTTTGTAGATTATTTCAAAGTCATAACCCAAAATCTTTGTGACCCATTTTTGTTGCTCTTCTGAAGATAGTCTTTGTTCCAAAAAGTGTTTAAGACTATCATGATCAGTTTTTACCTTGAAGTGTCTTCCCATTAGGTAAGTTCTCCATTTCCTTAGTGCATGCAGTATTGCTAACATTTACTTATCATAAATAGGTTTACGTAAATACTTTCCTTTGATTGGACGACTTTCAAAAGAAATGGGTCTTCCTTCCTGCATTAAAACAACACCAATTCCATTTCCTGAGGCATCACATTCCACAATAAAGGTTTTTGTGAAGTCTGGCGTAGCTAAGACCGGTGCTAGGCACATTGCCTCTTTAAGATGTTCAAAGGCCTTAGTTGCTTCAGGAGTCCATGAAAATGCATCTTTCTTCAATAATTTTGTTAGAGGTGCTGCTATTCTCTCATAATTCTTAAAAAACTTGCGATAATACCCTATTAACTTGAGAAATCCTCGCAACTGCCTAATGGTTGTGGGGACTTTCCATTCCTTAAAGGCTTTAATTTGTTAGGGTCTACCTTAACACCCTCGTGAGATACAATATGACCCGGATATTCCACCTCTTGTACTCCAAAGAAACATTTGGATGTTTTTGCATATAATTGTTTCTCCTGTAATAGTTTGAGCACCCTGTCAACATGTTCAACATGATCCTTCCAAGACCTGCTGTAGATTAGTATATCATAGAAAAATACTAGCACAAATTTTCTAAGGAAGGGTTTGAAAATGGAATTCATCAACCCTTGAAATGTAGAAGGTGCATTGGTAAGGCCAAAAGGCATGACCAAAAATTCATAATGACCCTCATGAGTTCGAAATGTTTTTTTTGGAATATCTTCGATCTTCATTCTAATTTGATGATATCCTGAACGAAGATCCAACTTGGTAAAATAAATTGCTCCATGTAATTCATCCAATAATTCATCAATCACAGGAATGGGAAATTTGTCTTTAATGGTGAGCTTATTGGGCTCCCTATAATCTGGACACATTCGCCATGATCCATCCTTCTTGTGTACCAATACTACAGGAGCAGAGAAAGAACTTTGACTAGGTTGAATTATACCCGCCTCTAACATTTCTGCAATCATACGTTCAATTTCGCTCTTTGGAAGTAAGGATATCTATAAGGCCTGATGTTTGGAGGAACACTTCCTGGAATCAAATGAATAGCATGATCATGATCACGAATAGGTGGGAGTCCTTTGGGAGTTTCAAACACCTTGGAATGATTGTCCGAGACTTGTTGGAGATCTGCAGAAATAGATGATTTTGATGTTGGAACTTCTAGTGAGCATAATTGTGCAATTACGCCTCGTTGTTCTTTCTTTAGAAGCTTTGTCATGCCATTAGAGCTTATTATCCTTCCTGGCTTCCCTTCAATAACCCGTAATTCGACTTCCTTTCCTTCTGAAAAAAATTTCAAGAAAAGTTCTTGAAAATTAAAAGCTACCGTCCCCAAAGATTGTAACCATTGTACTCCTAGTACAACATCAGCACCTCCCATAGGAATGGCAAGCATTGGACTAGTCAATACATATTCCCCCATGGTTAGCTTGATATTATGGCATTTTCCAAACCAATTTATAGTTCCTCCATTTGCAACCATCACTTGACATTCTGGTGCTGGGTATAGGAAACAATTTAATTCCTTGGCTACCTTATAATGAATAAAATTGTGGGTGCTACCTGAATCAATCAACACTATTACCCTTTTCTTCTTTATATGTCCTTCTATCTTGAGAGTTTGAGGAGTGGTAATTCCTGCCAGTGCATTACACGATATGGTCGGATTCATTTCTTCCTCTTCTAGGGGTGGTTCCTGGTGTATATCCTCTTCTTGTTCTTTTTCTTCTTCTTCTTCACAATCTATGTAAAATAATTTCTTCTCAGCACACTTATGACCTTTAGTGTATTTGCTATCACAACTGTAGCAAAGCCCTTTTGCTCTTTTTCTTCCAATTGTTGTGGTGTCAACCTTGTAGGTTGTGGAAATCTAGGCGTAGCAACACTTCCTTCTTTATAGAATTGAGTGGTAGGCTTCCTTGTCGCCATAATTTTACATTCAACTTTTCTTGCCAACCTGAATGCCTTCTCCAATGAATCAGGTTCCAAAACGCGAACTTCATGTTGGATGTTATCCTTTAAAGTGCCTAGGAAGAGATCAATCCTGTGTCCCTCTAGAATATCAGTTACCCTTATATTCAATTTTTGGAAGTCCTCAATGTGCTGCCCCACTAAACCCTTTTGTTTGAGATTTATCAATTGGCTAAAGAAAGTGTTGCTCTTTGTATCCTCATAATGTGCTATCATTTCCTCCATAAAAATTGACCAAGTTACAATTTTTTTACGGGAGCAAAGCCATCGATACCATACAAATGTATTTTGTTCTAAATGTAAAGTTGCAATGCGTACCTTTTGTGTGTTTTTCACATTATTGAGATCAAAATATTGCTCCATCTGTAGTATCCATGTTACGAGATCCTTGCCATCAAATTCCTCATATCCATATTTGGAATATGGTGGTTCTTCAATCCAATATTAGAGTTTATGAAATCATGATTAACATTTATTTGTTCTCATCATGAGTTTCTTCTCCTATATTTCCGCCATTAGGAATCATTTCTGGTTTTAAGCTTGTCATCAAGCCTTCCATGTATGCTTTTAGATCACTCTTCATGTTTTCCATGTTGTATTTCATGTCATCCATCTTAGCTTCCATGCCATCCATCTTAGCTTCCACGCCATCCATCTTAGCTTCCACACCTTTCTTCAAACCGTCCATCTTCACTTCCATGCCTTTCTTCAAAACTTCCATTTCATTTTTTGTTGCTCTTTGCGAGAGTGAAAACTGTTGCATTTGCTCTTGTAATTTTGATAGATCATGTTGCAATTCTTCATTTTCATGAGTCATAGTAGAGCCTTCTGAAGGCTTAATGGGTGTTGAATTCTTTTTAGGGGCCATTTTAAAATCCAATATTGATATCTATTCTACAAGTTGCCCTTGGAATCAATTCAACTTGATTCTTCAAACAAGACTTATGTAATTCGGAAAAACAAATACACACCTTTTACTAGCTTTTAGGAGCTCGATATTGAAATTGAATTATCTCTGTAATTGAAAATCTTCGATATCTCAAATTCAGCCCTGTAGTAGCCCTCTGAAGCTTCTTTCAAATGCCACAGGTCTGACCTGATTTGGATTCTCCAAGACAAATTTGTGTCCAATATCCCACAATGACCTAATTTTGGACTGGTTCAGTAGAGCGAACTTGTACGACTTGCCACGTGTCACTTTTTTGTTCTTTGTCTCTAAAATTGATATCCAAGAAACTACAGGCTGTGTACTTGCGACCAATTTTGACGGCACTCCAATCCAATCTCCAGAGAGAGAGTTATTGAACTTTTCCCACGATCACCTCTTTGAGATGAAATTCAGGAGCCTGAAAAAGCACTACCTTCCACAGATCATATCTCCAAAAATATTGCGAACCAAGCTCTGAAATATTTTTGACAAGTTTCCTCAAGATTTAAGCTTCGCACCATACGAATTTCAGATTCTGAACCTTCGCAGAAAACTTTTTATAGCGAAAATTCCACGATGACCTGTTTAGGAGCTTGAAAAAAGGCCTAACTTCCACAGATGATATCTCCGAAAATATTGCGAACCAAGCTCTGAAATTTTTAGACAATATTCCTCAGGATTTCAGCTTCGCACCCTAAAAATTTCAGCTTCTGAAACTTCGTAGAAAAAAAGTTATAGCGAAAATGCCACGATGACCTGTTTGGAGCAGCGAAACCTTAGAATCCAAAGCTCTGATACCAAATGTTGTGTAACCAGCTCCAAAAATAGAAGAAAAGAGATATCAACGCCTTAGAAATGAGCCACTTCGAGGGGGAAACCTCCAATACATTACATAAATGAACAATTCTTGGATGATACAATTTACAAAACCTCCTTTCTATATAGGAGTCCATGGGGCCATAATGTAATCCTAGTGGGCCACAATGTAATCCTAGCCGACCTAACAATAATAATTTAAGGGCACAATAATAACAAAATGGGGGTTACAAGGGTACAACAATAACAATAAGGGGTTTACACTAACAATAATAAGGGGCTATACTAATGATATAGGGACCTAACAAAATCTCAGGGAAATCAGTTACCGCCTAGGGGGCAACCTTCAAGAAGTCAGTTACCACTTGGGGTTCAACCTAAAGGTAGTTTTTTCTCATGGAAAACTGTGGAATCATATTATTTTGG